>OY720442.1:41562692-41973503 GCA_963082915.1 Dolichopus griseipennis | reverse complement strand
AAAACGCAGTTTTATAAATTTATATACATCTGACCGATAGCTCAGTGGTAAAATGGCGACTTTTCAATCGAAAAATCTCGGGTACAAACCCTGGTCCGATCATATCTATTATAAAAATATAGTGTATATTAAAATAATTTAATAAGAAGTCCAAAATGTCGAATAGTCAAAGGATTATTATTATCATACAATATTTACTATTATCTGGTACTACAAATAAATAAATAAATAAATAAATTTATATTATGTAAAAGTATTTAAGTATTATTTAGCAATATTTCGATTATTTATAATCAATTTGATGTTGCCTTATACTCAGTATTAAACATCTCTGAAATCCTATTCTTAGTGAAACCTTTGATTTTATTATGAATTAATATTTCCAGAATCTAATTAGAGTTTCTCGTGTTTAATAGGGGCTGATACCAATTGTTCAATAGATGCAATTTATACCATTTTATATCCATACCAAATTATTAATCTCATATAATAAATACATATATATTTGATAATCTGTATATTTTAATTATTATTTAACACCAATACAATAATTTAAAAATAAAATATCAGTCATATTATAATTTTATTAAATATTAATGTTATCTTTTATTATTTAGTTTTTTTTTTATTTTATTTTATTTTATTTGAATTTTTAAATAATTTCTTGATTTTAAACAATTTTGTTATTGTTCGTTATTTTTTATAATTAAGAATTTGGGTTTTACCACAATTTTTATAATATTCACGTTTTCTTAATTATTTATTTAAATATACGAGTATATGTATATATATGTGATGTATTAAAACATTATATACAATTTGATTCTCTATATATTATATATTAAAAAAAAAGAAGCTTTTAAATAATTTTATATTAAAATAAACGCGTATAAAAAGCTTAAAAAATTATGACTTAAATAAAACTTAAAACTGATTTTAATCACCTGCCCTTGTACTCTTCAACATTTTTTAAATATTATTTCTTTTTTTTTTTTTTATATGTATTAGTATTATATAAATGTATATTTCCAAAAAAATATGTTAAATTTATTTTGTAATAATTAATATTTAATTTTTATCAGTCAAAATAAAAATTGAAAAAAAATTCAACTTAGTATACTGTTCACTTTGAAATACTTATTCCGACTGAATTAATTTCTATTTTGAATAAACTTCTTAAATAAAATTTCTTTTCAAAATATATTTTGTAGTCTATTTTTTTTTTTATTTTTATATTTTATTGGAAGTTTACAGTATACTCTAAATATTTTGAACTTGAAATGTAAAAGTTTTTATGTGTGCAACGCAAAACACATTATAGAAGTATATTTCAAATACTATATCTTTACTGTATGTCTGTATGTCTGTCCGATTTTACATGATTAAAAAATAAATTCATTAATATGTTTGGAATTAATTAATCTGCTAACTGATTTCTTAATGCTTTTAAGTCTAACTTTTATTAAGTATATATTTATATTAGATTATATTAGATGGTAAACTCTTTTTGAACAGTTTTCTGAGACTTTTTAGCACCAGGATTCATATATTTATTTAATATATATAAAATTAATTAAATATTACTTATTAAATATAATTGAAACAATTTAATTAATTATATTATTTTATCACTTATACTATTTTCAATATGTGACATAAAAACAAGTTTAATAAAGTTACGTTTATACTGTGTGTACATAAGCGTATTAAAATTTGTTTTTTACTTATTGTATATTAAAAAAAACAATAATATTATTAAAAAAGAAAAACTGGTTATTTTATATTATCCGGAATTCTCAATAGAGTTAATTTTTAAGATTTTCATATTATAAATAGAATCTTCTTATACAATATTTAGATACAAAACGTATATATATACTGTTATAAATACCTGTTAAAACTTAAATAATTGATCTAATGTTGTGTAGGGTATTATAAATATGATTTTAAGTTTTAAATGTTGACGGTAAAATAAAAGCAGTTTTAATAATATTGTTCGGTGAAAATTTAAAAGTCAGTGTTACCAAATAGTGACAAGTGACATTAATTATTATGAACTATCTTTTAATTATTTATTTATTAATATAACTCATACATCTTACATTCACCTTATTCTCATTTTTCTTTTACATGATAAATAATTAAATTTATTTATATGAAAATTAGTGCATATTAGAAAAATTAATTTCATCTTCAATCTTTCAGTTAATTATATAGAATATTTAAAATAAATAATTTAAATTTTCCAATCAATTCAATTGGCTTTACTGCAGAATTGAAACAGCTATATTTTGGTTTTTGAGGTGCGATAGCAAGTTATTCTTAAACCTAATCCTAACATCTCGTTATGTTTTCCAGTAGCAAATATTTCAAATAATGTATAAGTACAGGGTGGCGCAAAACGACCGATATGGTTTGAATGTTTAATAACTTTTTAAAATTATTTATATTTTTTATTTTTATTTCAGAATTTTGTGAAGAAAACTTGGGGAATTGGAAATGGAACAGTACACAACAGAACAGCGATAAAAAATTACGAACAGTTATGGAAAATGGACTGGGAAGAGCACGAATGTACGAAGCCCGAAATCGTTACCACTTGCGGGATATAATTTTTCTACTTAAGCTAAAAATATTCCCCATTTAATATACTGTATAAAAAAAAAAATAATAATAATTAACCATTAAATAAAAAAGTTATTAAGCATTCAAACCATATAGGTCGTTTTGCTCCACCCTGTGTATAATATAATTAATCTTGTTTATATTATATTTGACCACAAAAAATTTTTGTAAAGTAAAATTTATTTTTTTCAATTTCCTTCTAATAAAAAAATTGTGAAATGTGCGGGATTTGAACTCAAACGTCCTCGATTAATAAGCCATTTGTTTAACCGCAACAACGCTGAGGTAAATTGCCCATTTCTTTTTTCAAGAAATTGGAAGCCAATATTTCGATAATTCGCATAATCTTCCTGACCCTATTATGAGCATTATTATAACAGATAAAATGTATACAATAATTAAAAGTAAAATTTTAATTAGTGTTAGAATTAATTTATTAGAAGCTCATATAAATGATATTTAATGAGAAAATTCAAAAAATTTTTAGTTTAGTTAGTTTTGTTCTAATTTTTAACATAATTTAAATAATTTATTAGAAATAATTTGATTGGAATTTCGTCAATTTTAATAATGCTTTTTTATATTTTTAATTTAAGATTTTTTTTTAAAATTATACTATTTCGTTCAATTTTATCTGTTCGTCCGTCCCTCCGATTAGCTGCAAGTTTGGATATTTTCTTGGGTGCATATCCTAACGGTTAAAATGTTTCTTTATTTGGGAAACTAATTTTTGCCATAGGGATAATTTTTCTGTAATAGGAAGTGCTTTATTGTTTTTGAGCCACACCGAATTACTTTTCACATAAATGGGTCGAAAAAAAATTTATATTTAGATTCTTTTAAATTCTTAAATCTGTATTCAACATATTTTTGAATTACCCGTTTATTTTGAAAACTTTTTAATTGTTTATACATTCAAGTATTTTATTTTAAGGCCTACGTGATTTTATTTCCTGTTCTATAGTAGATGAAAATCAAACAATCTTCTGCATTATAAATTTGAATTAAATGTCTATAAAGCTAAAGATCGACTGTATAAATTTTAATATAATACTAAATACATAATATGATTTAGTCAATCTTTTTTAGAATAAACTGGATGTTCTTGAATATAATTTGAATTAAACAAACAAAAATTAATATTAAATTAATTTTCATGAGGTTGGAGCTTTTTTGTTCATATCTCTTCAATTAAGATAATTAAGATTTAAAAATAGTAATTTGTTTATAACTATCAATATTAAATAATGATTTTAATGAATATGTATATCATGTTTTTGATGAAAATATATTCCGAGTTCGTTAAGAATAGATTCCACAAAACCATAGTATAAAAACAGAAGAATATAATTTAAAAACCTGATGACAATGTATATATATATGATTGTGATACAGAAGTCTTATACTTTTATTTACAATTATTTTTAAGGTTAAGTTAATTGAAAAAGCTAACTTTATATTTATTTATTTAAAAACCTTAACTAGTCTTGCAACCTCCTCCTTACTCAACCGGGCTTGGGACCGGCTACTACGAAGTTATATATAACAGTTGGTTGGTTGGACATAATATTAATCTAATAAAATATAATTGTATACTCAAGGATCTATGAATCTATCGAAGTTTAGACGAATTAAGCCTATACGCATAATCAAATTAAACAAAAAAGAATAGAATCAGAATTAAAAGCATCTGATATTATAAACATATTGGTTATATTATGATAGACATACAAATAAATAATTTTAAATAATTGTTAAACAAATTCTCTATATGAAGGTTTGTGTGCACATCTACATAAAAAAAAAAAATATAAAACTTAAGTTAAAGCTTAACTTACTATAAAGATTAAATGCTAACCTTTTGGGAAAACCCATTTTATTTATAAACATAAATTCAGGTCGTCGATATCAGAGTAAAATATTAAAAATTAAAACAAAAATAAAAATTTAATATAAGTAATTTAAGGTGATAAGAAAAAAAATCAATTTTCATTGGTAGATCAAGTTTTAGAACTTTGCTTTTCTTCGAATTAAAATGAAATGTTTTTAATTTTTATTTTTATGTTCAGCTAACTTTGCTTTTATTAAAAAAACCGCATTGGTTCCAGCTTTAATTAATAATAAATTGTTTGAGGTTTCAGTTTCATGGCCCCACGGTCAAGTTTAATTTCGGGGACAATAGAACATAATACGTTAGGTTGTTTAATGTATGATAATTTATAATGGGAATAGTATATAGGAATCGATGAACATCAATACCACGATTTAAGTTACTAATTGGTTTCACAAAAACGGAATGGAAATCGAAACACTGTTAAGAAGAAATTGTTTACCAAAACGGAGAGAAATACGTATCTTTTAAATCGTCAAAGTAATATAGTTCGTTTCAGGATTAAGGAAAGTGTGTGTGGTACTAGAATGCAGTTAGCTATACACAGAAAAATTAGCTTATTCTTAATATTTTTAAAAAGAGACAAATAGCTTATAACAACATATAACCATGGAAATGGACGATTTAAATAATCTAGAAATATTTAAAGAAGCTCCAAATATTTTCCTTTTATTATATAGGGAAATAAATCCATATCCTTAAAATGTTAGTGTGTTTCTAATAATTAGAATTAAACACCTAACCAGCATGGTTTCAGAATGCATAGCTGTGGAATAGGTATGTGGAAGGTACCTGTATCACTACTCTAATTTGTCCTAAATTTGAATGACACAGACGAAAAAGGAGGAAACAATCTAGTACTACAATCAGCCTTTTCTTCGTAATAAGTAACCTGCAGTATAAATTTCATCAAAATAAAAATATTATCTTTTGATTTATCCGACGTACGGACGGACGTATGTATATCGCTAAGCCGGCTCAGAAAGTGACGCTGATTAAAAGTATGCTTATAAAATAGTGCGCTTCTTCATGAATTCTTATATGGGTATGTCATGAGTTTTTTCTAGACAATATTGTAACTATTCATATAATAATAAAGTTAAAGGATTTTTTTTTTTATCTTAGTAAAAAAATAAAGTAATAATTTAACTTTATTTTGTAATTAAATAAGAATTTAAAAATGTCAAGTTTGTTTTACCCTTATGATAATGATTTACAAAATTTATCAAAAACCGTATTGTGAATTGGTTGTGAAAATTTTTTTATTGTGAATGGTGAATATTTGACGTTTAATTTATTTGGTTTATTGAAATAAGTATTCTATTTAACATTTAATATTAAAATTTAAATGAAAATTAAAATTAAAATTAAAATGGGTAAAAATAAATTTGGAACGTTGGGCATTGATCGGAAAGCAAATTTGTCTATATTTAATATATAAATTTTCAATGGTAAATTGAAGTAAATTGAATTGAATTGAATTTATAGTGGTTAATTTTAAAATACGCAATCCAAAATTAATCTTTAAGAATATTTACAATTTTAGCTTTCATTATCAAGACTCTAGAAGAAAAGCTCATTAGTTGAAAAAAAAAATACATAAAATTTCTTCTGTCTGAACAAACATTGTTCCATTTTGTTGAAAATACGTAAATCCGAATTGGTTTTTGTGTTTCTGTGTATGTGCATGTGTATATGTCATTGTGTACACGACAACTCGAGATAATTTCAACCAATTTAGATGAAATTTGCTTTCTTCGTTAGATTAAATTCGCTTAATCGGAGTACGAGATCGATGTAGACTTTCATATAAAAATACCAAACTTTCTGAGAAATCTCGAGTTCTAACTGTCAGAATGACTTAAAATTTAGTACAAAGATTGAGTACCCATAAAAAGTATCTGCATTCTAATTCTATTATAATGGAGTCTAGAGCTTTTAGGATTTCGGGAAGTAGTAATAATTTATCAAAATCTCAACCGATTTTAATGAAATTTGGTATGAATGTTTTTTTTTGCCAAAATAAAGAACGCCTTTCGCAATGGGCGATATTGGACCCGGGATCGTGGAGCTCCCATATAAAATAATCAGATTTTGCAAAATAAACTATATTATGTGTTAGATTCCGAACTAGCGAAACTCTGCAGAAAAAAATAATATCCATTCAAATGAACTGTGTACATTATTATTCCGAACTGGTGGAATTAACATCCGTGGACTTTAAATTTTCTTTTTGAAATATTTAAAGTCCGCGGGTTTTTTGATGTTTTTTTTCTCGAAAATTTTCCTATAACATTTCTAATATTTAAATCGACAACGTGACTCTTAAAAAAAACTCATAAAAAATTCATACTGAGGAAATTTTTTTACAGTTTTTAAAAATTAGTACAATAAAATGTTATAATATAGATAATTACCCAATATTTTAATTTACAAATTACGTTTTTGAGAATCCCACTGAGATCCTAATATATCCTAGCAAGTTATTTCATATATATAAGAATAATAAATGATAATATGTGGTACAGATTTTGCCAACGCCATTTGAATTTCCAAATCATAGGATTGTATTTATAAGACAACTATCAAGATGCTAATCAACATGCATTTCTTTAATTCTCGTAGATTTCACTTTAAACTTCTCTCTGATTCCTATTATTTTTTAATTATTTCAAATTACTTCAAATTCAATTACTTCATCAAGATTTTCTATTGATCTAACTGGAAGAACCCATTTAATTATATTATATTGAAAAACAAATGATTATAACATTGAACTAAAATTTGTTGATTTAAAACTTTGATTTAAATTTTTTAAGTTGACTATTTACAAATAAATTTATTATTATCGATTTAAATAAAATTAAAATATAATAAATAACTCCAATAGAAATTAAAAATATTAAAGAATCTTTCTCATTATTGCAAGTAAATAAGCGAGGAAATACCCAAAAATTTCGATTAGATCATTTAAATACTACTACAGATTTATTTAAAAATTAAAACCACATAATCATGATCAATATCAATTAGAAATTTTTCAATCAAATATTAAATGATTACATTCCATAAATCTTAAAAATGGGAACATAAAATAAATTATTTCGATTTCAAAAAATCTAAACCACCCGAAACAGTGGTACCAGTTTTAGCCAAAAACAATAAGCCAATAAAATCCATAATAAATTCCGTTAAAATATCTTTGCCTTAAAATTACAGAACTTGAGTTTAAGCGCTGACACAGACGGACGGATAGACGAACAGACACAGATAGCTAGATTCATTTACTTTTCGAATCTGATCCGATCCATACCTTTGAGTTTATATTTATCATGTTTTGATCGATGCGTTACAAACGGAGGAAGAATTTTATTTCACCCGTGACCTTATTTGTATACTTCCGTAAAAAAATTTCAAGAACCTTATCCAGAGCTAATTTAAAGTGGATAAAGCAAAATAATAATCAACAATCGAGCTCATAAACTGAAGATTGCACTTTTGGAGTAGTTTTATGATGAAAGACAAAATTTGTGAAATCCAGATATTGAATTCAACTCTAAAATTCACCAAATCATATTTTTCAAATATTAATATTTTGCAAATTCGGGATTTTGAATAAAAGACTATTCTGATTACTGACTATAAACTATTCTGATTACTGACTATAACGTCAACATAAATTTAAGGTTAATTTTTGCATGAAATTTTTTAATTGATAATTGGAAATTTGGATCAATTCTTTTAATATTCAATTAGAGTTAATTTCACAAGATTTTAATTACTGCATCACTGGGAATTAACACCACAAAACATTTGTTCGTTTTTTGATTACCATGACAATCAATATCGTTATGATAAATGATGATGTTTTAAGCTCATTACGTATAAAGAAGAAAAATGCGAAGTGTTAATTTCGTCAATAATATTGTATCAAATTATTGAATAGAATGAAGAGGAATTTGGTCATATTGTTTATATTTGTAATCAAATGAATCATTTAAATTTTAAGTAAACATGTTTACAAAAAAAAAAAATCAATTTGACAAATTTAAATAATTTTAGTTTTAGAATATTCATCCCTTGCCTGGCTGGTAATATTAATTTTCAACAGTTATATGGTTTATCAACTGATCTCTTTTTCATTATTTTATTAATGAAGCTTTTGATTGTTTTAGTAAACATTTTAACAAAAAAACTATGATTATAAATTTTTTTTATTTATATATATGGTATGCGACACACAATGTAATAAGTGAGTGATTCTGCCTTTGCCTTTCAGGCGTGGAAGGTATTTTATTTTTATATTATAACATAAATTATTATTTATTTATTTGCAAATATCTGAAACATAAATAGCTTTAGCTTTTACCCCTCCTTCCTAAGTGAAATGTGAAGTGTTTTTAATACTTTCTATATACTTATATAATAACAATATTATTTATTTTGTTTATATCATATATTTTAGACATATTTTTACTACATATATTTGGTAACCATGGGGATTTGTAAAGGAAAATTAAGCTCTAACCTACAATCTAACCTACACCTCCTTGGTTAGTAAGCCAAATGCTTAGCCACAAAGCAACCGAGGGCCTTATAAATTATTATGGTATATTTTCATTATAATATTTTACCAAGCGAGATGTTCATAACTTTTTTTTCAATACGAAGGAAAGTCATCCTTAATAAATTTTCTAATTTTCTTTCATAATTTTCTAATTTCCAGCCATGTAAAAATATATTTATCTGAATTTCGAGGTGCAGGCTGATTCTAGTTATTTTATTAAAGAATTAATTTTCCTTAATTTTCAATTTTAAATTTTACATATAGGGTATCCTTTATATTTTGACTAATTTCTGGGCTCACTGTCCATTGAATCATTTTTTAATATGAAGGGCTGAAGACATAAACAAAAACTTTTAAAAACCACGATTATATAATAAATAATATTCTAATAATATTTAATAAAATAAATAATAAAAAATAATCATAAATGAAACTTGTTCGTGTCAGTTTTATACTTAATTTAAATTTATTCATATGACGCTTCATAAGAAACTCTCTATAGTTTCACAATGAATAAATTTTTTTTATTAGTATTTTGTAAAACAAGATTTTTGATACTATAAATGATTAATCTGTGCTTTGGTATTTGTTAAAAGTCAAGATATTATTTTTATTATTATGTATTGGTTTTTAAATAAATATAAACTTCAGCATATTTTAATAAAAATTTAACACTTAACAGTCATATTGATATGAATATAAGAAATCTAAAACATAATAATTATAATGATATTTTAAAGTCTATTTCGATCAAAAGCAATAAAATCAGATTTTTTAATTAATAAATGATAATCTGACAATCTGTTCTACGAAAACATTTAGAGATAAGAATATTGTAATTTTCCATTCTTATTTAAAAATAAAACAAAATTATAAATAGTTTGTATTAAGAAATTTAAAGTAGTATTGTTCTAGCTTTTATAAAAATTGGTCCTAGTTATAAGGCTAATTTTGGTTTAATAATTAGTAGTATTTAACGATACACTATGATTGCAGCTCTACATTGTTGTCCTGGACGATTTACAAAAAAGTTAAATGACATTTGATTTTGAGTGACTTTTGGTATACTTTTATTTTAATTATTGTAGACACAATAGAGAATTTCTATGGCCTTTATTTATTTTTTTAATCTTATATGTTTTATTTTTTAATCAATTTATATTTTTAATTTTAAAGGAAATGCTTCGTTTCAAAAAATTCTCACAAAATCTTGTAAACAAACACTTTTTACATTAAAATGTAAACACATAAACGTCAATTAAAATCTGCTACACAATTTAGTATAAAATTTTTTTTGCTACAAAATTAATCTAGCGTTACACGGTCTTAAATTTTTATCACTACACTAGATAAAAAAATCGTTTAGTAGAAAATTTTATCGACCAAAATTTTATAGTAGCGCTAGATGTTACTGAACGCGACAATTTTATCATAATAATCTTAATAACGAATTTTAAACTTTTAAAACAAACATGAAATACTCCGCAAAAGTTCCATGAGCATTTAAAATGCACATTACTTCAGTAAAAATGTTAAAATAAGAGAGTAGAGGTCTAAACATTTCTAGGCGTAATATAAATTATCTTGGCGTTTCCCGAATAATCCTATTCCTATTAGAGGAAAACAAAATACACTTAATTTTATTTAAAAGAGTTTATTTTCTTATTAGAAATCTTAACTTACTTAAATTGAATAAATAACTACAGTCTAACAAAATTCTAAACCTAAATTAATTTTTCCATTTGAAAAAAATTGTTATTGTCATTTTTGAAAGTTTTCATCTTCAGCTAAATTTATATTATACTAATGTTTGAGTTCTAACAGATTAAATATAAATTATCATATTTAATCCATTGCATGATTTATTAGTATAATATAAACTAGGCCTATATTTATATAATTTTGTTTTCTCTTATTTAAAAAAAAACTAGAATTATAAATTTTTTTTAAAATAATTTTTTTTTAAGATTCAAAGCCAAATTCTTCTTTTATTTGTGGTTGTAATAATTTTCCAGCAGCAATTATAAAATTGCTTGAACGATCCATCACAAAATATAAGAAGGGTCTATTAACGTCAAAATGTTTTTCATCTTCTTCTTCTTTAATTTTTATCTTTTCTTTTTCTTTTTCCTTTTCCTCATCTGACATGGCACGACCAAGTGAATTTGATGCTGATAAAGCATTTTCAGATGCAGCACCTTCATCTACCCTTAAATTAACATGTTGTACAATTTCTTCAACATGTAAACCTGGTTCATCTGACATTTTTGTCATACTTGAGGCATATGGTGAGAAAATTTTACTAATGCCAAGACGTTTTATGGTTTTTTCTGATCTTGATGTTTGTTCAATTTCGAATTTTGGTAAATTAATTGTTGTTAATGTATCAGTTAAACGTGATTGAATCATTTGTAAATCAACTGGTTGTAGTTTTTCAATTAATTTATCTATTCCATCATATTGTTTGGGTACAATGACAACAAATGAGAATCGTTCATTCTGGAAAATTGTCAAAAAAAAAATCATAAAATTAATTAAAAATTAAAATAAATTTAAAAATATTATGATAATATTAAATAAAGAACATTCACCTCATATGGTAATTCAAGTGCATCACTATCTAATGAATCTAATTTAGCCATTCTAAAACTACCACGAGTTTTCATCATTTTAATTGGTATTGAATTACCCTCAGTTGTGGTAAATGAATCCATTGTATCACATCTCAATTCCATGAATGGATGTGCCCAATTTCCTCTATAATATAAACCATTAAATAAAAGCATTTTAGTTTTTGATGGATTTTCACGGCCTGATATTGAATTGGCACTTAATGCTGATGTTATATCATCTTTTTTAAGAAGTGAGCGTGGTTCAAGCTATATTAAAAATAAATAAGAAGTCATTTATTAAATTAAACTTTTTTTTTTTTTTTTATTTTTAAATAGAAAAGGTTTTGTACTAAAATTTTTTAAATATAACTAGAATATTTACCCTTTGTTTAATAAAACGTGTTTCTACAGCTTCCATAATTTCACCATTTTCATCATCGAATTTTTTAATTGATAGTGTAATTTTTTCTGGTTCTTTTGATTCAATAAATACAACAGTTTCTGTATTATCATTATTATTATCAATTATATTGTTAACATCTTTATTATGCTTTCTTAATACATCAATCTTTTCATCCTGACTAATTGTTTCATTTTCTTCATCATTAATATCAACTAAATCAATTCTACGAATTTGATTAGTATCTGAATTTTCCATTGGTACTTCAATTTCTTTAACTGGTTCTTTCATTAAAATAATTTTTTCCATAATTTTTTCTTCTTTATTTAATTCATCAACAACTGCTGCTGCTGCAATCTCTGCATCTGATTCTAATTTTTTTTCTTCTGTTGCAGTATTTAATTTTATTTTATCATTCATTTGATTTGTTTCTTTTTTTAAAAATTCATTTAATGCAACTTTTTCCGCTTTAATTTCCTTTAGAACTTCATCAAGTACATTTGATTCTTTTGCAATTTCTTTTTTTTCATCATCATCATCATCAGCATTTGATTTAATTGTTTCTTCTTTTGATTCTTTTGATGGTGTTGTTTCTGATATCATTGATGATGATGTTGAATCTTTTACTTCTAATGCAGATTCTTTTTCTTCCCGTTTACGTTTCTCATCATTTTCTTTAGCAATTTCTGCTTTTATAATTGGAACTTCAACATATTCTTTGTCATCAACAGTGACATCAAATTTTGATGCTTCTTTTTTCATTTCAATAACTTTAATATCATCAATTTCATTTAAATTTTCATTTATTCCAGTTGTTTCTTTTATTAAAATCATTTTGTCATCATTATTTTTCGGATTAGTAATATCCGTTTCTAAAGATGAGCCAGATAATAATGCATTTTCTGTATTAACAGATATTGTTGATTCTTTTGATTCATCTGATGATGATGATGATCTTGATTCAGATTCAGATGATAATGATGATGATTGTGATTCAGTTATTTCTGGTATTATTTCTTCTTGTTGTTTCTCTTTTTCATCTTCAAAGAAATCAGATTTTTTTAAATCTTCAAAGCCAATAATATCTTTACTATTATTTTTATTATTAATTTCTGATTGTTCATCATAACCGGATAGTTCAGAATTTACAGATACAGTTGATGGTGAAATATTTGAGGTTGCTGCTTTTGCATTACTACTTTTATCTTCTTCCATTTTTTTCATTTCATTTGCGACAGAAGCAGATTTTTCTGGTTTGTCCCAATCAAAATCAATATCATCAATTTCTTTAACCTCAGCTGTATAATATTTTCTAATAATATCTTTAAATTCATCATTTGCTGAATTATTACGATAAATGTAGAACCATGTTTTAAATGATGGATTTGAATCATAATCATTTTGCTTATATACTTTCAGTATATCCAAAAATGATTCACGTAATGCCATCTTATCATCTGGATAACCTAATGCATTTTTAAATTCTTGATAGCTTTCATCTTGGGAACCTTCAGCAAGTATTGCTAAAATAGTTGAAATACCCAATGGTGAGAAAACTTCATTGCCACGATTTTCAATGTTGTCTTTTAAAATGTTTGTGGCAATAATTTGTGACTGAAGACTTGCATAGTTAAATTTATTTGGATTTTTTGGTTCATTCACAGACTCAAGTTTTGTTATTTTCGGTTCCGGTTCTTGAACACTCTGTAATTCAGAAGGTGTCTCTAACAGGGGTAATTTATCTTCATTTTTTATTTCAGATTCAGTTGTTTTGTCTAATTTATCTGGTTCTTCAATAATTTCAACATTCTCCCTTTTGTGTCTGGGCAGGGCTAGTCCTAATGTAATTAAACAAAATAACAACAGTAAGCCTGGAAAGAAAAAAAAATTTATATGAAAAAATTGTGTGACTTGTCAAACTTTTTGTATAATTAATTTTTAAGTACTTTTTAGAACCAATTTTGGTTCGAATTACTATTAATTTTTTAATTGTTTTGGTCGAACTTATGCATTCTAAAATAAAAATGTGAATAATATGGTTTTTAACAGGGGTTTTCCTAATAAACTTTATGGAATAATTTTATCCATTACATTAATCAGATTAATTTTAATTAACTTCAGAACTTTAGAACTTTACCGAGTCACTGCTTCTTAATTGAACTTGGTTTATAAAGATAATTAATATTAATATATTATGATGTATTCAAATGACGTAAAATATTTAAACATATAGGTACGGTATTTGTTAAATTTTAATAGTTTATTCATAGTCTGGAAGTTGATTTCTAACAAATAAACAATCATTTTGTTTACTTAATTATAAATTTATTCTGTGATTTTCTATGAAGAAGTTTTTTGCGTTGTAGACATAACTTTTTACTAATTTAAACAGTATTGCATCAAAATCACACAAATTACAATCTCGTATTATATTAAAAAAATAGTAATGATTTCCATTTTGCATCAAAACATAAAAGTTTTTAAGCTTTATAACACATAATTGTGTAATTTAGGGCACATCTCAGATTGGGTTTGAATGGAGCGTGACATTTACGTGAAGCACAATTTCAATGTATCTCTGATTTCAGCATCATTAAAGAACCCGAATAGAATTGTCTTTTGTACTAAATTTTGAAGTTTATATTTTCAATAATTTCCAAAATATGTTTGTTAGGTCTAGGGAGGCGTGTTGTAGATATCCGAACCACTAATTTATTTCAATTTCAAAGATATGATTATTATATCTCGGAAGACGTGTGATAGATACTCAAAGTGCTATCTATCTTTTTTTATATCTCAATTTATATCTCAAAATTAAGACAAATAATGGATAAAGAAGAGAAACAGAATTTTTTAATTTCACAGATATGCTTGTGAGGTTAGGTGAGGTGCGTGGGAGGTATTTAAACAACCACGCCAATTCATTTCAAATTTGAGGGACTTAATATAAACAGCACTGAACACCCATGTACAAAATATTAAGTTTCTATTTTTATTAATTTCGAAGACATAATTTAAGGTCTTGGTAGGTGAGTGGAACATACCCAAACTACAAATCCAATTCATATAAAATTTTAGGAGCACAAGGGAAGTAAGAAGAAAAACTTTTGTATATAATATGATTCTATATTTTTTGATTTTGGAGATATGCTCGTTTGCCCTTGGCTTGATGGGGAAACTTCCAGAATCCGAACCTATTTACGATTCCCGTTAATAATAATTTCGTCAATAATAACCTTCAGTATAAATCAAGATAATATCATTATTTTTGAGTTATTGTCCGGGTCTGAGATTTTAAAATGCTAGATTTTCAGACGAGAGATCGAAAAAATCGAGATTTTGAGAAAAGAGAATTTGAGACCCGATATTTAAAACAAATCCACTTAAAACTACATTTGCATAACAATTTTAAATTGCTTTGATGTTTTATAATGTTACTTAAAGTGATTGGATTAGAAAATGGTTACGTATGGGGAATACCTACGACCTGTCAAGCATAAAAACTTTATTCAAATGTATTCTAATTAAGGTTAAATTAAATTCGCGAATAATTGATTGAATTTTTTATAATAATATCAAAGACAATGAAATTACTGAATCATATAAATTTGTAAACAAAACTCTTCAATATTCACATTAAACGAAAAATAAAATTTAAATAAATTTAATAATTAGTTTTATATTTAGATGTAGATGTCTATATATTATTTTAATTAAAGAAATAATCTTTTGTTTAAAAAAACAAAAATTTTTCATATTGTTTTATTTTTATAATATTTTAGAGGAAATTGTTATTCTAAGCTTTGACTTTAATTGCTTATTTTACATTATTAAAATAATTCCTTAGTTTCGTCAATATTTGTCCGAAATTTTACCTTCTAATTAAAAATTTTTATATTGATTATGTATTATAGATCAGTTGATTAGAGTTAATTGAATTTGAATGATGTAATTAGGAAGAGTTAATAATATACTTTACCTTCTCATAAATTCGTATATGCATACAAAATTAGAATTTCGATTACTTTTGTTCTGAGACAGTTCGAATTATTATCATAATAATTGCACCATTTTGACTCCGCTATTTTTAGTTGAAAATTTTTCATCGAACGGAAACGTTATAGAAGAAAGACTCACTGGCGATTTGTAAGTTTTTTTAAAATCTTTTACAAGTGTTGTTTATTAATGGAAACTAATTTAAATATTTATATTGTTTAGTTTTTCGCATAAATTATTTTAATTAATTCTAAAAATGTTAAAATAAAGTTATTAACTAAGATGATTGTTAAACAATGTTGTTATTTCAAATTGTTAGAATGGTCTTGGGTCTAGAAAAAACTAATTAAAATAATTTCATAATCCTAAATTTACTATTTCATATCTGTTATATAACTTAATACTCAAAACTAAACTCTAAATTTGTATCAAATAAAAAGAACACGATACTTTCGAAGCTTTCATCTGTCTCTTGTAAGAAATTAAAGAAATTTGATGGGTATTATATCATAGCATAGCTAATTGATTTATATATAATTAATGTATATAATAGGGCCTCGATGATGTAACGGATAAGCATTTGGCTTATTACCCAAGGGGGTGGGGATTCGATTCCCGCACAGGTCATGAAATATTTAATTCAATATTTATTTAAATATATTTCAATAGTTTTTTTTTACAAATCCCCATGGTTACCCAATATATTTTAATATAAAATTATAAAATATATGTAACCTGTAATATATATCTATATATGTACATATATAAACCAAATAAATAATATTACTTATAAAGTAATAAAAAGTTTTGAAAGTGGGATGTATAACGTGCCCCAAGGCCTACATGTTAGGATAGGACATGCTACTTCGCACATAAAAGAACTACAGCAATAAATTCAATTCTTCTCTCATACAATAAGATGAAAATCAAATATGTGACAAAATTCCATATGTGCACCAATTTTATAAAGAATAAAGGGTATTGAATCCTAATTTTTACTTTGCCTTAACATCATTATCTAATTTTTCACATAATATTTTCAACTTAGTGAAATAAATTTATGTATAGGATATGTTTGATTTAGAGGTGCATTGAAATTAACTCACTCAATATATTGTAGAACGTTCAATTAAAAAGAGCACAGATAAATGAAAGTAGGAAAGTAGGATTTCATGATTACTATATATATTTATATCATTATAATATAATAAAGATAATCTTACTATTTTAATAAAAATTTTATAAATTTTTTTTATTAATTTTTAAATTTGTTTTCAATAAAGAAATTGTGGTTTAATATATGTATAAAGAAAAAGTATTTTTTTTTTCTTTTATTTGTTACGTCCCTGACCTAGATTTTTGAGATTTGATTATTAACCTTAGTCTAGCTTAATACTTTTTAAATGTTCTTTTGAATTTTATGTTTTTTTATTTTGTTATTTTCCATTAATACGCAAATCGTTATTTTTGCCACATTTTTAATTTATTTTGATTTTGTATTTTTTTTTTAATTTTTGTCTTTTTTACGCGAAAGTTCATTAAAAAACTGAATGTAAGGTGAGGAATACAAAAAAAATAAAACAATTATTAGATTGTGTCACTAGCTGCTGTCATTGAAACCTAGAACGTTTTCAGAATATTTTTTTTTTAAAATAAAAAGTAGAAAATGAAAAGATACAAAAAAAAAACAAAATGTTAGGTAGGTAGTTTTGGAGAAGATTGATGAAGGTTTTCTATGTTGTCTTTCGGTTGTTTTTGTATTTAATTGGAAAAGTATTTTTTTTTTACGACTATTTTTTTTTTATTACTTTATTTGACTTTCTCTGTAACGTGTATTAGAACACAAATAAATGGAGTCAAATCTATGGGTAAAGTGGCCTATTTTGTATATAAAAAACAAAAAAAAAAAACGAAACACGACATGTGATTTGATTAGAAAATGTGTGTGATTTTTAGAAAAGTTGTTAATTATTCTTTTTAAAACTTCATTTGGTTGTCTGATGAAAGGTATATTGTTATACCCTACAACTAAAATAGGTATAGGGGTATATTTAAATTTGATACAAGAGAGCGAGTAAGATATAGAAAATTAAATAAATATTTTTGCTCAGCGTCACCTCCTCAGTCGCATTAGCGACGTCCGTCCCTCCATAAACACGGTAAGTCAAAAATTAATAATGCCTTATCTTGATGAAATTTATAATGTAGGTTAGGCGGCAAGGTTACAAATGACAAAAGTTGGGCGAGATTGAAAATTACCATTGGTTGCAATCTGGAAGCTTCCGTTCGTACCAATGAAAAACCGAGCATATTTTCGAGACAAATAAAGATTTCAAATTTGGTGCAATTATGCTTTTTCCTCTTTCCCCTGTGTCCCTAAAGTTTGGATCAAATTGGTAGGTTTAAATCCGTCTAACGCATTTCTAAGATCTAAAAAGCACATACAGAAATAAAACTTATGTTAGAGGACTTGAAGTTGTGGTTTGGATCACGTCCCTCTAGACTTAACCAAACCAGCATATCTTCGGAATTAATAAAGTTAGAAAATTATTGGTACAAGGTAGCTTTACCCTGTTTGCTTATTGTTTCCAAAACCTGAACTGAATAGAAATGTTCAGTTAAATATAAAATATTCAATTAAATTTTACGTATGTAGGGTATTACTAAATCGGAATTGCATCAACTTAATGTTGCTTCATTACATGTTTTTTATACCCCTATGACTATATAGTCCAAGGGTATAATAAATTTGCCATTACGTTTGTGGCGCAGAGATGGAGGGGGGTAGATATAGACTCAAGTGTATGGATGGGATCATAATCGAAAAATAAATCGATTTAGCTATGTATGTCCGTCCGTCGGTCATCACAATAACTCAAAAAGTAAAGGAGCTAGGATTATGAAATTTTCACAAATTCGTTTTTATGCAAAAACCGGAATCGATATTTAAATCCAGCCATTTTGGTCCACGGGTTCGAGTACCTGCCATACAACTTCTAATTTTATATGAGCATTACTCTATACCTATGGAAGCTGCGTGTCTGAAATTTTGCCAAAAATAGTTTAGTATAATGGCCAAAGTTACTACAAAATTTGGTTGGTCTACTGCAAAGGGTTCGAGTAGCTGCTATACAACTCCTTCTTTTATATGAGCATTACTCTACACCTAATAAAGCTGAATGTTTGAAATTTTGTTAAAACTAATTAACCGGATGATATAATGTATATGTTACGGTCATACGGGTATCCCAGAGTTGACACAGTCTACTCTACTACTCTCTTCCTCGTTTATTATATATGTTTAAAAATATTCTTATTAGAACTTGTGCAGTTTACTTAAATTTTTTATTTTATTTTGTAACGATCTACTATTATTACTGGGTGAAATATTTTGTAGATCATTTACCTATTAGGTATGTGGATAAAGTGCTATTATTAATTTGATAAAGCTTTATTTAATATTTTAAAAAATTCTCATATGAACTCATAATGATATGTTTTTAATAAGACTAATTGAATTATTTCTTTAAAAAATTATTTAAGGTCACGATGAGGTTAAAAATTAATTAATTGATAAAAAATTTTACTTGAAGTCTTAAATCTGGTATAATTTTAGTATAGGTAATCCCTTAAGATACAAGTTTTGAGAAAATAAATTCAAAATAAATTTCAGAAATACAAAAAAAAATAAATAAATAAAAAGTCTCAAGGCATTCTTCTACTAAAAACAAAGCAAATATTTAATTATATATTCATGTAAATATTATTTTTGTAAATTCATGTAATTAATATGCTTTTTTTTAATTTATTATAAAATCTGAAATCAAAAATTTCGAAGAAAATTTAATATTATTAGAATTTGTTTATATTAATTTACTAATAATTATTGGAAAATAATAATTTATTAATAATTGTTTTGTGCTATAATCTTTTGTGTTTTTTTTCTAGAACCTTTAGTTAAAATTACTATTTATAAAGTACAGTAGCCTTAAAAAATGGCCAATGGAATTTTTTTTTCAAAAATAAAAATAAATTTAAGGTTTTTAATTGAGTAAAATAAATTTAGTAAAATAGTAATTATCATTTTTATATGAACCCAGTTTTGATAAATTTTGATTACAAATGTATTAAGATTATGATTACTTTAAGATTATAAGTAATTTAAAGTTAAAAGTTCTTTAAATTCGATAATTTTTCAAAAATAATTATAAAGTAATCAACTAATTATAATTATGTGTTGCAATTTTCTGTACTTGCCCCATGGGGTTTACAGAGTTTGTGAAAATAATCATTATTTTGCAAAACATTGCATTAAAATAATGGTTACTTTACGATTGATTAGAGTTAATGTATATTCCATAATTTTAAAGTAATACAGATTACTTTAGAGTAATCATAATATAATATGATTTCGATTATTTTTTGATTACTTAACTACTTATCAAAAAATATGAATCTGATTATTATAGTAATCATATTGAAATCTTTTGATTCCTAATATAAAGTAATCGTTATTTTCATGCAATGTTTTGCAAAATAATGATTATTTTCACAAACTATAGGAACCCCATCGGGTAAATAGAGAAATTTACAGTACATGCATTTTAATTGTAATGCCTTTTTTTTTAATTTAAAAGAAATACATAAAGATTAAAAACTTATGCATTTCATAGTAAAGTAAAATATGTTTTAAGTATTTTAACAAAGAATTATGGTTGTTTTAATAATAAATTGACTATATTTTTTATTGATTGCCTATATAAAAATTTAAAAGTTTTAAATTATCAATGATTATAAAAATACTAATTTTTCAAATTAAAAATATATCATTCCAGACTTTTCGCGATTTTTTTCACTTAAATTACAGAATAAAAATTTTAAATCAAAATATTGCAGTAAAAAAATAAAATTTCAAATTCATATAAACTTGGATTAAAAATTTATAATTTTAATGCGTTCATATAAAATATAACCAGTTTCAAATATATTTAAGTACATAGTCCAAATTGTAAGAAAACTAGAATCTAATTGGTACTCTAAATTAATATTTGGATATTTTATTAAAGTGTATATACGATTTAATCCATACTCACATTAAACTAGTTTTCAAAAAATTTATTTTAATTGTTGTAATTAAATTTAACATTAGTTTTTTTTTAATAAATAAGTTCTTCTATAAAATAATTTTATTACTTACACTTGAAATAATACTATTATTTTATATAGAATAAAAGGTTTATTCACCTTCGAACCACTTTAATTTAACTATAATAAACTTTAAATAAAATTTATTATATGTATATATTCTTAAATAATGTAAAAAAAAAAAAACATATTTAATTGAATTAAAGTAATTAATTACTTGAATTACTTATTTAATATCAATGAAACAAATTAAATTTATGTAAATTACCTGTGGATTCAAAATTTCTATTATATTTTATTTTTTTATTTTTATTGTTTTCTTTTGTATCTAATTCACTTTAAAAACTCTTATTATAAACTTATAATACACATGATATAGTAAAAATTGCATATCTTTAACTACTATTATAACTGTTTCTATATTTAACATGTATCTTAAATATTTATATACAAGTTGTGTTAATAATTTATTTATAGATATTTTTGTTTTTTTTTTTATTATACATAAATAATATATAAAGTAACAAATTTTATAACTTACTTGTAAATATTTTCATCTTAAGATTTTTTTGAATTTTCTTTTTTCTAATTTAAAGAAGTTTTTTATTTTGTTGTTTTTTTTTTTTGTTTTTTTTTTCTTGTTTTTTTAGTATGATGCTAACTGAACAAAATCTTAAAACTGAATGACTTCAAGAAAGTCCAAGTAAAAGAATTTTATGCATAAAAATGTCATAACTAACATAACAACAACAACAACAACAAAAAATAAACAGAACATAAAAATAAAAAAAAAAAAAATAAAAAAAAGAAAGAAAGAAAAGTGAAGAAAATAATAAATATAAATGAAATTATAAAAAAAAAAGAAAAGAACACACAGAGAATTAAAAAAAAAACAACAACAATAAAAACAAAGCAGAAAAGCAGAACAGTAGAGTGTTGTATGTAAACCTCTCACTACCTGTAACCTGAGTGTAAGGTACTGTTAGATGGCAATCAAATTAAAAAAAAAAAAAACAGAAGAAAAAACAAAAAACAAAATAAAATAATAAACAAGAAACACAACTTTTTACATTGCACTCAGAAAATATTTTAAGAATTTTTTACTTTTAAATTTTAATTTTTTTGTTTATAAATTTTTCTATACAGATTTTAATTTTTAAAATTTTAGTTGTAAAAATGTTTTTGATTTCAATTTGTATTTTTTTTTTTGCAATAATATTTTTAACAATAACATTGGCGACCTGAATTGTTGGGAAAATCCTTTAGAAATCAATAATTTATTACCTATTTCATTTAATATTTGTAAAACACTTATTTTAGTATTTTGGGAAAATTCTGGTAAATTAGAAAATGTAATAAAAAATATTTATCCAAAAATTAAAGTTATATAAAAACGAGGAAGAGTGTAGTAGAGTAGACTGTGTCAACTCTGGGATACCCGTATGACCGTAACATTTACATTATATCACCCGGTTAATTACTTTTTTTTTTTGTAAATTAATGAAGTAACATTATTTATCGAAATACTAAACAATAAAGGGCCAAGATGACTACCCTGAGGAACCCCAGTGAGAGCCAAAAATGGGGTCGAAATTATAGATCTAAATAGAATTAAATAACTTCGATCTGAAAGATATGAGGAAATCCAATTCATAAAGTATGAGGGAAGACCTAATTTTCTTAACTTAAAAATGATAATATTATGGGGAAGAAGATCGAATGCTTTACTGAAGTCGGTGTAAATTACATCAGTTTGAAAGCCATCCTCCATATTTTTAAGAAAAATTGATGTAGCCTCAACAAGGTTAGTAACGGTAGACTTATTTTTCACAAAGCCATGTTTATATGGTGATAAGAAGGTGACGCAGTGATCATAAATAGAATCAAAAACAATTAATTCAAAAAGTTTTGGAATCGAGGATAGTTTTGCTATCGGTCGATAATTAGTAATGTCATTTTTATGATCTTTCTTATGAATAAGTCTAATAAAAGCACTTTTCCAAATAGATGGAAAAACCCCAGTAGCTAACGAGCAATTAAATATGGTGGACAGTGGGCCAGCCAAAGAGGCAGCGCATTTTTTTAAAAATAAATTAGGGATACCATCACTTCCAGGACTTGGATTATCATCAATTTTATTTATGTAATTCAATACCATGTTAGAGTCTATATTAATATTTGTAAGTGTAGTTTTCGGAAAATTTTCAAGGTGAGAGAAATTTGCTTCATTTACAGAAAAGGTTGAAGTAGAGTAACTAGAAGAAAAGAATTCACGAAAAAATTCGCAAATGATTTTGGAGTCATTACTAACAGAATTTTTATAATTGAAAAAGGTTGGATATTGATCACTTTTTCTTTTAGAGTTTACAAATTTCCAAAATTGTTTTGGATTGGCTTTAATATTCGATGACATATTGCGAACATAATTTGAATAAAGATTATCAGCCAAAAATTTAAATTCTTTAAACAGAGTGAGAAAATAGTTATAGTCAGAATTCAAGTTACTTTTGACAAATTTACGCCAAGCTTTATTTTTTAATGTTTTGAGATTTTTATTAAACCAGGGTGGGCTGGATGCATTCGTAGTATCAACTACAAGAGGAACAAATTGAGAAATAGAAGACCGAATAATTCCATAGAAGTTATTAACAGAATCATTTAAATTAGAGGAAGGAATAAATGAAAAATTATAAGAGGTCAAAAAATTATTAATATCATCAAAATTGGCTGTTACAAAATTATAACGATGTGATAAAGTAGATTCAACTTTCGCAGGGGGAAAAGAAGAAAAGGAAAAACAAATAGGGGGGTGGTAAGGATCGATTCTGACTAATTCAATTGGGCAATCAAGAATAACCAAATCGTTCCAGTTCGTAGTGAAAATAAGATCCAATTGATTACCTCTATAATTGAATATCGAGGATACTTGTTGAAAGTTAAAGGAGTTTAAAGAATCAATTACTAAGCACTCAATATTACTAATCAGTTCTTTTGGTACGAAGTAAGGTTCTTCATCATGAGGAATCCAAATGATATTGGGTACATTAAAATCACCACATAGGATGATATCATCATTTGCGTTGATTTTGCTAATATATCAATTACTGATAAATATTTAGAATAAAGTTCAAAGTTAGAAGCTGGTGGAATATAACAGTTAATGATGAATAAATTATTGGATAGCAGTTCAACTTTAATAGCCATAATTTCAGTATTTTCAATTGATTCAGTTTGAAAGCAAGTCAATTCTGAGGAACAAAAAGAATTTTTTATTGCGATTAATACTCCTCCACCTTTAGAAGTATTATCCAGAGTACCATATCTATCCTTTCTAAAAACATTAAAAGATGAAATTAAGAAAATCTTTTAACATGTGTCAAAATAAAATGTTAGAGCTTCAATCTTAACTTTTAACCATGAAAACATATAAAGGTATAAGTCCCTAAATTACTGGCTTTTAAAAATAGGAAAATTTTAATTTTTGAGTTTTAATAGCTTTTGAATAGGGAAGCGTCCTAAATTTTTTCTGAACAAATTTAAGTTGATTCTCAAGAATCTAATCATCTTTTCCTTGTTCAAAAATTTCAAAAATTAAACTCTAAATATTAAATTATAAAATGTGTTAAAGATTTTTCTTAATTTTAAAGAATTTCCTTGAAATTGAAAAAAAATGCGTCTTAATTTTTCACAATTTTTTCTTATTTGTATAATAAAATTCTAAAAAAAGATTCAAATTTTGGTACAAGCCCCAACATAATTTCTTTAACCTGAAATTTTTAAACGGGGAAGAGGTGGTTAGATAGGCAGGGTAACTTTTAAAGTTTCAAACTATTGACAATAGAATTATATTCTTGTAACTCTGAAGGATATTTAAAAGTTTGTTTATCATTAAAGCACATATAACTTCAGCTGGCTACTGACACTTAAACAAATCTTCTCTGTAGTAAAGTGAAGAAGATATTATTATTTCTTAAAAATATTAACGAAATTACTTTAAAGGCGGTTTTCTCTGAAACCATTAGAAATATCATAAAATTTTAAATGATAAAGTTATAATTTCCATAAAATATATTAGTTTCTTCAAAAATTTTTCTCAGTGTCTTCTTTTAGAATAATAAAACAAAAACTTTCGAATAAATTAAATTTGTATTCTTGTTTTAACCTGAAGAAGAAATTGTAGAATTAATTACAATTATGTATGTACCTATATCTATATGCATATAATATTTTTATATGCATATAACTATTTATATATTTAATGTTGAAATTTTAATCTTGTATTTACATAAATAAATATATTTTATTTTACTTGTATTATTTTTATATTTTTTATTTGTATATATATATAGATATATATATGATCGTAATTTTTAATTGACCGTTAATTTTTGGACAAAAAAATGTATAATTAGATAAATTATTCGAAAGTCTAATAATCTTAAATTGTTTAATATTTTTGTTTTAATTTATTTTTACGTGTTTTGCGTACTTTTATTTTTAGAATTGTTAATTAGAACTTTGCATAGAGTGTCTATAATACTAAATAGTAATAGAAAGTTTAATAAGAAGCATACTGTCAGGAGCAGTACCAATTTTTAATAAGTTTAAGTGCTTCTAATTAGGAAGTGTAATTAGGACTTACTTCATAAATTTAGTTAAGTGCATGTTTTGGTTTTCTTATTATTCTTTTCTGGGAAGTTCAGATGCAAACTTATGGTATAAAATTTATTTTTAAAATTTATGGGTCATAGTGGTGGACCACTCAAATCCATTTGGAAATAACATTCCATATCTATTATAGTGAAATTATTAAGAGACTTAAAACGAGGAAAAGTGTATTAGAGTAGACTGTGTCAACTCTGGGATACCCGTATGACCCTAACATATACATTATATCATCCGTTTAATTACTTTTGGCAAAATTTCAAACATACAGCTTTATTAAGTGTAGTGCTAAATAAGGAGTTGTATGGCAGCTACTCGAACCCTCTGCAGTAGACCAACCAAATTTTGTTGTAACTTCGGCCATTACACTTAACTATTTTTGGCAAAATTTCAGACACCCCCACCCCCCCATTAGGTATGGTGTAATGCTCATATAAAAGAAGGAGTTGTATGGCAGCTACTCGAACCTTCTACAGTAGACCAACCAAATTTTGCTGTAACTTTGGCCATTACACTAAACTATTTTTAGCAAAATTTCAGACACCCAGCTTCAGTAGGTGGAGATAGTTATGCTCATATAAAATAAGAAGTTGTACAGCAGCTACTCGAACTCACTGCAGTAGACCAACCAAATTTTGCAGAAACTTTGGCCATAAAACTAAACGACTTATGCAAAATTTCAGACACGCAGCTGTAATAGGTACAGAGAAATACTCATATAAAAAAGAAATTGTATGGCAGCTACCCGAACCCATAGACCAAAATGGCTGGATTTAAATAGCGATGACGGCTATTGCAAAAAAACGAGTTTGCGAAAATTTCAATATCCTAGCTCCTTCAGTTTTTGAGTTATCGTGGTGACGGACGGACGAACGGACATACATAGCTAAATCGATTTATTTTTCGATTCTGATCCGATACATACACTTGAGTCTATATCTACCCCCCCTCCTTCTATGCATCACAAACATAATGGCAAATTTATTATACCCTTTGACTATATAGTCATACGGGTATAATGAGGCATATAAAAGCAATAAAAACAGCTCTAATTTGCATTCTAATAACAACTATTTTAATTTGGATTTCTAAACATTAGCCTTATTTTCGGTTGTATTTTTCTAAAAATTCAATTCTAAAAAAAAGAGATATTCTAAAGTTAAATCTTATTATATAATTAAGTTAAATGAAGTGTTCTAGAAAAAATAATTTTACTCTTTTTCGTTTTAATTATGGCTTATGTAATAATCGTAATCATTAAAAACATAAAATAAAATATTATAGTTTTTTAATATACCTATTAAAATTAGAATGTATCAAAACAATTTAAAATCATTAGCAGCTATTGCATTTATATGTGTCCAATATCAAAGTGATAAAAAGTACAAAAAGTTTGTTGACCTTTTATTGGTTATTTCTTAAGATACATGTATGTCTCTAATATCAGTGGTTGCCTATGAAAAGTAAATACATGCCATTTGAAAAAACTAAAATATGTAAAATAGAAGCTCAAATATAAAATCACAAACCGTATTAAGAAACATGTCGACCTTACATCTAAGCGATATCGAACACTGGAAACATTTTTTGTAAGTTTAAAGAGTTTCAATTTTTTAAATACTCCATAAATTTATTTGGTCACATAAAGTTTTAAAATAAATAAATAACGAAATGTACTTAACATTAGAGTTAAACACTTGATACTTTCGGGAACCATTAAATTTTTTTTTGTCCGAGGCCTCTATTAAATTATAGGTATGATAGTCGTTAAAAATGTTTACTTATCAGTTTGATTTTGGAAACTTGACCAAAGTTTTTATAAACACTATTAATTTAAAAAAAAAGGAACTAGATATATTTAATGGCAATGTCTTAGGTTTCTAAGGCCTTGTTCACACAGAAAGTGGGTGAGCGTTTTTTTTCCCGTGTGAGTTTTTAATAATAATTTAAACGTATTGGTGGCTTTATAGAATACCGCAAATGAATGGCCTTTCAAGTGGAAAAATCACAAAGGCCAAACAACTTTAATTTCTAGAATTGGTCATCATTTTGAAAACCACTGTTTCAAGAATCTTTTATACATTTTTTTTCAAAAGTTGCATGAAAGAAAATTTTTTTCTTTAATATCTAAGGTGAGGCTTCAAATAATTGAGCTTACCTTTTTAAAAATCATTGCACCAAAAAGCAAAATTAAAATCACATAAAATTAAATCACTACTTTTTTTTTTAATTTGGAAGTTCAGATCAGATTTATAACAAAACGAGGAAGATTATAGTTGCCCTTGTCAACTTTTAGATACCCGTGCATACCCACTATGGTGTATAAAATAAACCGTAATTTACTTCTCTTATACATTTAACTCATTACCCCATAATTTTGACGTAAAAAAAAAAAAAAAATTAACAAAAAAAAAAAAAAAAGTCACAAAACAAAAAACAAAATTTTCATTCATTGTCCCATAACTTTAGCTTAAAAAAAAAAAAAAAAATTAACAAAAAAAAAAAAAAAATCACAAAAAAAAAAAAAAAAGTTTTCATTCATTGTCCCATAACTTAAGCTTAAAAAAAAAAAAAAAAAAAAATAAAAAAAAAAAAAAACAACAAAGAAAAAAAATTGGCCCACCCTAAAAGTCCGATGGTCCGAGTGATGTCCAACTTTGCCAAGTAACTTGCCCTATTAATTTACCTGCCCAATTTTAATTTTAACCTTATAGCTTTATTAGATTCACAGTTATTGAATCGAAAACTTTGTATGGCAGCCCTCCGAAAATGGGGCCCTAACATTTTGAAACTTCATATAAGTGCTCGATTCATTATATAACTAACCGTGTGTAGTTTTCAGCCTCGTAGTATAATTAGTTTTGAAGAAATTCATATTGGTGCAAAGAAGTTGTATGGCAGCCCCCCATAAATGGGGCCCTAACATTTTGAAACTTCATATAAGTGCTCGATTCATTATATAACTAACCGTGTGTAATTTTCATCCGCGTAGTATAATTAGTTTTGAAGAAATTCATATTGGTGCAAGGAAGTTGTATGGCAGCCCCCCGAAAATGGGGCCCTAACATTTTGAAACTTCATATAAGTGCCGGAGTCAATATAAAACTAACCGTGTGTAATTTTCATCCCCGTAGTATAAATAGTTTTGAAGAAATTCATATTGGTGCAAAAAAGTTGTATGGCAGCTCCCCGAAGCCTTGGTCCGATTTTAACCAAAAACAATAGGGAACCTAGAAATTGTCTAAAAATGACTTTGTGTGAATTTCAAGACTCTAGCCCTTTTAGTTTTTGAGTTATCGTGATGACACACGGACGGACGGACGGACGGACGGACGGACGGACGGACGGACGGACGGACAGACACACATAGCTAGATCGACTAATTTTTCGATTCTGAGCCGATACGTACCCTTGACACTATATCTAGCTCGTCTAGATCGATGCGTTACAAACGGAGGAGCAAATCTAATATACCCGATGTTCATTTATATATGCACGGGTATAAACATGTCGAATGTAAATTTTTACAATGAAGAGAGGGTCGGAGGGACCACAGAAGAACATTCAATCTCATTTTAAAAATAGAACTAAAGATATGCGGAAGAAGAAGAAGAATCAAAAAGAGATCGTTGACATTGAAATGAAAAGAGAAAAAAGAAAATAATATTATGATGCTAAAAATGAGACAAAAAATAATAATAAAAAAAAAAATCGCTTTTTAATGTCGTATGAAAGTTTTTGTTGAAAAATTTATTCAAGACTTGATAAAATTTTTGCAAATTCTTGTTATATAGGTTTTTTTTTAGCTTGGTTCTTTTTTAAGAGAATACTCCACTTATCTACCATTTTAATTGTTTTAATTTAATTTATGATATTGTTATGGCTGGCGAAAGCTTATATTGAAGTTTTATAAAACGAATACAAAACGAAAATGTAATTTAATCTTTGAGTAGAACCAATGGAAAATGGAACTATATAAGAGCTCTTTAAGATTTTTTATGAAAACTTTTACACGATGATTTCTATTTGAAAGTAATTGATTGTTACTACTTGGTCGTACATTGTGCCCGATATTTTGTACATAATATTGTAATAAAAATTCAATTTGCTTCCAGCCATTTAATATTTAAGTGTAAGTAAATGAAATTCGAAATAAATATATTCATTAGATATTATATATATATTCTTTAGTTATAAAATTGTGTTTGCAGTGCGAAATAATTTGGAAATTTTAAAGAAATCAATATTTAGACTGCTTTAGGATGTTTGAGTTATACGGATAAAAGTATAATTATCTAAAGGTCAGTTGGAAAATATTGCTATGTATTTTTCGCTATTTAACTCCAGGTGGGAAGGAGAACAAAAGTGGTAGGTTCTACGAGGATGAATAATACATTCTTTGTTAAAGTATGTAACTCTAGAACATTTAAGCATTCCAGGTTCTTGATACGGAGTATTAAGTTTTAATTGGATTGAAAATTTGTTTTACGACCGTCCACTTTAATCTTCAGACACTTCCAACTAAATTCCATTTTTCAAACTTTGTTAGATTCTCTTAAAATATTAAAAAACAAGACTGAACACTTTTTACCAAATTTAAAATTAATATCTCTATCAATTTAAAAGATATGGTCATTCGGTCTTGAGAGGCTTTTGCTAGATAATTAAAACACCACTTTATTTAATTTTAAAAATCAAAAACATAATGGAAGCAGAGCAGAAGTCTCTTGTACCAAATTTTAAGCCATTATCTCTATTGGCTTGGAAGACATGCTCGTTGGTCCTTGGTTCGTCGTGGCCAAGAAAAATTATATATTTTTTTCTATATGTACTTTTCTCCTTTAGATGGTTTGGTTACAACAAATACGTTATGGTGTTAATACATACCTACACCTATTTTAGGTGTATGGTATAAAAAAGGTATTATATATAAGTTAAATATAAATAAAACGAGGAAGAGTAGAGTAGACTGTGTCAACTCTGGGATACCCGTATGACCGTAACATATACATTATATTATCCGGTTAATTACTTTTGGCAAAATTTCGAACATACAGCTTTATTAAATGTAGTGGAATACTCATATAAAATAAAGAGTTGTATGGCAGCTACTCGAACCCTCTGTCGTAGACCAACCAAATTTTGCAGAAACTTTGGCCATTACACTAAACAATTTGTGGCAAAAATTCAGACACCCAGCTTCATTAGGTTGAGAGTAATGCTCATATAAAATAAGGAGTTGTATGGCAGCTACTCGAACCCTCTGCAGCAGACCAACCAAATTTTGCAGAAACTTTGGCCATTACACTAAACAATTGTTGGCAAAAATTCAGACACCCAGCTTCATTAGGTGGAGAGTAATGCTCGTATAAAATAAGAAGTTGTATGGCAGCTACTCGAACCCACTCCACTAGACCAACCAAATTTTGCAGAAACTTTGGCCATAAAACTAAACTACTTTTGGCAAAATTTCAGGTGCGCAGCTGTAATAGGTACAGAGTAATGCTCATATAAAAAAAGAAGTTGTATGGCAGCTACCCGAACCCATGGACCAAAATGGCTGGATTTAAATAGCGATGACGGCTATTGCAAAAAAACGAATTTCTGAAAATTTCAAGATCCTAGCTCCTTTAGTTGTTGAGTTATCGTGCGGACGGACAGACGGACAGACGGACGGACGGACAGACGGACGGACATACATAGCTAAATCGATTTATTTTTCGATTCTGATCCGATCCATACACTTGAGTCTATATCTACCCCCCCTCCTTCTCTGCGTCACAAACGTAATGGCAAATTTATTATACCCTTTGAATAGTCATACGGGTATAATAAAAAAATATTTTTTCCAATAACCCCTCAAAATGTAGAAAATAAAACATTGATAATAGATCTTGGAAATTTTTAACTGTTTGAATATAAAAGTAAATGGTTGGTATATGAAACAGTTCTTTTAATGCTTGAAAACTTTTAAGCTTAATATTTAAAATATTCATTAAACAAAAATTGATGGTAGATCCTTTGCATTTAAAAGTGTTTCAATATAAAAGTAAATTGCTTGATTAAGGCTAAAAGAAAAAAGAAGTGTCTTTAATCCCATTAAAGAATTTTAAAAAACTGTCTCTTGAAGGATTACGTTTTGTTTTCTAAGTTATAACTGTTCAATTTTATCTATTCCATAGGTATATATTGGAAGGGCAGGAGACGTTCTGGTCATATTATATTCTTACAATTTGTGATCTTTATAAATTCTACATGGGATATAGTATTAGGCCTTTTAACATGTAGAACTTCTTAGGTTTCCATAGGTTCAATTTTATTTAATTAAAATATATCAGTAAATTAATAATTGGGGAGGCTCGGTAGGTTGGTGGGCAAGCATTTGGCTTACTAACCGAGAGAGTACAGGTTCGATTCCCATACGGGTCATGAAATTTTTAGTTGAAAAAAAATATTGTTTACAAATCACCTTGGTGAAATATAACTTAAATATACAAATATATAACATAAACAAAATAAATATTACTTATAAATTAATGGGAAGTATTGAGGTTCTTACGACCCTATGTGTTAGAATGGCACATGCTATTCCTCACAACAAACAACAGTAAAAATTCAATTTTTCAGTAATAAAACACTTCTGTATTTGTGAGTTATAAAATTAAATTATTTATTAATATATTTTATAATTCATATAGAATTATTAATTATTGATTATGATATAAATTAAACTTAATTCCTATAAACTTGGTATCAGAATCGAGTTTACAAGCAAATTTATTTTTTTTATTTGTTTGAACGTTTTAAATAAAAGATGTGTAGTCTGATGGTGGAAGACCCACCATTAACAAAAATAGTCCCAAACATTTTTATCAACATTCTAAAAAACTTATTATGTACTAAAATGTCCCACAAAAAAAAAAAAAAAACACAAAATCTGGTTTTTAGCTTTCCTGAATTTTTAAAAAAAATAATTAATGATAAGGTGAAATATTTTGATATTTCATCTTATCATTAATTATTATTTCATTATTTTTAATGAAGAAATATTTTGTTCAAAAACAATAAAACTCTGAAACGTAACTATAACTGCTGCTAAACTGATATGAAAGTTTGGTTTTGTTCATCTATGCAAAGCGGAAATCAATCGTAAATGTGCGCCACAGTTTATTGCATGGGAAATTCCGATTTCATTATGCGCAACTTAAAAATAAAATTGTCTTATCGTGCAGTACGTCACATTCAATTGAACATATTCTTAAATGAACGTAACATATATATTATAAAATTAATTTAATTGATGATTAATATATTTGCAATATACATAAATATTTGTTTTATTTTGAAAAATAAGTAACATTTTTTAAATTCTTCTATGAAACACTATTTTTAGATCTGATTTCATTAGAATTACATATATTTTATACACTTGTAACATACTTTTTACTAAATTTAAATAAAAAGTGTAATGAAGGTGGTATTTGAAAATATTTTGTTATTTTATTATAAGGAAAAATTTTTTTTTGTTGCTCTTATATAACATATTCTAATATTCTAGACGTCTACACTATTGTCTGCTTTGAAAGTTTTTTTTAAATAGACGATTTAAAATAAAATCAACACATTGTCTGGTTGCAAAAATAAGGAAATTTTGTGTTTTGAGGTTAGGATTAAAACATCAAAATGTTAAAAACTTTAAATTTTTTATATCAATGTGCAATACAAATGTATATTTATTAAACTGTCATAAGTGACAGTCTAGAACTCAATCATAGATACCAGTTGAGAAAATGTCTTAACTGGCACTCTAGGACTACATTGAGAATAGAACTACATTGAGCTATCGTCCACACGATTACTCAAACATTAAAGAAGCTTGTATTCTGAAAGTTTCATAAATTCGTTTTAATTAAAGAGCCATGTTTATTAAAATTCGTATATATATAGTATACTTAGTCCATTTTTTATATGAGCATTTCTCTGCATCCTATAAATCTGAATGTTTTAAATTTTACCAAACGTTGTAGAGTTTATTGACAAAGTTCAAAGTTTGTGAAAAATTTGGTAAGTCTGGCGCAGTAGGTTCGAATATTCATAAAACTTTGTCAAAAGAAATTATTAAACAAAAGCAAAAGGGTCGAATAGTTACTATACAACTTATATTTTCATTTAAACATAACTCAAAGTCTAAATAGTTGTTTATTTTTTTAATTTTGATCAAAGTAATAATGACAAAGTTTAATTTACACTCTTCTTGGATTTATATTAACTTCTAAATACAGCACATTTTACCTATAAAAGCTGTCGATATTTATTTATTTTTAATATATAAAATATTTAATAAATCACCCTGTATAATAATTTAAATATATGATGTAAACAGCTGTTTACTTAATCCACTAATTGTAACATATGTACTACTAAATTGAAAAATAAATATGTTTCCTGTATATATAAGAAATACTTGTACAACTACAGGGCTAGTCTAAAGTCTTAGCACAACTTTTAGACTTTAGACTAAATATTTTATAATATATATTAAAATTAATAATGAATTCAGCAACTTTTATTGTTAATTGAATAAAGAAATATTTTAAAATGTATTTGAACATTTTTTCTATGCAAGGATTGTTCAACTTTAAGTAGATGGCCATGCAAATACCGGGCGAGCAATTTTTCAAAAAATATTTCAAAAATTTTGATTTTAATTTTAAAGAGTGTAAAAACTTGCAACAAGCAAAGCCAAAATTGTATGACAATACCCTTATAATTTTTAGATTAAGAGGTAAATGTATAACGGAATATTCTAGATGATTAATAAACCTATGTGAAGATTTAAAAGTCGTCCCGATATAAATTTTAGTATACCAAAAGTTACTACTGACATTATTTGGTTGTCCCTACACACAAGTTATTTGGATGTAATAATTTCTTAAGAGTTACTTACAAAGTTTACTAGAAACTCTGATTTTAGATGTTTAGAAACTTTTACCTCTGATAAATAGAAATTCTACCATTCGAAAATTTGAACTGACACTTTTTAGTCTTATAATCCTAAATAAACATCAATTTTGAATGGATTTATCTGATGAAACTATGGTGAAACTATTTTATCCCTAATAATGATAAGATACATAGAATATGTTCAGGTTCTTTATAACCAGTAATCAGTTTTTTTTTTATCGACAAGGAATCATTGTAAATATGTAATTTTTATTATATGTATATGTATATAATGATAAAGTAACACGAAAAGATACTGAAGTGTACTACAGTAAATAGAATAGAGAGAATACGATATTAAATTACATTTTATATAATAATATATATATAATATGTAATTTTAAATGAATATAGTAAGTTTTAATACAGTAAAAATGTGTGTTAGAAAACAAATCTATAAAATTTTATTGATTTGAAAGCTTATCAAAAATGTTTATTTAAGTGAATGTATTAAGAACTAAATAAACAATATAGTAGTATTAAAATAATGAGATTTAAGTTTTATAAATATTTGTTAAGAAAATTGATTTTTTATTCATAAAATTTTTAGCTGGTTAAAAATTTTTTGGTAATTAAATTTACAATTTTGGTAAGAGTAATTTTTAAACTATATTGATAAATTTAACTACACACAAAACGGGTGGCACAAAACGGCCGATATGGCTTGAATGTTTAATTTTTTTATTTAATGGTTAATTATTATTATTATTATTTTTTTGTTATACAGTATATTAATGGGGAATATTTTTAGCTTAAGTAGAAAAAATATAACTCGCAAGTGGTGACAATTTCGGCTTCGCACACTCGTGCTCTTTCTAGTACATTTTCCATAACTTTTCGTAATTTTTGATCGCTGTTCTGTTGTGTGCTGTTCCATTTTCAATTCCCCAAGTTTTCTTCACAAAATTCCGAAATAAAAATAAAAAATATAAATAAATTTAGAAATTTACTAAACATTCAAACCATATCGGTCGTTTTGCGCCACCCTGAACAACTTATAGAAACGCCTTAGATTTTTTATATTTTTCATAACTTTTCGTAATTTTTGATCGCTGTTCTGTTGTGTACTGTTCCATTTCCAATTCCCCGAATTTTCTTCACAAAATTCTGAAATAAAAATAAAAAATATAAATAAATTTAAAAAGTTATTAAACATTCAAACCATATCGGTCGTTTTGCGCCATCCTGAAGAATATGTAGAAACGTCTTAGATTTTTTATACTTTTCATAACTTTTCGTAATTTTTGATCGCTGTTCTATTGTGTACTGTTCTATTTCCAATTCCCCAAGTTTTCTTTACAAAATTCTGAAATAAAAATAAAAAATATAAATACTTAGATTTAAAAAGTTATTAAACATTCAAACCATATCGGTCGTTTTACGCCACCCTGTATTAATTCCCAAAATATTTTTAAATAAGTATCTTTAAAAGTATGCATAAATATTTTTTTAAATTAGTGAACAAATTTTTAATTTTATTATATAAACAATATAAATTGTAATAACTCGAAAATAAACCATAGTTAAATACTAAAAAACGACACTGAAGATAACGAAGTGAATTATTCGAAAAGATTAAAACTAATACGAGCTTATTTAAATATTTAAGAAGCTTCTTCATAATTTTTCTTAAATAGGTAAAATTTAAATTAATTTAAAAGATTAGGAAATAATTCAAAATCATAGGTTTTTTTGAATAGGTATTTGTTGTTGTTGTTTTACTTGGTGGATAAGCATATAATGTCCTAATATTGTCCTAATTGCGACCCAATACTTATCTCATTTACAAGAGTTTTTATTGTGGTTGCCCTGTTTAATTCTTAATAACCTATCAGATATGATTCTAGGAGTCCAATTCGTATTATAAACCTATTAATTTATAAGTAATATTATTTATTTTGTATATATATATTATATATTTTTACTTTTATATTATGGTCACCATGGAAATTTTGTAAAGAATAATTATTTTCTAATCATTTAATATTCCATAATTTCACTACTGCAAATATTTTGTAGATACGTATTTAAAAAACAATAACAAGCTTTTATTAGATTTGTATGAAATAAAAGAGTATTTAAATTCTATAGAACTTCCCAGCACTAATAAATTTCAAATTTACCTTCTTACCATAATTGGCATTAAGAGGTAGCTGCCACCGTAAACGTCAAATCAAAACAAAGCATTCTTCTTTTATTTCTCTCAATGTAGAGTTACTCATCGTTCTGTTTAGTTTTTAATAATCTCTCAGATATTTATGCGCGATGCATAAGTAACCTTAAGATTTATTTAATGATTAACTTTTTCCTTTCTGATTTTATTTACCGTTGATATTAATTAAAATTTAAATTATGGTTTTGAAATATTTTCACAATATTTTTAGAAGACAATATATTTTAAATGTACCCATTGCTTATTTCAATCTGGAGAGCTCTTTTTATAGTTAGACGATTTGTATGAGCTGAGACTCCATCTTGTTGGAACCACAATTTCTGTACTACTTGCTTTAAGAAATGTCCAGTAATTGTCCGGTACTAAATGAAAAAAATGCTCCAATCTTTTCAGAAGATGAACTAATAATATAAAGATAGAAATCCAGTTTAAAATTTAATCATTTGCGACAAGGTTTCGAGCTATAGCTTGAGCTAAGTCTATAAATATTGAAGAGAAATACAATTCACCCATCCGATATCCGGAACAATGATTATTTTTAGAATATATTACAGATAAAATTGGAATGAATAGGTTACCTTACAAGAAATTAATAACCAAAATGATCAGTATAACATTTATATAGAACCAGATAATTTTTTTTGATTTATTCTGTAACACAGCATATACCGTTATCAAATACAATTTAAATGCAACATTTTAATTTATATTGCTTAGTTATTTTTTTTAAGAATACTTTTAAATTTTTAAAATATTTAGACCTGAATATTTTTATCATATTTTATTATTATATTTTATTCCTCATTTTCATACTCTGTTTCATAGTTTACTTGTATATAAATTATATTTAAAATCCAGATTTATATTATTTGTTTCATTTAATACAATCCTAATGTAATTTATATTGCTATTTAAATCTTTTAAATTTATATTTTACCTTTAAAATATTTTTTCTTAACAAATATATTACTATATTATGTATCTTTTATATAATTTTAATTCTTTAATTACAATATAAGGAAATTTTTTTAAAACAACAACAATTATAAGAATTTAAATTTCATTTAGGCCTTATTGTTTTTGCATTCTCAAATTAATTGTTTTGTATTCTTTTTGGAATAATTGCATATGTGTTCAGGGTTTCGAATTTCAATACTCCTTTGTTTATCTTCTTTTAAATATTTTATTAAAACAAATTATACAAATTGTAAAATATCTGAGATTTTTTTAAAAAAAATTATCAATAAAATTTCAATTAAAAAATAAAAAAAAAATAATTTTTAATAATAAAAAAAAATTGCTATTGTTTTGTTTTAAATTTAAATGTTATGCAAGTGTTATGGTTGGAAGGAGGAATGAAAGAGGTATGTAAATAAATTAAAGTAATTTTTTATAATTTATACAAAAATTACCTCTCTTGTCATCTTGTGGCTTTACAATGTATCTATATAATGTATACATGAATTTGTAATTTATTCAATGTATAATTATATATATTTTACTTAAGGATATTCCTCAATCATGTCCTAATTTAAATTGATGTAGCTATTTTCTTGAAATAATTTAAAATAAAAAAAAAATAAATCTGTTTTTGAGACAGGGATGGAGCGATATCCCAGCTGATTAGAAATATCTACGAATGATATATTATAGTTTTTAATGTTATGTTCCTAATAAAGTTAAAAAAACATAAGTGCAAATGGTTTCAAATACCCCATCTAAAAGTTTGTTTTGAAAGTTACAGGCTTTTGTTATAAAAGGTTTGGTTATAAAAGGCTCTATACAGCTTCACAGGTTGACTCTTGATGCTTTTACAGCCTGTTAGTATTGTTAATAGCCATTATTATATATTTTCAACATTCACAATCTTTTATCATGTCTTCTTATCCTCAAGATCAAATTGTACCATTGTTTCAAAGTCTACAGCAAAAGAGGGTTTACAAAGAACATTGTAAATGTAAAAGAACTCTTACACTACCCAAAATAATCCTGTAGATTTTCCATAAGTGAATGTTTTGGCCACTGCCCATTTTAAAAAATAATGTAAATTGTCTTATAACTAATTAGTTTGAAAAGTTAACAGTTAATTATTTCTCTAGTTAGGCAAAAACAACTTAGGGTTTGAGTTAACCCCCAAATCAAAAATGAACTAACCCCCAATTCTTTTAGGCCTTAGTTTATTATTAAATAACCGCTAAGTACCAAAATAAATTAATTTCCAAAAATTTATTTTAAATTTTAGGGGTTTAGTTCATAACTTCTTATGAACTTATACCTTATTCCCAAAAAAAAATTGGAATTGGAAAAAATATTGGGGATTAGTTAGTTTTTGTAATTGGATGTTAGGGTGTCTGCTTGTAGCGCCAAATCAAAGATAATTTTTCCTATCCAATAACAGACATAGCTTTATGTTAAAAGGTTTTAAAATATAATAATATAATTTATTGCAATGAAACAAATTTCTTTTAATAACTACCCTTCTTCAAAAGTCAAACAAATCATCCTAACAAAATATTTCTCACAATATGTAAGATACGCCACTGATTCTCATTTAAGTATTCATATTCCGGTTTTACATTAAGAGAATTTCCTTTCAAAAAATCAATTTCAAAGAAATTAAAAAACTTTTTACACAGCATACAAAAAAATAAAAAAAAAAAAATTTTTCTCAATAACTTTATCTTCTAAACTTAAAGACAGGACATCACTCTCAATGTATCTTTCTCTTTCTAACTATTCTTAGTTAAATAAGAATTTTTTCTTTGACTTTCTAAAATTGTAATGGAATCAAAACCAAATTATTTAAATGATGTTTGTTTGGTACAAATATAAATACATATATAGGATCTGATCTAGTTAGTATGTGTATATATTAATGTACATGTGTGTATAGTTTTGACATTGACTATGTAAAATTGGTAAATTTTCTTTTAGGGAAAATTTGTTAAAAAGTTCTTAAAAAGTTATCAAAAAAATTTTTTTTTATTCATCATTATTTTCATCTAAAAAATAAAAAAAGAAAAACTTGAAACTCGAAAAAAAGTTTTTCCTTAAGAATGCTATCAACACATTGTAAAAAAAAAACTTTGAAAGATGATGAAGAAAAATGGGAAGGAAGAAGAAGAATAGTGCTACAGTTGAAAGGGAAGATCTAAATGAATTCTTTAAATTTTATTTGGAATTATTTTCAAATGTTTTATGAAAATTTTTAAGTTGCAGTGAACTTTAAACTTTAGTTTTAAAATTAAGTGTAGCTAAAAAAAACACAACAAGTGGTAATGGAATGAGTTAACTATTATATGTGAATTAATATAAGATCTTTTTGATTCTTGTGCGAAATTCTAATACATATTTTTAAAATTAAAGAAGGGTTCATTATAACTTAAGAGCTTTCCAATGAAGAGCTTTCAAATGATGTTCAATATTCAGGGAATTTCTAGAACACATTTTTGACCCTTATAGGAATTTGTTGAACATTTTTCTTCATTTTTTTACCTTAATTTTTGTAGAATTATTTATATATATCTGAAAAATCTCCAGATATAACGGATAATATACAACAGGATTAAAATTACAAGGATACTTTTATTAATAAGGATATATATTTTTTGAAAGCTGACAATACTAACTATCTTTGGAACATAGTCATTTGGTCCTACACCGGGTACAGCAAACGCTTTAGAAGAACTAAATCCCTTAATAATTAAGAAAAACTGTTATAACATGTTGAAATATAATAATATAATTGGTGATTGGAATTAAATAATATAAAAAAAAATGTTTGCGTATTATTTTAATAAAAGAAGAATAGGAATTCAAGTAAGCCCTTACAGCTCCTAAAGGAAGATATTACAACCCTCAAAATTATAAGTTAATAAGGAATGAAATATTTAACAACAACTGAATTTTGCATCGCTGTACCATATAATTATTTTATAAATCTTAAAATAATTTAATAATAAGTCAAATGTCAAATCGGCAAAGAATTAATATTATCTGGCAATATTTACTATTGTCTGGTACTACAAATAAATATTTATTTAATATTGAAAATTTTTATTTAGATAAAAATTAATGGTAGATCTTTTGCATTTAAAAGTGTTTTAATATAAAAGTAAATGGCTGAAATGACAGGTACTTCTTCATTCTGTTAACCTTAATCCAGCAATTTATTTATATAATAAGGTTTTTTCAATAGATACCTTTCTGTAGTTAACTTTTAATTTCTGTGTTTCAATTGGTGTCATGGATTACAGTTTATATTTTGTCATGTTGATCCAAAAGGCATAAATCCTGTTCCAGTTTTTTTTTTGGAAACTGCACATAGCTGTGCTAATAATAGCCTGATACTTTGCAAATAAGCAAAGCCAATAGTAATTTACTTTCCTTGCCTCACTTTTAATTTCAACTTCGTGTTCCTTATAAGTAGTGAAAAACAGTCAAATAATTCCACAAAATTGAAAGTCACTGATAAATGCAGGATAATACTTGTTGTTGCTGCCAAGTTTATAACTAGTTTTCAGTTTGATTGTTGTTGAATCAAAATTAAAAGAAAAGTTACCTTGTAATCGAATAGGAAAAAATGCAAGCAGTGAAGGGATTGGATATGCAAATGCGTTAAGAATGTTTATCTTCTCTAAGTTATTTTCTTAAAAAACAAGTTATGATATTTTACATCTGTAATGAACTGTGATGTAATTTATTTTAAATTATGAAATATTTGTTTTTGTTTGGTTTTTTGAATTTAAAAAAAAAATTAAAAAACCGTTTTTTTATGAATAATTAAAACTGGTGTATCTGAAGTTTAATATAGTTTATTTATTTTACAATATAATAAGTATGAATCATTCTCCGTTAATAATGTTACCTTGTTACTCGACGATGATGTCGTGGCTGTGAAGCTTTAAAAGCCACACAAATATTAATTCTTTGAAAATATACGTAACCTTAAAAGCAACCGGTTATTCTTCAAAGGTCCTAAAGTAATCATAACTCGAAGAAAAACTGAATTGTATATACTACTAAAAGTCCGCGATTTTGAGAATTTAATGTGTCACTGAATATTCGTCAACTTCGAGTAAAAGTCAAGCATTAGAATTAAAAAAGTCATCAGAGTTTTCTTGGATTTATTGCATTGCTAATACAAATCTTTATATATAAAAGAAATATGTTTAATCAAGTTTTGGTTCAGTTGGAAGATTTTAGATTTTGAGAGTGATAGATTACGGAATATGTTTTATTACGTATTAGGATGCTTTTATATTGTAGCTTCGATAAGTAATAAGAGCGTCGATAAAAGCATAGATCATTGATCAAAGCGATGCTTCAATATAAATACCTCTATTTAAATCTTGTATATAGTTTTCATATGCTATGCTCTTATCACTTGTAGTTTCATACGGTATGCTTTTGTATATAGTTTTCATATCGACGCTTTTATCACTTATCGCAGCTCCAACATAAACGCACCCTTAAAAAAACATATTTCTTTTGTATAGTTATTAGCGATTGCGATCTGCACTTTAGAGAAAATTTTAAAGTATAATAAGCTGAAATGCAAATTTTAGGTGACTTATGGATGTAAGGCTTTTTTTTTTAAGGATCATTAGTAGTTGAATGCTTAAAAAAAGTTTGACTCAAAATAAAAATTTTTTTACAATTTATTAAATTAGTAATTCATTAGTTTTTGGAAGTGAATTTTAAAAACTAGCGATTAAGATTTCATGTTATGAAAAATATGTATTTGTTATCATATTAACTAAAAATCCTATTAGTATTTAACGAAAATATATTAGAATATAGTTGTATTAATAAATATTTATATATAACACTTATCGCTGTTTAAGAAATATTTCTAGAATTTTGTTCTAATTGATAAACTAAATTAGTTTTGTTTTATTTTCTATGTTTTAAGAAAGAATATTTTCTTATCAATTCAAATTAAAATTGAGTATGATTAACATTTCAAAAAATTCGTATTTAAAATTTTTCTGTTTTGATCATTCATAATCTGACGTCATTCGTAATATTAAGCTCATATTTATCGAAAATATTATTTCAGTTTCAAATTTTTATGTTATTCCGTTTAAAAAAATGTTTTGCAAGATTTAATTTAAGTTATATTATTGAAAGTTGAGGTATTTAAAAAAAAAACCAAATTGTTATATTATTTATAGTTTCAGTTTAAATTTAAACTAAGTTTGTTACATTCTAATAGTATTACCTTTTAATAATATAAAAATTGTAGGTAGGAGATCCTACAATTAAGTTGAGTTCTAATTTTACATAAGTAATTAATTTCAATAACTACGTTGTTATACGGTTGTTTCACACTGAAAACGTATTTTTACTCAAACTATTCCGAAATCGGACTTAAGCCTTACTTATATTTTATTATAAATCGTGTTGTCGCGACTTTAAAAATGATTTTGATTTTTATTTTTGTAATTAGTTGATAGCATGCATTTCTGATAATCACTAAGTCCTCTGCCAAGATTGTTCTATTTCCTAAATTCGAACGCTGCTTTTCTGTATTAAAAACGGTGTTCAAGAAAACAGCAAATTATTTATTTATAAACATTCCCTTACCTTATGCAATGTGATAAGGGAGTGAAGCATGCCTTTCTTTTTTCAGGCATGGCAGATTGAACTATCTATTAATTTTGTAAGAAATATTATTTATTTTGTTTATATCATATATTGAATATTTTACTAAATCACCATGGGGATTTGTAAAGAAAAATTATTTTTCAATAATTTTTTTTCAATTAAAATTCATGATTCGTACAGGAATTAAAACGGCACCTTGTAAGCCAAATAATTATCCACTAACCCACCTAGAAAATGGCAAATAGTGATTGATAATTATAGGTCGTAATTGTACGCAGCAGTTCAGGGGCAGATTAGGATTATTGCTACTTGTTGGCTGCCAATGCTTCTTCATTTAAGGGAAGTTGGCTTGACCAAATTTAAGAAAGTTAGCAAAAGATTTCTATTTTTCAATATTCTTTTCTATTTAACTAAAGCTTCTTATACACATCTTTGATCTGTGAAAATAAAATTTCATATTTTTAAAAGTTTTCCAGTAACTCTTTTTTTCATTTTCATTCCAGTAAAACTTAAAAAAATGCAAAGTATAATAATAAGAAAATAAAATGGTTTTTTAAAAAAGTTTTCTAATTATTCTCTTCATTTTACGTTTATATGTAAAGGTTTGTACGTTTTTCCAAAAAATAAACAAAATCAAAAATAATTCAAAAACTTTTCTCATTTTTACATCAATTTAAACATCATCATTTCATCCCTGACTGTATATATTTTTTTTTTTTAAATGAAATTCATCTAGAAATCATAAAAAAATAGTTTAAAAAATGTATTAAATGGGTTTCTAGGTGTACTTAAAGTTTATATAGTACTGAATATAGTATTATTCTTACGTTGTACTAGTTTACTGTCCAATAAACATAGAACTACAAAAAAAAAAAAAAACAAGAAACTTAAAAAAATCATAATTTAAAAATTAATTTTCCCGGAAGTTGTATCTTCCACTCATGACCAAATCATACTTTAGGTCCACCATATTTTATATTATGAAAGGAATATGTCTATGTATATGTATGTATGTTAAATTTACTGAAATTAATCAAAGGTAAAGAGAAGTTTTTTTTTTTAAATATTTTTATAATGTCCTGCTCATATCGCAATTCATTTGAAATCCATTACGTTTACCTTAAATAATTATTGAAAGAATTTTTAATTAAAATTTTTGAGAACTAAAAGTTTCTTTTCAATAAATCTGAAAATTAAAAATTAAAAATATTGAAAACAAAAAAAAAATTGACCACCATAATATAATAGCTTGATTAAATTTACTTTTAATATAATTTATTTAAATGAAGAATTTTCAGACATTTTTAATATTCTTGCGTGAAAATGTTGAAAATTTGACGTAAGAAATAAAAACAACAAATCAGGGATGGATTAAAATGTCACAAAAGCTGTCAAAATTTTCGTTATAACTTTAAGTGTCAATCATAAAATATTTTTTTATTGTATTATAATTTATTGCGGCACTTGATGATATTATTTGAAATAAATAAAACAATTATTAAAGAAAATTAATTAATATTTACAGAGTATGCAAAATCGTCCGGTTTCTGAATAAAAAATAAATATAAATTTTAAATTTTAAAATTCTTACTTTTATTTTCTGTAATAAAAATATCACCAAAAATTATAAAAGTAAGTCAACAAATAGAAAATGGAATTGCTTTTAAAATATAATTTAATAATTTATTGAATATTTAAAATATTTATAATGTTTTTTAAAATTTATTTTAACATTCAGACAGAACATCAAGATCCCGCCAGTATTAGATTTTAATATAAGATTTTACTCAATAATTTAAGTAATTTGTTTATTTATTTAAATTATTAATTGAATATTAAATATATTATTGTCAAAACGTGTAATGTATATAAAAGAAATAAAAAATTTCACTAAAACTATTTATTTTTACAAATAACAGTATTTCATTTATGCCATGCAGACTTCTTCAGTGCCAAAAAATTTTATTTTTTTTTGTAACTTCATATTAATTGAAAATTTAAGAGTGAAGAGTTAATAGCAAACGTACTTAACAAAAATTTTAGTATAAGTAAGTAATTTTTTTTTCATTTAAAATAAAATTTAAATTTTAAATTTTGTTAGGGTTTTGGGTTCTACTTTTTAAAAGATTTCATTTTAAATTAATAATGCGAGTTATAAAAGTAAATACTAAATTACTTTTAGAAGTAAAATTAAATTTATAATTGAAACTAAAATAAATTCTATTTGTGTCAAAAACGTTTTTATTAAATTTTTATGGGTTTCGGTATTGTAGTTTTATGTACCTAAAGTACCAACCGAGGGTTGCCGCTTTGATCGTAGTTTTTGTCAGGGAAAATTACTGATAAGTAAAAAGATATTCTAAAGTATCATTTATGATATGTAATTTATTTATTTTGGTATCAAAATAGTCATCTGTAAAGTCTTCGTGCCCAACTGGTTAGAAATTTCAAATCAAATCGTTTATTAAATTAAATTCCACTATCATATATAAGATTTTACTCAATAATTTAAGTAATTTGTTTATTTATTTAAATTATTAATTGAATATTAAATATATTATTGTCAAAACGTGTAATGTATATAAAAGAAATAAAAAATTTCACTAAAACTATTTATTTTTACAAATAACAGTATTTCATTTATGCCATGCAGACTTCTTCAGTGCCAAAAAATTTTATTTTTTTTTGTAACTTCATATTAATTGAAAATTTAAGAGTGAAGAGTTAATAGCAAACGTACTTAACAAAAATTTTAGTATAAGTAAGTAATTTTTTTTTCATTTAAAATAAAATTTAAATTTTAAATTTTGTTAGGGTTTTGGGTTCTACTTTTTAAAAGATTTCATTTTAAATTAATAATGCGAGTTATAAAAGTAAATACTAAATTACTTTTAGAAGTAAAATTAAATTTATAATTGAAACTAAAATAAATTCTATTTGTGTCAAAAACGTTTTTATTAAATTTTTATGGGTTTCGGTATTGTAGTTTTATGTACCTAAAGTACCAACCGAGGGTTGCCGCTTTGATCGTAGTTTTTGTCAGGGAAAATTACTGATAAGTAAAAAGATATTCTAAAGTATCATTTATGATATGTAATTTATTTATTTTGGTATCAAAATAGTCATCTGTAAAGTCTTCGTGCCCAACTGGTTAGAAATTTCAAATCAAATCGTTTATTAAATTAAATTCCACTATCAAAAGGAAACATATATACAGTAGAAATTTACAGTTATAGTTATAATATAAAGCCATCAGGATAACTGTAAATACAAAATGTTGCTCTGGAAATTGTTACCTAAACAAAATATGGTCGATATAATTCACTTCTCAATTAATATCCTTTCAAAATGTGGTAATTAATATCCTTGAAAAATTTGATTCAATTTAATGTACGAAGGATCTGAAGTAAAATATAAAAAAGTGTTATTTTTCACTTTTGTCATATTTTAAAAAGTTTTGTAAGTTTATCAAATCTTACAATATTATTTGAATTTAAACTTTTACTTTAATATGCCAGTTTGCAAGTTGCATTCATTATATAAAGCAAAAATTCATTGATTTCCATTTTTAAAATTAATGAATTTATTCAAATTATTTCCCATGATATATTTTACAATTTAACAAAAACAATTTCAACATATATATATATATATATACAATATATGTATGTTTATTTTATTTTCGTTTCAATGAATTCTGATGATGATCGTAAAAAAAATTGTGTTGACAAATGTAAAGTAATACCATGTATGTACGTATGTGCTACTTTATAATATATGAAATTTTGATTGCATACCTGTTAGGCTGTAAATGGTTATCTATGAATTTATATAAAATAAAAAAATTCACATACTTGTATTTATATATGTATATCTGTATAAAATATTCTGTTGTTCTTCTATTGAAAATCAAAACCTAAACGTTACAATACAACTCACGTTTCAATTTAATCCCTTACAAAAATAAAAAAAATTTTGTGCAATTTTCTTTTCGTTGTGTGCAGGATTTTTGCAAAACAAAAAAAAAAATATAAAAAAACAAAATTAGAACACGAAAAAATGCAACTGTTGATATTTTTTTGTTTTTTTTTTTTTTTAATTCAAAGTAAAAAAAAAAAAAAAAGTTAGTAACTATGTTATGTATATTTGCATACATGTTGTAGGTATGTTTATATGCAAATTTATTTTATTTCACATTTTCAACTGATTTTGAATTCACTGCAGTTTGTGTAAATTGAAATTTTTATGTACTGTAAGAAATTGATATTTTATTTTAGTTTTAATATACAGTATAACACAATTTTATTGAACAGCTTTAAAAATGTTTGTCAAAAGTGGTTTTATTATAAAAGGAATAAAAAGTACCTATTGTTATATATGTGGTTTAAGACCTTTCAAATTTTCATAATATACAAAAGTTTTCTTTAATTTTTAAAGACTATTTATAACTAACCAAAGCTTCTTAAATAAATTAAACTTAATCATATTTAGTGAAATACAATCCAATAAAGAAATTGAAGCCTAGTAAATGACTTGGTGTATGTCTGATACTCCCAAAAAGAAGTGAAAAGGCAATAAAAAAACGTTTTAGTGTTTATTGGTCAGTTTGGTGGTATTAGTTGTTCATATGTTTGAAGCGTGGTTCATTATCTGAATCTTTGCAACTATAGTATGTTTATAGTTGCCCTTGTCAACTTTTAGATACCAGTGTCAGCCCACTATGGTATTCACAATAGAATAAACATCAATTTCTATATAAAAAAATATTAAACAAATTTTTTACCCACCCATAAATTTTTTCAAAACCACTTTGTGTGAATTTCAAAACTTTAGCTCTTTTGATTTTTGAGTTATCATGCTGGCAGACGGACGGAAGAACCCACATAGCTAGATCGATTTCCTTTTCTATGGTGTTTCGATCTATACTTTTGAATCTATATCTATCATGTCTGGATTGATGCATAAAAAACAGATGATCTATTTTAATATACCTGTGATCTTTCGTTCGCACGGGTATAATTAGAATTAGTCAAACCTGACCAAATTTCACAAAAATTTTTCTTTCTAATCTAATCTTTGTAAAATTATATCTGCTTCGAAAAATATGAGTCCTCTTTTAAATAATTTTCGTTTCATGGCTATATTTTAATTACATATGCTTTTGTTTAATCCCAAAAGAATTTAAGACAGTGATCTTAACATACATATATACAGGTACATATATACTATAAATTTATATTATAGTATTTCAGTATTAGTTTAGATTTAATATCAACCTAATTATATCAGCATTCTACTGTAATATAAAACTAAAAGTTTACCAGTATCTTTTTATACTTTATAAAGCAAATGTGTGCTGAGAGACCGGATCAATATAAATAAATATGAATCCTAGATTTTCTAGATTATATTTTTAAAGATATAATATGAAGCACCATTAAATTGTCACTTCGTTTAAAAATTTTTTTTTTCTTTTCCCTTTTACTTAATTTTAAAGTTTTCAATTTTATTTTTTTTAATATTTTGTAAATCCATTTTAGAATTTTCACATATTCCGTATTCCCGTGCAATGATGTTATGGGGAAGAAAAACTTTTTTATGTCTTTTATCTTTGTTTTGTTTTTTTCTTTGCTTTTTTTGGTTTTTAATTTTATTTTTACTTGTTGTTTCTATTGTTGGAACTTGGAAGATGCAAGTATGTGTGAGCAGGTGAATTTGTATTTATTAAAATGCAAACAAAACTTTTGCTCCCACTTATCTTTAGTATTTACTGTGTGGGGACTGTAAAAATAGTTTAAAATTTAGCATTATACTTTATGTATTAGGTTTATATATTGAAGTTTAAATATGCAAATCTACAAAACGGTGATATTTTAGGTTTCACAATCTTTTTTTTTTATTTTTTATTTAAATACATAAAATATAAATTGTGTTCATTGTAAGATTGTTGCATATATGTAGATATATTCTACAAGTTCTTAGAAGAGTTTGAGTATAATGATATTAGTGAATATTCGTTTAAAAATAAGTTTTGATATCTTCTGCATACAGCAACATATGTGCATTTTTGGTAAATAACTTTGGAAAAAATGTACCAGTTAGCTTGTTTTGAAATGAAGTACAAGAAAGTGAGGACACGATGTATAATTATAGGTAACTGAATTCTATAATATTAACTTTAGAAACTCTTGTTGTGGAAATGATAATTATAATGGTGCAATGGTTAGGTTATTTTTTAATTCACTGTTAAATTATATTTTCTTTTTAAACCCATATAAACACGTTGGACAATCAATATACTAAATTACGTTTTTGACGCATAAAGAAAGAGCGGAAGGTAGATATAGAGTATAAAGAATGGAACGAATAAGAATTGAAAAATAAATCAATATAAATAAAACATGTATGTCCGTACGTCCGTTATTCTAAATGATATTTCAATATAAATAAAACATGTATGACCGTACGCCCGTTATTCTAAATGATATTTAAAAAATTAAAGTTAGTGTCTGAAATTTTCCCAAAAGTAGTTCTGTTTTTTTGCCAAAGTTTATCTAAAATTTTATTAGTCTAGTGTGGTGGATTCGAGTAGCTGCTATACAAGTATTTTTTTTATATGGCAATAACTTAATATCTATAATGAAGCTGAGTATCTGAAATTTTTAGGTGGAACAGTCTACTGTACATTTTTTTATGTTTTTTTTTAGAATATCCTAAGTTCTAGAATTGATCTTCACTCACTTTTACTTTGAGTTGATACAAGCTACTAGAAGGAGAAGAAACATTTTATTTGTATCCCTCCTACGTTCAAAGTACTATCGGTTCGAATCCTAACGTAAATTAAGTACTCATTCTTGATATGAAGTTTTTGGAGTTTGAAATTCTTTTGACTTTTTGAAGTTTTCCGATAAATTTAAAATGAAAATGGTCTCTCTAAAAAAAAATATTCTACATCTCATACATTTTATATAACTTTTACTCAATAAGAATGGCAATTTTGGGAATACACTATCATATTAACAAGTAAAAGTTTAACTTAAAATATAGTGAAACTGAATTTCTGTGAATTAAATTAATTTTATTTAATATTACCGTTACTTAACATGTTCTCCAAATTTTTATTTTTTTTTTCACATTTTTTTGAGAACAATGAAGACAAATTAAAGTTTTGTCTTTTACTTTTGTTCTTCAAGGTAATTGGATTAATTCAAGTTAAGATTTCACTATATTGTTAGTTAATATAAAATTTATAGAATTTTACTTCGGAGAATGTGAATCTGGTAAAAATCCTTAATAGAATTTTAGAAATTTTTTATAAAATGGAATTTCATGTAAAAATTTAGAAAGTTTAGACATTTTCTACAATGAAAACATTCAAATTACATTCGAAAAGTTTTATTCCATTTTAAGGGGTGGAGGGAAGGGGTACAATTAACAAATTCAAACAAATTTGAATAGTTTTGATTACAAAAGGAATAAAATTTTTGCCACTAATTCAATTATTTATTTGTTTTTTAATAAAAATAAAATGTTAAATTGAATTTAAATGATCGCATTTATTAGAAAAGTAAAAAAGTATTTTATGCTCGGAAAATTGAATTTTGAAATTCCGTAGTGCAAATTTAATTTTTTAAACATTGAATAATAGAATTTTTAACTTTTTTTATTAATGAGTAACTGTGAAAGAGAATTACCTAATTTAGTTTAATCCATGCTTAATTAATTTCAGTAATTGATTTGAATTACCGAATCCATTGTTTAATCGATGCTTAATTAAACTTTTGAATATTTTTTACAACAGAATTAAACATAAATTTCAAAATATAAATTTGTCATTGAAATTTAGAAAATTATAATAATCAAAAAATTTGAAAATTGAAAACCACTATATCTTGCACAATTTTGAGAAGTTTTTCAAATTCGTATTTTCCCTGATTTTTGAAAGAAGGTTATTAAATTAACAGAAGTTAATTTATTACAAAATCGTTTGGAATGAATTTTGTAACTCAATGGAATATTTACTAAATTTTGATTGTTAATTCTGAGATTGTGGATAGCGTTGTGGTTGCGAAATTTTATTGTAATATTGTTTTTATAAAACCTATTAAAGATTTATAAGCAAAAATATGTCTGAAGGGAAGCACTTTCAAATCGTGAAAAAGAGAAAATGTCATACCATTTTTATATATTATCTGAAATAAGCATTTTTGAAATAAAAGTAAATGTTCGATATAATTGAAATAGGTGCCTCCCCAACTTGTAATTTGGAATGAACCACCGAGTAATAAATTTTTAAATACAGACTCTTAGAGCAAAGATTTCTTAAAAAATAAAAGGTTCTAATACAACATAATAAATAATTATTAAGATTAAATATGTAATGTTGGATTTCAGTTTATTGTCAAAAATTACACCTAAATATTTTTTACCTCTTAAATTTTAAAGGAAACTGACATATATTGATTTTGATTTGGTACACCTTTATTACAATTTACAAGATTTGTACAGAAATATTTAATTATGGTCTGTACCAATATCAATTCCGAAATTTGAAAAAGGAGATTAGTTGTAGGCATTCGCCAAGTCTATTTGGACTAGGCATCAGCTTCTTTAATCGTTATATTCACTAAGCCGTTGATTACTCGGCTGCATCTATTGTATAAGAATATGAATACACAAATCTTAATTTTTTGCGCCATCTATTATCCTACATAAGAGGTATTTATATATTTTAATTAAATCTTATCTTATATTACGATATTAATTATTACGATATAATTATACAATTTTACAATATATTTTTAATAGATATGATCTGATTCTTTGATTATTGGTTAAATTAAAACGTATAAAGTGTTTCTGATAAGGGAATTACTTGCTTTTAGTAAAATAATCTTATAATCAAAAATCGAAGTCGAAGATTTTAAATACTTTTTTATACCAATTATATCTTTTTACTTACATGTAGTTTACCATTTTTTCAAATTAATAAACTAAGATAATCTACAATCAAATTCCCGAATAAATACTGAAATAATTAATTATTTTGGACTGAATTGATCCGTATTAGTATTAAAAACAAATTTAAAAATTCAAAAATTTTGAACGAAACCTTTACATTGCTATATTTAATAAAAAATTACTTTTGTTACATTTTGAAATTTTTCATAAATAATTTATACTTTCTAAAAAAAATACAATTTTAATTGTTAGTGTTACAAGTCAATCTATCTTGAGATACTTCTAATAACGTAACTTTTTAATATTTTATTTTATAAACTTTATTATACTCCTTTTTTTAAACCAATTGAAAACGTTCCCGATGGTGAGAAAAATGCTTTTGTGTGAACCACAAAACATTAATACACCTTTATTTTATTATTTCTGAGTCTTCAGATAATCCGGCCGACTTCAGATAATTTCTCCAATGGTCTCTATCCTGGGCAGCTGTTACAAGCAGCTGGGCAACCCAAATTTCGATAGTCCTGTTCTACTCCTTCTTTCCATCTAAGTTTTGGTCTGCCTCTGCTACGTACACCATATGGGTTGGATTCATAAACCATTCTATTATCTAATAACAAGTTTGCAGAAGCGATTCATATCTATTTCGCAGCTTGCATCGGTTCCATTAGTTTATTTTACTTGATTTATTACTTTTACTGCCGTCGGTTATTTGAACCTTGAAGGAGGTGAGATAAGCATTACAAATTAATATTTGAAGTTTGTTTTATTATTTCATTTGGAATTTCTGACATTTATAGGTCAGTCCTCCGGCTCTAAAGATATACCTATTAAAAACAATTTAAAATAATTTTATGATCCATATCACTGTAAGTTTTTTAGGTAAGTATTGTAAAATAACAAAGCATTGCCTCAGTGATATTCTTCGTATGAGTCGTCAATAATTCTCATTTTATTGGTGCTTCATATTCGTATATTTGACAATCGCTTAATGGCTTATGTTGATATCACCTTCAATAAAAATTGTACATTTGTATATAAATAAAAACCAATACATATAACAGCAAAATACTAACATAAAAAAATTGTTCGCGTTTTTTTGTAAAATATGAGTACATAAAAAATATCCCAAATTGTTACTTGGGTAAATTATTTGTTACTCCATTCATTTCCCACTTCTCACCACGAATTATAGGTTTTTAATTTTCCCAATAGTTTATTTTGCCGAAGAAAACCCGAAACCACAACAACATCGAACAATGAAATAAAAGGTTTTGCAAAAGGGAAGTTTGAGAGGGGAACAAATTGAAATGAAAGAAAATGGTGGTGAAATAAAAGAAATAATGAAATCAAACGTGTTTTACATTATTTATGAGCTTTTAATAAGCTTTTGTTAAAAAAAAAACATTTTCTTTTTTTTTCATTCACTATCCCCGAGTCTTTGTTATATAAATTGATTTAAAGTACTTTAATATGTAACTATGTATCTATAGATGATTGATTTTTCCAATATGTGTAATATGTATAGTTTAATATTATTACCAATCTTTTAAAAAATTTTAAAAACTGTTATTTCATTTATAAAAGGATTTGTGACTTCACCATAGGGTTGTAGAAGAAGTACTGCCACCAGGTAACGTAAGTAAAGAAGAAAAAGTGCAAATGATTGGTTGAATAGAAATTGGGTTTTTTTGTTGTTCTTCTTCTTTTTGTCTTTCACTTCTCCAATGTTTATTCATGTATGAATTTATTCAGTACCTTATGACTTTTTTTTTGAACTTTATATTCTCGGAACTCATTTTTGGTTTCAGTATACAAAAAAAAAAATAAATTAAATAATTTTGAGTGTGATTGAAATAAATTGAGCGTTGACGTCAGCATAAGTTGAGTGAGAACATGATTTTGGTGGTATATCACAATTTCTACTAATTCAATTTTTTCAAAAAAATAAATAATTTTGTTTGAGGTTAAATTAAAAAAAAAAAACTAAAAAAATGTATTTATTGATTTTGGTTGGGTTTGTGGTGAATATGGTTTCAAATGAGTATAAATATAAATTGTACGTGGATTTTCTAATAAATTTTCAATGAATAATTAATATAAAAGAAGCTAAAAGTAAATGGAAATGAATAATTTAAAAGAAGGAAAAGGAAATCACTTTTCTTATGTTCATTTTGATTTTTTATTTTAATTTTATGTACGTACGATTTTTCGATTTTATTTCAAATATTTGAAATTATTTGGTAATTCAGTGTTGAGATCGATTCATATACCATGGCATTTAAATTTGTTTAATTCTTTTAGTTCTAAAAGAATTTAATGAAAATATTTATGGAATTTATTATAGCTTCAATTTTATGATGAAATGTATAAATGCGTTGTAACACGTTTTTCCCCAAAAGAAATAAAGCCTAAAACACATTTCAAAGTGAAATAAGGTCTAATTGTATTTTTGGAATAAAGTTTAATAATAATTAATTATTTCAATACAGTAAAAGTCGCTTAATTAAGTACCGCATAAGTTCCAACCATTTTCCTTTTAGAAACCAGAAATAATAACATCCGTGGGCGTGGAAGCAGGGGAACAACTCCATTTCATAAGGGAAGCCCGAAGATAACTGTTAAGATAAGAGGGGTCGCGTACAAAGTTCTACAAAAAAAATACATTTTCGAAATACCATTTATATAATTCCAAAAAGATAATAACAAAACAAAATACCAAAAAATATAAATATTCTGGAAAAAGTGGCTATCCTGATTTTGAATCCAACTCTAAAATCGCTCTTAATTGAGAATCTGATATATCAAGTATAAATAAATATTCTGTAAAAGGCCTAAATTTCAGCTCTATTACGTATTTTTTAGAATTAATTTTTTTTATTGTTTGGTTTCTTTAACTTTGGATTTTTCTTTTTTTAATTATGACACAATCCCGGAAAGAGCTAAAGCAGGGGCAAAGAGTGGCTCGAAAGGGAAGGTACGAAGATCACGGACCTGACTAGAATATAGAAAATTTTTTTTGGCAATATTCGAAAAGGTCAGCTACAAACTTCGAATTGGAATTTATATATAAGTTTATAATTAAAGGCTTATATGCTTTAATTCACTTGACATATCCAGGCTTTATTTTCTGCTGCCGAAATCCACAATGTTTTGGGTATAGTAGAATTAACTTTTCATATTATGATAAAAAAAAATTATAACTCTTAAACTTTAATTACTTTGATAAAAATTATTATATGCATGCAACAGTCAACAACCTTTGAAACATGTTTCACATTATGAATTTCCTGTAAGAGCAGTTGGTTCTGTGGTGGACACAACATATTTTTTTTTAATTAAATTTATATCTTAAAAATAAAACAGAAAAATGGAGTAAAACTAATCGAGAATTTATTGGTTATAATAATTTATGTAGAAACACTATTTCTAATTTGAATTCAATTCAAATTTAAATGGAATTGTAAATTTATTTTTTTTTTTAATTTCTTAAAAAATTTATGCATTGAATAATTATTATTTGAATATTTATGTTTCAATTATGTAAAAAATTCAATGAATTATTCGATATGGTTATTGAATCAATTAAAATTGTAAATGAATTAATAGTAAAGTAAATAAGCTTCAATTGATTAAGTAGATTCAATAAAATTATATTAAAAGGAATTATCAAAATTGAATATTAAAATAATAAATATTAGTTACATTGATGTTAAGTAGTTTTTGACATATTAAAAAAGAATAAGTACTTATTTGGTTAGAAATGAGAATATGTAAATTGATTTTTTTAACCGGAAACTGAATTAAGAATTATAACAAATTAAGTAAAGTGGTTGCAATAATAATTAGGAAGTTGGCAACAGGACACATAAGTCATGGGAAATAATAGGTAATTTTCAGGCATAGCGTAGAGGTAAGCAATCCTTAAAGTGAGTTCAAGCGTCTTATGAAAGTGACAGAAACCGTTAAAAAATTTAGTAAAGGACTGTCCTATTAATTTTTAATTTATCTTAAATGTACCTTTTATATAAAAACTTTCAGATCTGTATTGTGATCTGTTTTTCACAATTCGAAATTCTTTAGATGATGATCTTATAATAGTTTCAGAGTTGCAGAAATTAATAGATAAGTTTTGATGCTTAAATCAGCCTCACTCGTATTCCGCAGAGCGTTTTCAAATTAGAACTCATATATTTTAGCTTACTTTAGGATTAACTTTTTTCTTTCCTTGATTTTTGTTTTTCAATTCCAAAAAAAGGGTATTAAAAACGACCCTTCTAACTTCCGTCCTATTGTTAAGTAATGCAAAAAATTTTTAAACATGAAGCTTCTGTTCAGAGCACTTCGTTTAAGCGGTGATTTAATGACTTAACTTTAAAAGAATTTTTAATATTCTGGTGAATGTGATTTTATAGCATTAAAAAATTTCTAAAGTGTTTGACAGTGTGTGGCATGATGCTATAATCAGCTAAAGATGAAGCTTTTAAATAAACAGAAATCTGACTTCTTTCAATACATTAAACTTAAATATACTAATATGTATTATTATATATACTTAAATATCTATTACTAAAACATATAGAATTAAGTTTTTCAGTCAATTGAAATGTATTAATGATTGCTAGATCCTAGAAGAATAATGAGCCTTGATGTGTAAGAATAAACCAAATTGATGAGTAATTAGTAAAATATTTTTAATCGACTTTACATCATTAAATAAGTTCTGTGCTTCATCAATCGCACAAAGCCCAACAATTTTATCCAAGAATTTCCCTTAAATAAAAATTTAAAATATGAGAATATAATTTTATTGAAATTATCTTATAATATAAATTCCTTAAGTTCTTATTTTAAATTTAAACTTGTCTAATATCAATTTCTAATACCTTATAAATTTATTTTAATAAGGACATTTTTCAAATATATGTACAAACATATATAAAAATCTCATAAAAAAACAATATTCAAAAAAAAAAAATCATGTAATTGAAAATATAAAATCCTAAAATAAATCGAAAAATATTTGTAAAACGAAGAATGCAATTGTCAATCTCATATATAAAATGTACGGAAGGAGCAACAAAACAAAAAAAGAAAAGATAACAATTATTTTAAAAAGGATATATGGACAAAAAGAAAAATTTCATCATATCCTTTTTGGGATAAGAATTTTCGTTTTTTTTTTTTTTTTCAATTTTATCTATTGATAAATATTTAGCTTGATTTGTTCTAAAATTAGAAAATATAAAAAATCTCAATAGAAAGAGATAGAAAATATTATATTTTTATTTCAGATTTTTGTTCAATTTAAAAAAAAAATTGAAAAAAAGAAAAAACTTTAAACCTTTTATCTTTTTTATATTATATGTGTATTGCGTCTTCTACAGATATTTCAATATAATGTCTGATATTAAACACTTTGAAAAATCCGAATTTATGTTATAGGGCATGCTATTGGTTAATATTTCAAAAATTTCCTTTTTTATTTTTTTCATATACTTGTGCATTAGAATGTGAAATAAACATGAACCATTTCAAAATATTGAATTCAAAATGTGATCGATTCAAGTCCGAAAAGGAAAAACAATGTATATATAAATATATATATATATTTTTTTGTATATGTATATGTATGTATTTATATTCTTATAAATCCTTAGTTTAGTTTTACAAATTTGTACTTGTATAATAAAAATATCTTGAAAATTTTATAATTAGGTATTTCGTTTGTTGTATCGCTGTCGCCTGAATGTATGCAATTTTTTAATTTAAGAAAATTATTTCAGACTTTATCAATTTTTTACCAAATCGATAGTCAATCCTTGTTAAGTCCAATTTATTTTAGACAGTTTCTTTCTTATTTAACTTTAAACTGAATTATGAAATAAAACGTTTGACTCAATCTAAAGATAGATGTTTATTAGTTACGGAGATAAGCTTCTTTGGCCTTGACCACATTCCACTGTGTTTTGTGAATATTTTTAATTCAATGTTAAAAATCTATGGCATAATATTACTGTAACAAATTTAATGATTTCATTATTATTAGATTTGTAGAAATGTTTAGTCAGGAGCGTGTTAGAGGTACCCGAATCCGCGTTAGAGCAGTTCGGGTACCTCTATTGTGACTATTAATTTCGAAAATATGCTTATTTAGTCTTGGGAAGCATGTAGCACTTACCTGAACTGCCACTGCAATTTATCTAATATTTCAGAAATATAACGGTAATATACAAAAATATCTTTGGGGTTTTCGGCAGTTTCCAGAACTGATACCTATTGTCCAAAATCTGTAAGTTATAAAAATATTTTCAGAAATTTAACACATAGCTAATATTACGTATAGGTAAGGAAAAAGTTTAAAATATAAAATAAATATCCTATAGTTCTCAAGGACATTCAAAAATATTTAGAAAAGATATGTTTTTGAATTCTGGAATTATTAAAATGTGGTGAAATTGGATATGTATTAGATATAATACCGAAATTTATTTATAATAATGTATTTATGTATGTATGTATATATTTATATATATATACTCATATTTCTTATTCCTTTATTTGCATTTTAATCGTCAATAAAAAAAATTGAAAATATTTAAAGGATTTCTTAGAAATAAAATATGCATTTATAGATTTATAGAAATTATGTAAATGATTATATGCATATGTATATATATACCATCTAGTACGTATATTATTTATCTTATTGAAATAAAACTGCAAATTAATTCATAATTTTTAATTTTGCTATAAATATTTATATTAGAATATTCAATTAATATTTTATTTGATTTAAAATAGAGTGTTGCAATCATATAAACGAATTTAATTAATAATTTTATTTAATATAATTGATATTTTATATACCAGTTAATATGTAATAATATTCCAATATTTATACGTAGATATTATAATTATAATCATTTAATGATTATTTTTTTTTTTAAATAATAATTATTTAGGTATAAATAACTTAAGTTACATATTAATTCTGAGTTTTTTTTTTGGAAATATAAAATTATTTAAATTGGGGACTTTTGTGTTATATACCTACTATTACACTGTATTTATAATAAAGGTCTTAAGTCAGTAAGTAATTAAAAATAGTTATTTTATGTTGAATCTGCACTTTTATATTTGTAAGTTTGGTTGTAATTTTGAATCGGTGATCACCACTGAATTAAATATTATAAATTACAATAATATTAAAAATATTTTAAATAAACTGTACTCGTATATAAATAAATTTAATATGAATAATTTATTTCGAATATAATTATTTCCTTTAATTGTTTAATTATTTGATTAGAATCATATTATCATAAAATTATGTAAAAATGAATGAAAATAAAAATAAAATTATGAAAAAAAATGTTTATTTAAAATATTTATCTAACTAATTGTGAATAATGAGAGTAAGATCTTACTCAAATTATGTAATAAATTTTGATAATAAAACAAACAACAACTACTTGTTGATTTTATTATAAATATTTATAACAAGTGAAATAGTTTATTATACATTTTTACAGGTGCAACGCGGACTATCGTACTATAGATATATAAATTCAGTATTCCAAAAATAACCAAATTTCATATCAGTGTTTCGTAGAGCCTAATACTTGGGCAAAATTAACTAAGATTACTCATTTGAGTCTGGATTGGAAATATATTTAACTTTGATCGCTTTGATAAAAGTTAAAAATGTTAAAAATGTTTATTGTTGATTTTCAAAAATTATAATAAAGTCAAAATAAATGACATAAAATTCTAGCTGAATCTAAAATTCCATCGTAATTAAAAAATAACCTGGAATTGAACGAATATGTACAAGAATATTACATAAAATGTCAATAGTTTACAATCGATTTTAGAATCGAAATTTAAGGGACGAACGTCGTAATAATGTATGTATATTGAGAATATTATGTTCCGTATTCCGGTGAATAATGTTGGAAAAAAAAAATAAATTCCCTTCGAATTCAGATGCAGCGATTATATACGATCAGCTACCGAAGGAAAGGTAAAATAATATTTTATAAGAAATTCGCCGGTGTGGTAGTTATCAAACTTTTTTTGATCTTTTAATATTGAAATGAAAGTGGGTATTAATCTATTAATAATTTTATTTCGGTGGCAAAACGCAAACGCAAAAAAAATCTCGATATGGCTTTATTTCGCGAAATAAAGCCATATCATTTTCTAAAATTTTACGAAATAAAGCCATATAGTAAAATTGATACAAATTCTAGTTTAATAGTAAACAAAGTAAAAAAAAAATAAAAATTAATAAGTTCCTAATTTTTTTTAATACACTGTAATAAAACATGTTAAATAATATTATATTTTCATTACGGGGGCTGCCGCCCCCGAACCCCCGCTAACTCAATTATTGAAACTAGATTTTGAATCCAACACTAAAATAAAAAGAATGGTATAAGAATTCGGATACCTAATTCATTAAAAAAATTAATAAGTTTCTAATTTTTTTAATACACTGTAATAAAACATGTTAAATAGTATTATATTTTCATTACGGGGGTTGCTGCCCCCGAACCCCCGCTAACTCAATTATTGAAGCTAGATTTTGAATCCAACACTAAAATGAAAAGAATGGTATGAGAATTCGGCATAGCTATTTCATACAAAAAATAATCAACCCTAATTAATAAATATAAATATTCTGGAAAAGGGGGCAATCCTGCTTTTGAATCCAACTCCAAAATCCCTCCTAATTGAGAATCTCACATATACACATATATATAAATATTCTGGGAAAAGCGTAAAGCCCTGCTTTTGAATCCAACTAACAATCCCACATATACACATATATAAATATTCTGGAAAAATCGGCAATCCTGCTTTTGAATCCAACTCTAAAATCCCTCCTAATTGAGAATCCCACACATACACATATATAAATATTCTGGAAAAAGCGTAAAACCCTGCTTTTGAAACCAACTCTAAAACTCCTTCCTAACTATTTAAATAAGAAAGTTTGGAAAATTAAATTGCTTCTATTTTCACAAATAAAATTACATTTTTAAATGCGAAATAAAGCCATATGAAGCGGCAATCCTGCTTTTGAATCCAACTCTAAAATCCCTCCTAATTGAGAATCCCACATATACACATATATAAATATTCTGGAAAAAGCGTAAAACCCTGCTTTTGAAACCAACTCTAAAACTCCTTCCTAACTATTTAAATAAAAAAGTTTGGAAAATTAAATTGCTTCTATTTTCACAAATAAAATTACATTTTTAAATGCGAAATAAAGCCATATGGCTTTATTTCGCAATTGAATGCGAATTAAAGCCATACGCGAAAAAATTGGCGATATGGCTTTATGTCGCATTTGAATGCGAAATAAAGCCATAATGTCATTTTATGGCTTTATTTCACGGCGCCTTTTATTTCCACTTATAAAATATATAGAAAAAGTTGAGAATAACTGTTTCATATATTTACCTATTATATATTTGATTTACATTTAAGATAAAATCTTGTTTACTTTATATTAAAATATGCAAATTATTAATACAAAACCGATTAAATTTATTTATCCAGTTATGTTCTGTTATTTTGTTTTATTTATTTTTTTTATTTATTTTACATTAAATTTTAGTGTTAAAGCGCGCCAAACAAATCGATAATTAAGATCATTTGTCCCATCACAAGTTTAAATATAAGCAAAAGTCAAAATATGACATCAAGTGACAGTTATAGTTAAATAACTTTAAATATTTGTTTACTTTTGCGGGTATATTAAATTTTAATTTAATAGTGTTGTCAAATTGTAAATTATAATAATATTAAATGTTTATTAAATATTAATTTATAATAAAAATATAGTTGTTATTTACTTTTAGGTATTTATTTTTGTAACATTTGCAGTAACATTTGTCGTTGTAGCTTTCAGTACATATTTGTGAATATGTAAAGAAGCTTGATTTAATTAAATTTATTTCTTATTTATAATTGAAAGAATTACAATTTAAAGATTAATAATTAATAAGCTTTTATTATTTTCAACACTTAACAAATTTTGATTAATTTTAAAGTTTAAAATAAATAAATTGAATTTTTAATTAAAGTACTTCACCTTAATCATAATATAGAGATTTATAGTTGACAACTAACACGTGGAAGCAAAAGTGATGAGGAAACCATGGTTAAATGAAACATGAATGAAATTTTATTTTCGTGGAAAACTATTTTTCAACGTTTCAATTTTGACAGGTACCTAACAATTAGATTACGAATGTGGAAGTAAGTCCTTTCCTGATAGTTTGTCTGTTTGTTAGGCTGCACAAAATTTTTATGGAAAAACTTTTTTACATAAACCTCACTAATGTTCATTTTAATTTTAATTTTTTTAATATCGAATTTCAGAAAGGTTATAAAGATTAACAAATTATTAAAGAAGCACAAAATAATTTTACACTTGTTTGACACTAGCTAATAGCCAGTGCGCGATGCTTCGCCTTTCAATTAATTTAAGTTGCTGTTATTGCAAAAAATTGAAAGAAAAAATACATATGATAAATTGTTCCGCAATAGTTTAACGAAACTCGACTTGAACATCTTTTTACACCTTCTTTTGATTCAAAGCAGTACGTTGGAAAATTGCACATAATTTTGTTCAAAAAATTTTTTGGACCAATCGTCGTACCAACGAAGTCTTCGGTCGAACAAAACAGTTTAAATACTTGCACCACAGCCACAACTTGGCGATTCGATAGAGAAAAAGTGTTAGTCCATAATCACTCCCCATATCCATAAAACTTCATATAAAAATTTTGATGATAATCGGGTAAGTAGTTTAGGAGCCTAAACGCTTCAAACAAACTAACAAACAAAAAACTTTTGAAAAATTTTTGATTGTCTCTCAAACGCTTAAAAACAAGCAAATGTTAAATGTTTTTCTTTGGATTGGAAGGGGTTAAATTATGCACCTTTATTTTATAACGAAAACTTCTAGACATTTTGTAAAATTTAGAATATGCCTTGGATTTTTCACAATTCTTTTATAATTTCAATTTAAAATCTAAATTTTACATTATCTTTTCTCAAATGTACACCTTCTAGAACTATATATATATATTATACAGTTCAATATGAAAATATAATTCTATTCATTTCAAATTAATTAAATAAAATTAATTTTAATTTTTCCTAATAAATCAGAGAATTGTTTTATTATCTTCAATTGAAAAAATTTTTTTTTTTATATTCAATTTTATATTATTTAATTTTTGTATTTATGGTAAAAATTTTTTATTTTTTAAATGTTTTTCTTTCTCTTTCTAAATTGTAATAAAAAAAATATTGAATTTGATTTTCTACTTTAAATAAATAACAATCTTTAACTATTCTATTTAAATCTCAGAAAAGTTTTCGTAACCCATTTATTGTATATATATATATATATACATACAGTTAAATAAAAAGATAATAAAAATTTTGTTGAAAAATAAATTTGAGAAAGTGCAACACTACTAACTGTATATATATACAACATTTCCCTATAAAAGTTAAATTTAATCTTATTTTGAAAATGTTCATTATATTCATAAATTTTATATATTTATTCTACATATTGGATTAAAATTTTATAATATTATTTTATCAACTTAACTTTATGAATTTGTTATTTCATTTATAATACCATTGTAAATTCATTGAAGATTATTATATGTTTAAAAATTATTAAATTTGTCAATAATGTAACGGTTATAGCTTCGAAGGATTATATATATATATATATATATATATTGGATTCATCTATTTAATATTTTAGTTTAATGAGTTGTAAATAAACTTTTGGAAAATTTGTATTAAATTTTAGGAACTCCAATATACATTTTGAATTTATTTCTTTAAATTTTATTTTTATATTGTAGAGAAAATTTTAAGGAAGGATCCTTTGAAATATTTTTATAATATTTATTATAGTAACTTTCTAACCAAACTCAAGGCAACCTAACTTATTTTACTAACAACCAAAGGAAGTTTCAGAATTACTAATCGAAATAAGCGATTAGACTAGAAAAATTATTATAAAGCTTAGTAAAACCCTAAATCTATAATAAATTTGATATCCCCAGAAGCAGGATGATATTAATTATAAAATATTATTCATATGAAAAACGTTGGCCAACTTAAGTTTTCAGTTCAGCTCTTCAACTTTATGCAGTTAATAAGTTCAATAAGATGAGTTTTATCAAAAACGTCCATTAAAACAATTAAGAAAATTTAATTTCGATTCGGTTGTGTTTCAATTTAAATGAACATTTAATACATAAAAGTCTCGATCGAATTTATAAGTAATGCTCCGCTTCTTATTTATTTTAAACCTATCGAGTGATATAAAGAACAATAAAACCTTTAGTAAAGTTATATATAATAAAACGGTCACCAAACCAATCACTTGATCTATTTATTACAACTCATAGATGATATTCATAATATTTTATATAAAGCAAGTATTAGATCAAAATTCATTTGGAGTTATCTGGGTAATCCTACAAGTCCTACGTGTTGCATCAAGTCAAAAAAAAGGATGCTGGTATTGGCATGTAATCATGTCTAAACGCATTCGCTAATAAATGAAAATTTAAATTTCATTTATATTTTTTGTAAAATCCTAAAGGTGGTATTATTTATTTGAAGAACTATTTAATAATACATTGAACTTATGTGTAATATTAAATGTAAGTTCTAAAAGTAAATAAAATTTTCCTTGGTAATTAAAAAATGCAATTAAATTTAAATCAAATATTCTGTAATAATATTTAATTAAAATTTCAAAGTATTTAATTTCAATATTTATTAAGAGTTTAAAATCCTACAAACATTCAGTTTGTATTGAAATATGGTCAAATTTAAAGATAATTTCTACAATTGTTGGTTGAATATTGAGAAATTAATTGAAGAAGCCACAATTTCAAATTTTAATTGTATTTAAAAATATTTATAAATTAATTTTTATTTTTTTTAAATTTATTTCAATTTACATTATACATTTTTTATTTGTAATTATAAAATAAATTCTATAAAAATTGCTTTTAATATGCAATAGCTCTATCAATTAATAGAAACTTGTGATGAGGAGTCTAAATATGTTTAATTTACTTTAAGTTTATAATGATTATAGAATTCGGATAATAATGAGGCCTTAAATTATTGTGATTTGTGGTTTTACTTGAATTGATAAAATTGTGGTGAATTATTAGTCCTGATTTCGGTTTTAAACTATTTTTAATGTTGTTGGGAAATTAAAATTAGTTAAAATTCGGATTGCAGATGGAAGTAAACTGCCTTGTATCTATTAGAGATTACTTCTCCAATTTTACACTTGTTTTAGTTTTTTTGTTTAAATCTTTGTGAATTTTTTTATACCCTTTGAGGTTAGGGCTTCCACATAGCCTCTCATCTTTTATATTATTGGCCATCTGTTTTAATTGGATCCAAGTTTCCCCGTTATTTAGTATTTTTTTTTCTACCGTTCTGCGAAATGTTATGGAAGGCATTTAATTGGAAATACAAATTCCGGGCAATTGTTTAGTATGACAATTTAATTTTCGTCTTCTTATCTTCACTATCACAGGTTTCTCTTTTGTTATTTGCCATAGTTCTTCATTACTGATTCTAATAGGCTAGAAAATTTTGCAGATAGATCTTAAGCATATGTTCCTGGATCTTATAAATATTTTTCTGATTTTTGTGTCTGGTTTCCCTGCCATAGAAGCGTTGAATATCCTCCTTAACTTTGTGTTTCTCGATAAGTGAGGAATCTTAGTCTAGGTGATTGAATTTCTCTACGTCATCAATTTTAATATTATTTATTATCAATTTTAATAAGTAATTCCCCTCACGACGTCGTCTAGAACTATGTTAAATAACAGAGCAGAGATCAAATGCTTTCTTAAAGTCAAAGAATGTTACATACAACGGAGCTTTCCACTCGGATGACTGTTCCACAATTAGTCTCAATGTATTTAATTGGAAATACATGCACGCATTTTGAAACCTGTTTGCTCTTCCTTCAGTACTTTATTTAAAGTGTTTAGTATTGTTATACCGCGACAGTTCTTACATTCTTTTAGGTCCCCCTTCTTCGTTAATTTAACTGAAAATTCAGGATGATATTTATAACGCTTTAATTTGTGAGTATCTTAGGAAGGTCCGAATATTCAAAAATTTATTATCGTTATATTTAGTTTTTCTTTTATTATATTGCATAATAAAAAATTTTCACTTCCTCAATTATCCTTAAAATTTCCTCTTCAATGAGTAAATTAAAAAAAATTTTTTTTTTTTTATTTTTCTTAAATGAATATAAAAGTTTCCTGTATTTAATTTTTCTTTATTTATTTTTTTTTTTGTATATTTTGGTTTTTTTTTTTTATTTTAATTTTGAAGTAAAGTTTTCCTGCAAGCAAACTGATAAATATTTAAATCTCAATTGGAAAAATGCATTTTCTAAAGAAAAAGCAGAAAAACAGAAAAAAAAAACAAACAAATAAAAAGAAAATTTAAATAAAAAATTTTTGGAAAATGGATAAACTCTTTTGTTCTTCAAAAAATTCATTTTAAAAGTGTTACAGTGTGAAAACTTTTATCAGAAAAAAAAACAAAAACACAAACAGAAAGAAAAACAAAAAAAAAAATAAAACTTTTATATTAAGAAATATTTTCTTTATTATTTAGGAAATTGGGATTTAATCCCTTTCCTGAAAAGGGTTTTCCGAATAAATATAAGTATTTAAGTTGAAATTATGATGAGATAATAATAAGAAGAAAACTCTTCAAAATATTTAGGTTCTATCTGATTAGAATGTTGTTGTTTTTTATTCTCTTATTATAAATTAATGGTTTTATTGAAAAGTTTTTTGTTTTTTTTTTCTTGTAGAAATTGGTCATTTAGTCCCTATTTGCCAAGTCAGATGTTCATAGAATATTCTCAGAAAAAAATTAAGAATCTTAGAATCTATTTATTCATTATAAAATTTTTTGGGAAAGTTAAATATTGTAAAATGGTTTTCGGTTTTACAAAAATATTGTAAGAAGAAAAGTTATCGAAATTTACTATATAAAATATTTAGGTACTTAAACTTTAACAGTGATTGGATGAAATTTTAGGTTGAGAAATTTGGGTTTATCTTGAAATTAAGTTGAACAATTCAAAATTTTTGTTTTCCAGATGAATTCTCTATAAAAGGTTTTTATTTTACAATTAGTACTTAACCTTTATTAATTCTTTCTATTTTCGTAAATTTTCTAAACCACAATTTGAAGTTTTTAAATTCAATTATGAAAACTTATAATTTAACTTTTTTTTACAACTATTTCTAACTAAGCTTCTTAACAATCTGACCAATGGCGCAGTGGTAAAGACGCCACCTATCATATCTAATAAAAAAATATCGTTAAATTGTATAATTATATCGTAATATAAAATAAGATTTAATAAAAATATATAAATAATTCTTGTGTAAGATTATAGGTGGCGCACAAAGTTAACATTTGTGCATTCACATTTCATAACCTTATACAACAGCTACAGCCGAGTAATCAACGGCTTAGTGAATATTATGATTAAAGAAACTGAATCCTAGTTTAAAATAAAAACTTGGTGAATGCCCTATACTCTTTAAAGGAGTGGAAAAGGAATAAAAAAAAAAAGCTTTTTAACAAGTTAATTCGGTTTCTAAACTGTCTTACACCATAGGTTGTATTAGAAGGAACCTAGTATGTTAAAATGTGATGCTGCATAAGATGAAACAAAATTATAAGATTGTGGAGATTAGCAATTTTTTTTTGACCTATATAATTCTAAAAGGCTAACCATGGTCCGTCAGGAATTACATACCAAATATAACTTTAAAATCATACTTAATCTATTAAAACAAAGGTATTTAAACTTTAAGTACTTTAGACGGCACAGTTGTAAGAGTGTCGAATACTCATTTGAGCTGATCTGATTCAAATCTGAGCTTTAAAGAAAACCCCTTTAAAGGTTTAAGTTGGTTTTTATAATTTGTTCAGTACCTTTCTTCTTGCTTCAACATGTATCTATGGTACAGCAAGGGTTGTTCTTTTTATATTCCAGTATAGAATTTTTATCCAAAAATAAAGCGGCATATACTTGGGTTTGGGTGAGAAATCACCTTTTGTAAAATTTGATAACAAACGGATTTTATCCTAACCTTAAACTTATTCTTCTGCTGATTCCACTGTGTAAGAATTCTGTAAAAGGTGAATAACTCTGATTTTGAATCCAATTCTAAAATCCTTCCTAATACACAAAGTTCCAAATATAAAGTTAATATCTTTATTAATTTCGATAAAATGTTTTAAGTTCTGAGAGGGGTGTGGAAGGTAACCAAGCCATTGCTCTAATTCATTCCAAACTTTAGGGATACTAGAGAATTATAAAGAAATTAGGAGGTGACGCTGGACAAAAATATGTATACTTTTCTATATCTCTAGCTCGCTCCCTTTTGTTATTTACAAACACAGTATATCAAAGTTAATAAACCCTTGTACTTATTTTATTTTAAGAGTAAAAACGAGGAAGATTATAGTTGCCCTTGTCAACTTTTAGATACCCGTGCATACCCACTAACCGTTATTTATTTCCCCTATGCTATTATAAATATTACAAAAAAAATATAAGAAAGTAAAATAGTTAAAAAAAAATTTAACTTATTATCCCAAAATTTTTAATTAACTTATTATCCCATAAAAAAAAAAAAAATAGCCCACCCTAATAGTTGGTCCGAGTGATGTCCAACTTTGCCAACTAACTTGTCCTATTACTTTATCTGCCCAGTTTTGATTTTAACCTCGTAGCTTCATTAGATTCACAGTTATCGAATTGACAACTTTGTATGGCAGCTGCCCAAAAACGGGGCCGTAACATTTTGAAACTCCATATAAGTGCTCGATTCATTATATAACTAACAGTGTGTAATTTTCATCCTCGTAGTATAATCAGTTTCCAAGAAATTCATATTGGTGCAAAGAAGTTGTATAGCAGCCCCCCGAAAATGGGGCAGTAATATTTTGAAACTTCATATAAGTGGTCGATTCATTATATAACTAACAGTGTGTAATTTTCATCCTCGTAGTATAATCAGTTTCTTAGAAATTCATATTGGTGCAAAGAATTTGTGTGGCATCTCCCCAAAACCTTGATCTGGTCTTAACCAAAAAGAATAGGGAACCTCAAAAATGTCCCAAAAATGTTTTGTGTGAATTTCAAAACTCTTGCCCTAATTTTTCAATTCCATCTCTTATAATTAATTTTTAATTCACGAATATATTAAACTTAAGCCAAATCAACTTCATATGATCATATTCATATAATAATCATCATGATGATTCATCATATATATTCATAAATATCTATCAATATCAATAAGCTATTTACTTAAAAAAAATCTTTGTGTTCTTTTTTGCTTATCTTAAATAAACTACGCATCATTTAAATCATATGAAATTCTAACTCGAAATCGTTATCTATACAAAAAAAAAAAATAAACAAAAAAACAAAAAAACAAAAACAAACAAAATTCATATAATTTCATGTTAAATACAAGATGCATAGCTAAATTTCAAATTTTTGTATGAAAATATTGGAGTTAAAAAAGTTAGCTGTTCGAGAGCTACCCGAAGTTTTGGTCCGATCTTAACCAAAAAAAATATGGAACCTAGAAATTGATTGAAAAATATTTTGTGAAAATTTCAAAACTGTAGCTCTTTTAGTTTTTGAGTTATCGTGCTGACACACAGACGGACGGACGGACAGACACACATAGCTAGATCGACTAATTTTTCGATTCTGAGCCGATACGTACCCTTGACACTATATCTAGCTCGTCTAGATCGATGCGTTACAAACGGAGGAGCAAATCTAATATACCCGATTTCATATATGTATGCACGGGTATAAAAAACGAGATTTTAAGAAACAAGATTTTGACAAAACGAGTTTTTAATAAAACTAGATTTCAAGATACGAACATTTAATAAAGTTAAAGCAAGAAAAATGAATTACTATTGAATTAAGTGACATCTATCAAATAAGAACATAAACTTTGTAATCAAGCTATTAGATCCAACTACTATAATACTTTGAATTGAAATTCTGTTAACTTTATTAAAGCTGTGACATCTGGTTCCTAGAAAATTTTATTATTATTATTAATTAGATTAATAGACTAATAAATACAAAAACACTTAACTAAACATAATAAAACCATAGAAATATTCAGTCAAAAATTTTAATTTTATTTTTCCAATTTTTATTTTCCAAAAATTTCATAGAACTCAAAAAAAAACAACATTTATACCAAATCATAACACATGTATTTCATGGAAAATTTAATTGGTTATGGTTGAATGAAATACAGAAAAAAAAAGAAACCCTTTACGGTATTTTGGTTAAAATTATCCCATATTTTTATTTTTTTCCTTTTTCTTATAATTTCCTTTGTTCAGCTTCATAAATTTACAATAAAAGACATTTTGAAAAAAATAAAAAAAAATTATAAAAATTCCATAATATACTTTCACCTCATTCTTTAAAATATTCACAATAGCTTATTTATTATAATGATGTTGAATATAGAATGTGTGTGTATATGTGTATCTATTTTTATATTTGTTTTTATTGTATTGTAATTCTATTTATTATACAGTCTGGTAACACTAATATTCACATATTTAAGAAATAATAATAATATGTCCTTCAGAATTTTTATATATGTATGTATAGGTAGGTAAGGTACCTATGTATTATAAATATATGATATATGTTTCAGATCTTTAAGTCCTAGTTGTTACATATTAACAGCTGTTATTTTGTCTGTTAGTTTTATTTTTATTTATATTTTAAAGGTATTTACAATAATTTTAAAACAAAATCAGGATGAGATAACAATTGTGAGAAACCGACATTTACAACAACAATAAAAAAAAAAAATAAAAAAAAAAAGGAAACAAAAGAAGGGGGAAAAAAAACGTCAAATAGACAAACAAGCATGAAATTTAATAATTTTTTATGCGTAACAGAACATAACAAATAAAATGGAATAGAAATGAGGGGGTATTCAGAAGTTATTTATACTTTTTCTTTTAAATTTTTTAACTGTAATTTTCTAAAGTATAGATAGTAGAAAAGAAATGAAAATTTACTGATTTATTATAAAATTTTTTTTTTTAAAAGAATTAAGAGACTGGAAATATTTTTAAATATTTTAAGTTTCTAGTAGATTTTAGAATACAAAAGGAATTTAATAGGATCTTGTTTAATTATGTTTAAGCTCATCTTGGAAGTTTTAGAATTATTCAAGACTAATAGTTGGCTAGCACAGTGAATCCATACTTAGAGCACGAGACCTTCAAATGGAATATGTCTCTAATGCTATTTGCTTTGCGTCCAATACAAGCTAGACAGTTAGGCCCTGGTTATAAGGACAAAAATCTCTTTGTTGAATTCGGACAAAGGAATTGAATTTCAAAGGACAAAAGTTGAATTCGCAATTGATGTTATATATGATTTTAGTTTAAAGTTTAACTCAAAAAAATACTAAGAATAGGGTTTTAAGTCAACTTTTGAATTTAGAGTATGTTCAACGACAAACAAGTATATTAAAACGACAGGCTTAATTAATGTAGACTCATGATGAGTATATCAAACATTATCCACAATTCATTAAAAACAATTTTCTGGCCTTAATTCGAGTTACAAAACTGCGTGGTATGAATTTTATAAATTTTGGAAGTAATTAAATAGTTTAAATACTGAAGATGCTCTATAAATATTTCATCTTATATTTTACAAATTTCGGGTCGTCGAGGGACTTTTGACCAACTTATCTTGTATCATAATTCCCGGAGGTTTTGGCTTTTTGTATTCAAATTATTAGTCCTCAGGCGATTTATGACTCCGGAACTTTTGTCACTCCGCCTAGTAAAAGCTAGTTAAAGAGAATTTTTTTTATGAACGAACTGCAATTATTATAATATATCAATGTTCCGACTAATTTGTCTTATAATAATTTATTTAAGGTTTAAATCACTCACAAACATGATTAAAGTAGCAATTGCTGTAAACTTAATGTCATCATGTAATCTTTGATGACATTATCGTCTACCTTTGGATTTCATAAGATTCCCACTGAGTTTCGAATTTTAAAAAAACCTCTTCTTTGGTTAACTTTTAGTATTCAATTATTTAAAGTTAGAAAATGGTTGATGAATTTTGGAATTGGCTATTCAATATAATTTGTTAATACTTTGTTAGACAATATCTTCTATAGTAGTTTATTTAAAAAATTATTTTAATATAATTTACTCGAGACACCTTGTATTATTTTATTGTGTTAAATTAAATTAAATCTAGCATTTTTATTTTATTTAATTGAAATTTTTCATTTAATATTTTTTTTTTTTAATGTTTTGAAATTATTTAATTTTTATTTTTACTTTAATTCTCTTTGTTTATAATTGTTCTGCCATATTTTTTAAAATAAAATAAATTATGATTATATTGTGTTCATTTTATTCATCATCATATTTATGTTGTTTTGTAATATTTAATCAAAGTCATCGTTATCATAAATATTTCATTAAATAAAATGAAAGAAAAAAATAATGCCGAGATTAATAATTGTTCTAGTTTAATAAAAGCTAAAAATTTCTACTAAGGTAAATATAAATTAATTTGTTAGTTTGTTTGCCATCTGGTATTTTTAATTCATTGGTACATTTAAAATATATCGAAGTTTTGGAGTAAATGCTACCTAAATGTTGGAATGTTTTAACCTTAAGAAGGAATGTAAGAAAATTCTTAATTTTAAGCAGTTGTTAGATGTACACTGAAAACCAGGTATATATTTTTCATTCAATACTTCTATTGTACAATTTGAAATATTAGAAGAATGAATACGACTTAAACATATACATCTTATATAAGAGCATTCAGTAAGTCATTTAGCTTAAGCTTTAGTTCCATTGCTCATTATTGTGAACTGGGTTGTAGACTTAAACATAAGTATTCCACTTTTATTTTAAAATTTTACTGAGGCATAATGCTTGTTTCTTATCAATATAACTTTTTATTAAATGAATTATCTTTTCCTAGGATGAACATAGCTCTGAGTAAAAACTATAACTTTACATGTAACCCGTCTATTATAGTGAAATAATAGAGGAACATGGTGAAAAGACGAAGTTCTCAAAGGTAATGAGGTGGGTGAGCAAAAATGAGGACTTAGAACTTCTTAATGTACTTCTCATTTTGGTAGAATATATCAGATATTAAATCATATTTTGGAGTATTTTGTATTCGATTATAGTTATCTATATTTCGTTTCAAATGATTCAGGCTTCCTTCCAAATGTATCAATTGTTATTAAATTATAATAAAAATAAATGTATTTAATCTCCATTATCCGGCATACTTTTTTAATAATTGTTTGAACTAATAGCAAAGTTATTAATTTATTTAAGTTTTAATATTTAAAAAAAACAACTTAAGGAATATTAGTATTTCTCGGATACGTAGGCTATTATGGGAATAATTTCTGATTTAAGAATATCAAATTTGGTTAAGGTTATTAACATTATTAAATTACATGTTATATTTTACATATTACATTTACATCTTAAATAGTTACATATTTCATTTTAATTTATAATTTAATAAATGTCGAACGCTTCACGATTTTGCGTGCCATCCTTGTGCATAACCCCTGCGCTATATCAGCAAAGTTTTAAAATTTTAAACTAACATTGCATACTTTCAGGCGGTACAAAATTCAATTTTACAGACAAGATTTAAATTTTAATTTCGATTCTTATTATATGTAAAATAAAAACAGTATTTAAATTTAAATTTTCAGTTTTATAAATTTTAATTAATTTCACGTCAGCATGTCATGACGTCAACATTTGTGCATTTGGCAACTTTATTTTAAGTAGTGATTTTTAATTTTTTAATTTTTATTAAACATGTATTTCATTCGTCTTCAACGTCATTAAAATTAAATATAGCAACGATTAAAATACACGGTTGGCGGAATTTTATCACATAATCATTTTAGCACAATCATAATAATCATCATCAACATTTAATAGAATTGTTGGTATGTAGTAGTAATGTTAAACATATTTATAGTTACTGCAGATTGAAAAAATGGGCTACAATGAATTAATATGAAGCACAAAATGAAATGATAATAGTAAAAAGTAAAAACAGAAAAAAAAAGCAAAAAGTAAAAAAAGAACAAGAAAAAAATAACAAAAAAAATTAAAAATTCTATATAAACAAAAGGAACACCGGATGATTTGTGCAATTATGATTATGTTAAATTAAATTTATAACAGTTATTTTATTTTTATTTTTCATTATAACTGTATCTCTGTCTAATGCCATTCTATTTTAAGTATTTTCATTTTTTTTATCATACTATTATGTATTAATGTGATTAAATTTAAGTACCTGTACAAACATTTTATACCTTTAGTATGATACTAGGGATGTAGAAGGGATTATGTGCCTTCATATAGATAGCATGAGCAACAACAGATAGATTTAAAAATTCTACAGTAGCGTACAATAAAATGGATACAATTTTATTAATAACCAAAAATCAAATTTAAAAAAAACTGAAATCCATGTTTAACTCATTATTTCAAAAATAATATTTAACTATATGTATTTTCTTTTTCCGAAGTTGGTAAAGTCCGACTTATAAAACTACAATTTTTGGTAATCACATGTATTTTCTTTTTCGAAGTTGCTAAAGTCCGACTTGTTAAATTTTGACTATATTTAAATTACGTAATAATCGTAATTAGCAGTTTTGATTACTATTTTTATAAAAAATGAACTCAAATGTTTTGATTACTATTGTTTATAGTAAAAAAATATTTTGATTATTATTATGTACTTGATAGTTGTAATCAAAAGATTTGGGTTTGATTACTTTAATAACTAACTTTTTAAGCATTTATAGTTACTATTATATTAAATTATTATATCATTTAGGATTACTTGAAAATAATTCCGAATAATTTAAAAGTAATTCATATTATTACTAGACTATTTTCAGTAATCATAAATAATTGAAAGTAATCAAAAATAATCGAAATTTAAAATAGATTATTTTTAAATAATTTTACACAATATAATAATGAGATAGAAACTACAGATGATTTTTCAGTCTTACTCATATTAAGTAATAAGTAAGTAATCGGTTATTGGTTGTTAGGTATTGTTTTAAAAAGTAATCATTAGATTTCATTAGATAGTAATCACAGTAAATGGTTTAATTTTAAGAGAGTAAAATAGAGCAAAATAGAGTGAAATATTAAAAAGTTTATAATACGTATTTAGAATACCAGTGTGTTTCTGTCACATTCTGAGTTCTCACTGTACCTGTTTTATTTTTGTTTTAAAAAAAAAGTAAAAGGAGCAAATAAGTATTTTGTAATAAAATGTATTGTTTCATTTGTATTATGTGATGATATATAAAAGAATCATCATCATTATTTAAGGTGAGAATAATCTTAGGTATTAAATAACATGTTTGTTTGTGTGTGTTTGTAAATTTGTGCCTGTTAATGATTATGTACATTTTAAGTTTTATGTATATTAATGAGATGTGCATTTAATGATGATATTATTAAATGAACGAAATGTACTTATATAATGTACTTCATTGATATTGATCATGATGATGGGTTTAATGAACGTTTCATTAAGATAGATTTCAAGATTAAAGTTTTAAAATAATATAAAAAAAAAAAAAATGGTTCTGAAGTTACCATTTGTATTGTTCATTATATTATTTAATATGTATTGAAATTTTATAATTTAAAATACAATCTGAAGATAAAATATGATTTAATATTTATTTTCTTACATACGAAAGGAGAAAGAAGAGTACAGTACAATAATATGAAAATTTTGAACTATAGACTTTATACTTTGTTGCTAGATAATTTAATTTAATAATGGAAAGGATAAATAAATACAAAATTAAAATAAATTTTTTAATTGAATTGCATAACTCACAGATACAGAATAACTTTATAACTGAAATACAATAAAACTTTATATCGTATTTTACTTTGCTTTAACTTTATATCGGTATTGAATATAACTGGAGTTCGAACCCTTGGGTTTTAATAATAATCTGATGAATTATAGATAGTTCAAAGGATCCTACAGATCCTATATTCAAATCTCAAAATGGTTTTTGAAAAGAAAGTACTGACTTTTAAATGTCATTAAATTTTGTATCAAACAAATAACAGATGACAGTCTTGTCATTTTATTAAGGACATCAATAATGAAAATAGAATCAAATTTTAAGTTAGATACAAGAGTGATTTCTTCCTGTTACTCTTGTGTTTCTTAAGTTTGGTATTAATTCTGGTGGTGATTTGGGTACCTCCTTTGAACGTCTCAAGACCTAACAAGCGTTGTTTTGAATTATATAACGATAACAACTTCAAATTTGGTGCAAGTGTGATTTGTTTTGTTTCTATTTTGTTCCTAAAATTGGGGATTGAATGGAGTGAATTCTTCAGGTGTAGGGTATTACTTAGTCTTTTGCATCGACTTTCTTTTGTTTTTTTATACAATTTGTGTTCTTCATTTTGTTGAGTTAAAAAACACTTATTTTTAGAATTAACTATTTACAGTTACTCATATAGACCTAATTCAAAAAGTGATAAGCAATTTTTTAAGTATGTAGTGGATGTATTGTATTACAAAAAATGTAAATTATTGCTAATTAATAACGTAATTAGGATTTTATGAACCTTTGTTCAATTAAAATAAAACTTGGTATTTATGTAGTTTTGTTTAGTACTTAAAATCATAGTTTAAAATTTTATAAGTCCTACAAACCATTTCTGAGGGGTTAGAATTCAATTTAAATAAATTGTTAAACCATCATATATGTATATAATATTATTTAAAAAAAATTAACTCCATTAGTTGTTGATGTCATCAAAATACTATTAATGTTAAAGATGACTATATGCTTCATAATCACTTATAATTAAGTGAATTAATTACAATATGAAGTGGTAATAATAATTATAGGTTTGAAACTAATATTGTTAGTTAAGATCCTATAATTTTATTTCTATAATATTGTTAATTTCAAACCAATATTTTGATTTTGATTGAAAATCATTAGTAGAATCATTATATTATATACATTATTTTATTTATACCTTATTATTAATAAAAATTTATACTATTGAATTAAATTGAATTAAATTTTAGAATAAAATAATATTTACCTTTAATAAAGTTTTATTAACTTAATAATGACGATAGAAAATAAATGAATTATTTATATAAATTTTATTATATGGTATGGTACAATAATTTTGAATTAATTTATACTTATCAATATAATTTTAAATATAAGTTGAAGTATACTGTGCAATTCTATTTTAACTAGCTGTTGGCCCGTCACAGAATGACGGAAGGTCACTTGAAAGAAGAACTTTTTCTAATTAAGAACTATTTCTAATTTAATTACATATATTACATATACAAATATTATATATCAATACCATTTTCTTAAATAAAATGGTAACCGTTGCATTCTACGTAATACAGACTATGCTTCAATTCTATAGTTATGTACAAAAAAAACAAAAACTTATATGTTGTTGTATCTTAAAAATTTGAAGATGAATAATTTATTTAGTCTACCTTTTTTATGTTTTGAATTTGATAAAATTTTGGGGCTGTTAGTTCAAATCCCTTCTTGGTGAAATGTTTTTTTAATTTCAATTAATATTTTTTTTTTATTTAATTACGTACTTTTTAAAATTAAGTTCGATAAATTTGTGTTAATAAGAGATGTGAAATAGATTTATTTTGTTTCAATAATGATTTATTTCTCCAACTATTAATGTTTTGTATATACATTTTTAAAAAATGTTGTTATACATTCTATATTGTTTCCTTTGTTTAGATTCAAATCAAAATACTTGTTTGAAGGCTGACCGTTCTATAATGTACCTATTTAACATGCTAAATAATGTATCTATTTATATGTACGTGAAATTGTATTAAATAAATGTTGATTTTTGAATTGAGTTTTGCATTATCAAATGCAAATTATAAATTTTATTTGAAATTTTTTTAATATACCTAACCCTAACTAAGTTTAAAATCTATTTTGTCTGGTTTTTGTGGTGCATTGAACTCAGAGGTATTGTATACCTGAACCCACTTTCCCAACCTTCAGTTGTTACATAATTTTTTTCCATTTTAACTTTTAAATAGATAAATAATTAAAAAGTTATGAAGGAAGGGATGAGAGATACATGAGGTAGAGTTCAGAGCGAGATGAGGGGAAACTTTGAAATTACTTTAATACATTTCTTGGTTTATTTGCTTAAGCAAACCAAGCAATGCATCAAAGCATACATTGGGCTTTCGCCCTTATTTCAGATTTTTACTGAAAATTATTAAGACTTACTACACAAATGTTCCTGTGAAGCATTGTCTTCTTAGTTTTTATTTACAAAATGTCTTACTATATATTTAAAATTTCCAGAAAATCTTCTGTGATTTTTAAAACTGAAATGAAATTTTTCATAAACTAATAAGTAAATTTTATTTCAAAAAAAATTTTTTTTTTTTTATTAAAAATAAATAAAATATTTTTTGGCCTGCTTATGATAATTTATGATATTTTATTTTCTAAAATAAAACACATCCAACAAAACGTTAATATTTTATTTTTTTATAATTGAACACATCCAACAAAACACATTTAATTGAATGCGTTTGTTACACCTCATTCTAGACAAATATATTAATAATAATAATAGTTCAAACTTGTTACTAAAGAAGATTTAAAGATATTTTTTTTTTTAAATCTAATTAATGAACTTTAACCTTTCACCTAATAATGAATTTATCATTATTTAATTTTGAACAAATGAAGCAGGGATAATGTATATTAAACATGAGCTATACACTTAAGGGGTCACTTTTAAAATAATTAAAGTACTATTAAAAGATTTCTGTAACTAAATTGGTGGATTAATATCCAACAGATTTCAATTTCAGAACTCTGTATTTAGTTTTTAATTCTAAACCCTATCCTGGGTTATTTAATCGGTTTTCTTCGAATTTGCTCTTTGCTCCTTTATGATGATTTTTTAGGTTAGAGTTTCGACGAATAATTGTCAATTGCATAAACGCTCTATTGTACTATTTATATTATAAGTAATTAATAATCATAAGATTATTAACATTTAATTAATTATTAAAATTTTAATCTGAGTATTCTTAGTGGTTTCCTAAAATAGTCCCGCAAAAAGTAGTATCCCAAATAAAGAAATAACACCCAAAAATTAAAATGCGAAATATCCCCTTTATCCGAAAATAATATACGAAATAATACTCCAAAAATTGGGGAATTATTTAATATTTTTGAGCTTAACTTCATTTTTTATTTGGGGCCATATTTCAAATGAAACAATTCCCCAAAAGAAAATAATTTAAAAAGTGAAATAGCCCCCCAAAACATTAAAATATCATAGAATTGGAAATAAAAATATAAAAAATTATTAATTCTAATATCTGGAGCTGTTGCCTCCGAAATCTATTTTAATAAAAGTATTTTTTATACAAAAAAAAATTCCAATTAATTCAGAATTACGCACAGTTTGTAAATATTTTGGAAAAGAACAATAGTCTGATTTTGAATACAACTCCAAAATTACATTTAATTCCATCTAAAATCCAACTCTAAAACCCCTCCTAACTTTATTGCCGGAGTATTTGATGTTTAATTTGGGGTGGTAATTCATATTAAAATGATGTGTATTATTTCCTTTTTTTGGGGGGATTATTATTTTCGGGGCTATTTTAGGGAACCAAAGATTGTCCAGTCTTCTAACAATCCCTCAGTTTTTAATGTTTACTTATTAGCATCTGATGTAAAATGAAGTTAATTTTAGTTTATGAAGTAGATTTTAGTTCAGAAAGATTTACAAATATTGATTAAATTAAAAAAAATTTAATAGTAAAATATAATTAAATATTCAATAAATTGAAAATTATTTAATGAATATCAATTCTGCAAATAAATGTTAGTCATTATTCAATTTTTTTCATATTTTATAAAAATAATTAAATATTAAAAAAAGAAAAGTATTAATTTAAGGACCATAGGAATATTTTATGCAAATTTATAAATTAATAATTTATAAGAAAAAATTTATTTATTCATATTTTGAATCAATTTTTTATTTTTATGGATCATTAAATTTTATCTATAGATAAAATATTTAATATCATTATCCTTTACTTTTGTACAGAAGTTTTTCAAGATTAGTTTAAACAAGTGATGATAAAAAACCAAGGGTTTTTAAAAAAGCACATTTTCAAAATAATATAGTGTTTCATACTAAGTATTTTATCGGAATATAATGTTGAATCTTCAATATTAACGTTTAATTTAGGAAATATATACGTTAGTGACTAAGTTACTGCTTACTTATAAAAACAGTAAATTTTTAATTTTTAAGCCCTATTAGCTCCTCTATGGGGAAGGTTGCCAAATTTCTCAAGGATCTAACTTCCCCCCCACTCCCTCTCCACTTTTGTAGTTTCCAGGAATTAAACCAAAATTTGGAATTTTACTTAGAATTTTATTATCTAAGCAAAAATGAGTAAAACTGAGAGACACTTTCTTCAGTTTAAGGAACCGCTTTTAAATTTAAGAAAAGCCTTTAACATATGTTAAAATATAATGTTGGACATTCAAATTTTGTATATTAATAAAAAAAAAATTGGACAGGTATTCAAGTTACAGGTGCTTAAAAATAGCAAAATTTCAATTTTGGAGCCCTTATAGCTCCTAAATAGGGGACTTGACAAAAAAATTTTGTTAACCGACTCCTACTAATTTCTGATTATCTAACTTCTCCCAAAATTTCAAGACCCTAGTTTGAACCGTTCAGAAGATATGTGTGGTCAAAAATTTTGCAAAAATTGAGTTTTGTGTAATGTTAAATTTTAGTACCGTATGGCAACCCTAAACATTTGTCTGTCAAAAATTTATAAAGATTATGAAACCAGCTATCGTTTGCCGTTTTCAGATTGAAAATATATTTAACAGAACTCTTGTTATAACCATTTAAATATAGGGCTTTTTCCAACTTTGTAGGGCTGTAGCCCCGTGTCAGGTGGGGCTACAGAAAAAAATTCTTCTACGAAATTATTTTTTTTGCAAAAACTACCCATGGTTAAAATTTCTTTACTCTATTTCAAACGGTGTAAAAGTTTTTGTAAACATACGGATGGACGGACGGACGGACGGACGGACGGACAGAGTGAAGCTATATAGGCACATTTTTACAAAATTTTTTGAAAATGTGCTAAAAAGGAATAGATTAATTTAAAAAAAGAGTTAAATTTCATAATAAAGATATTTAATATAGAACCCAGCAAAAAATGCCATTTGTACGATGTCCTTGTGCAGAAATTATGATAGGATAAGGATTCAAAACATTAATTGTTTTTTTTTTTAAAGTTTTGGAAAGACTCAATTATGCTTTATTATTTTATTAAATGGTATTATATTACAAAATTTTGGATAAAATCATAATATATATATGGTATCATTTCATTAAAATTTCGTGTTTAAAATTCAGTTTATTTAAATTCTATTTAAAGAAATTTAAAAAATTCTATGTCATTATACCTGACTATTGTAAGTCATAGGGTATAATAAATTGCAATAACGTTTTTGAAGCAGAGAAGTAGGGAGGAGGAGGAGGATTATCATCTTTCCGCATGATAATTCGAAAACTAAAGGAATTAAGATTCTGAAATCTTAAGTTTTTATGCAATAGCTGTCATCTCAATTGAAATCGAGCCAGTTTCCTTCGCAGGTTCGAGGAGTTGCCATACAACTTTTTTTTGTATATATGTCTATTGAAGTTGAGTGTCTGAAACTTTTTCAATAGTAGTTATCTTTAATTGCCAACGTCTGAATAAAATTTGGTAAAAGGACAAGCTACCTTGCACCAAATTTCAATTTTCTAACTTTATAATTTCGAAAAATTTCGGTTAGGTCTAAGGAGGCGTGTGGAAGCTATCCGGAACACTATTTTCATTCTTCCAAATTTCAGAAGCATAAAGAAAACAGCACAGAAACTTTTCGTAGCTCTTGTCCAAATTTCAAGTTTTCTATGTTTATTAATTTCCAAGATTTGGTTATTAGGTCTTGAGAAGTATGCTGGAGGTACCCGAATCACCAATCCAACATATCCTAAATTTTGGGCGTGTAATGAATATAAAACAAAACATGTTTGTATCAAGTATTTATTAATTTCAAAATTAATTTGGTTATATCTTGGGAGGTGTGCAGAAAGAACATGAACCTTCACTCCAATCCATACCAAACTTTAAAGACATGAGAGATACAGAATCCTCTTTGTATCAAATTTGAAGGTTCCGTATTTATTTGTCTCGGAGAAATGCTGCTTTGATCTTAGTTTGATCGGATTTCGAGAAAGGTTACCTGGACAGCTATAAAATTGTTTCGATTTGCTTTAAGAATTCGAACCCATGTTCTGATGCGTCATTATTTTTTGAGTTATCGTGTTTACGGGCGATCGGATGGACATCGCTAAATTGACTCAGGAGGTGACGATGGTTACAAGCACCGTACCAAAGTTATCATTAATAAAATAAATTAAATATATACATTGCAAGAAAACATGCTATGAAACATACGATTGAATGTTAATTTAACATCCCTAAGATTTATTACAATGTTAATTGATTTGCAGTTTTTTTGATCAAGAAAACTTTCTTAAAGCATAATTCAAACATTAACAGAACAAATTTCGCTTCGGCATATTATTTTAAGAGCTAATTGATCAGCAGAATTTTCACTTTTTTTCTTTATATTTAAATTTTTCATAATTTTAAAACTTTTCACAAGAAAATTTTTTTTATAGCCAATTTCCAACTTTCGAAAATAAAAAAAAGTTTTTCTATTTTTTGTGCAAACCAAAGAAAATATATCGACTTTATGAGGGGTATTTCCGAACACACAAAAATGAAAAACGAGATTTTGGTGGAACTATAACGTGGAATAGGAAAAGTAAAAATAACTTTCGCGGTCGATTAATTTTACGGGATTTTTTTTTGTTTTTTGCAAATGGTTTTTTTTTTGAACGACATTTAGAAGAGCTTCCCTTTAAATTTTATTTTTCTATTGAAATTCTTAGAACCCTTTCCGTTTAATATCAAATGGCGGCAATTTACTAAAAAAAAGAACAACCCAAAAAAAAATTCATGGACTAAAGAACAATTTTTTATGATTTATTTTGAAATTTATCAAGAAGTGTATTGAAATCGAATGTAAAATATTTGGTGGAGGGGGATCAGAGGGAGAAGGATTTCAGATGATTTGACAAGAATTTTAAGTTTTTACTAGGAAACGATATTTTTAGTACATTTTCGAAAAATTGGGAAAAAATGGTGCCTTTACAAATTTACTATGGCTGCCTTTTTATGTGTTTAAAAAACTTTTGAACTTGTTACGGACCAAAAACCCTTCAAAGGCCGGAAAAGCACTATATTTAAAATTATTTTTCTATATCAAAAGTTAAAAAAAAATTTTTGAATCTGGAAACGCTAAACGATAGCTATTCTTGTAAGCTTTATAATTATATGTCATAAAAATGTATGGAACCCCCATGTACTACATTAATTTACCGTTGCGTGAAATTCAATTTGTGCAATATTCTAAACCACTAACATCTTATAAAAGGGAAAGAGCTAAGAACTTGAAATTTTCAGGGAATTTAGACCTTAAAAAATAATATGATTTTTTCTATGGACCTCCAGATCCTAACAAATGTGAGCCTTTTCAGAAAACTTTTTTTCTTTATGGGCCTTTGTTTCGGGTCTGCAAAGTTTTAAAAATTAAAAATTTGCAATTGTTAAACAGCTTTAATTTGAATACCTGTCTAAATTTTATTTAAAGTAATATGGACTTCAATGAACTCTTGACTCAAAACCTGTTATGTAACAATTTAAAATGTCCTTTTTAAGAACCCTTGTCTATTTCATTACTTGTTTATATTTCAAATCTTTGTGTTAGTGAAAAACTTACTGCCAAAAGAAAACTCGACAACAAGTTATATGATTCATGTTTAATTTAATGGAAATATTAATAAAATAAAGTTATCTTTCAAAGTGTATTGACTGTTACTAGAAGAGTTTTCTTTGTGCTCTTAAAAAATGAATATGTTATTGTAATTGATTGTTTCCTTAAAAAAGGACTTCTAAAAAACGAGAGGTTTTTAAAGAAAAACATTTTTAGTACTTGTAGAGTTTTTCATCATATGAATGTAGGTATCAAGTTGTTGTTAAGAATATTGACTTTTGTGGTTTCGCCATTTCAACCTAAAAGTTTTAAAGAATTTGGTTATTAAATAGCAGAAAATTATTTAAAATAAATATTTTTCTTTAGATTGGATAGAAAAAAAAAACGAAAGTTACTATTAGCCGTATATTTAATCATAGATGATTTGTTAACTTTTTAATCAGCAATATGGAATCCGTTCGTTGATAAAATTTCTACATTATAAAATCTCTGAATCTACTTTAATCAGTACATCTATAAATTTCCAGTCCACAATTTCGCAGATAACATTACATTTGTAGTTACCCATGAAGGTTATAGCCGAAGTAGAATTTAAGAATCATATTAATATAAAAGCATAAAGTTTCATTATTAATGAATATTTTTAAATGAGAACAATGTCAATACTAAAACAAATCAATGCTGCCTAATCTGGACAAGGATGCAACTTTTATTTTCAACTTGTTATTTTAGGCTCAATAGTTTTAAACTTTCTGTTATTATGTTAAACCAATAACTAATGAAGTCAACTTAATTATCAAATCCATCAAATTATGTTGATCTGCTAAAATTTTGGTATCGTTTATTAGAGTAAAGAATTTAAAAATGTAATGATTGGGGCTGGATTACGTCAAATAGCTGTGGAATATTTGAAAAAGAAGTAAAATAAACCATGTCGTTGAATAAATAAATCCACAATCACCTAAATGGTCATTTCCTAAAATCATTTCCATTCAGAATATTACAGAAGGTACAGAAGCCCATAATTACGGCGCTACGAACTAACATCCAAGTCACTTACCCCTAATTGCAAAAATTATTTTATCCACAATATTTTTTAAATAAAAACGAGGAAGAGTGTAGTAGAGTAGACTGTGTGAACTCTAGGATACCCGCATGACCGTAACGTATACAATATACCATTCAGTAATTTACTTTTGGCAAAATTTCAAACATTCAGCTTTATTAGGTGTACTCATATAAAAGAAGGAGTTGTATGGCAGCTACTCGAATCCTTTGCAGTAGACCAACCAAATTTTGCAGTAACTTTGGCCATTACACTAAACTATTTTTTGCAAAATTTCAGACACCCAGCTTCGTCAGGTGTAGTGTAAAGCTCATATAAAAGAAGGAGTTGTATGGCAGCTACTCGAACCCTCTGCAGTAGACCAACCAAATTTTGCTGTAACTTTGGCCATTTCACTAAACTATTTTTGGCAAAATTTCAGACACCCAGCTTCATTAGGTGTTGTGTAATACTTACATAAAAGACAGAGTTGTATGGCAGCTACTCGAACCCTCTGCAGTAGACCAACTAAATTTTGCTGTAACTATGGCCATTACACTAAACTACTTTTGGCAAAATTTCAGACAAGCAGCTGTAATAGGTACAGAGTAATACTCATATAAAACGAGGAAGAGTGTAGTAGAAGTAGAGTAGACTGTGTCAACTCTGGGATACCCGTATGACCGTCATCCGGTTAATTACTTTTGTCAAAATTTCAAACATACAGCTTTATTAAGTGTAGTGGAATACTCATATAAAAGAAGAAGTTGTATGGCAGCTACTCGAACCCTCTTTAGTAGACAGAATAGTAAATTATTTTTGGCAAAATTTCAAACACCCAGCTTCATTAGGTGTAGTGTAATGCTCATATAAAATAAGGAGTTGTATGGCAACTACTCGAACGGTCTACATTAGACTAACCAAATTTTGCAGAAACTTTGGCCATTCCACTAAACTAGTTTTAGCAAAATTTCAGACACCCAGCTTAATTAAAAAAACGAATTTGCGAAAATTTCAAGATCCTAGCTCCTTTAGGTTTTGAGTTATCGTGCGGACGGACGGACGGATGGACATACATAGCTAAATCGATTTATTTTTCGTTTCTGATCCGATCCATACACTTGAGTCTATATCTACCCCCCCTCCTTCTCTGCGTCTCAAACGTAATGGCAAATTTATTATACCCTTTGACTATATAGTCATACGGGTATAATGACTATATAGTCATACGGGTATAAAAAGAAGTTGTATGGCAGCTACCCGAACCCATGAACCAAAATGGCTGGATTTAAATAGCGATGACGGCTACTGTAAAAAAACGAATTTGCGAAAATTTCAAGATCCTAGCTCCTTTAGTTTTTGAGTTATCGTGCGGACGGACGGACGGACGGACATACATAGCTAAATCAATTTATTTTTCTAATCTGATCCGATCCATACACTTGAGTCTATATTTACCCCCCCCTCCTTCTCTGCGTCTCAAACGTAATGGCAAATTTATTATACCCTTTGACTATATAATCATACGGGTATAAAAATTAAGAAGTAAACAGATCAAAAGACGGAACTTTTTTATACCCGTATGACTATATAGTCAAAGGGTAACGCATCGATCTAGATGAGCTAGATATAGTGTCAAGGGTACGTATCGGCTCAGAATCGAAAAGTAAATCGATCTAGCTATGTGTGTCTGTCCGTCCATTTGTGTGTCAGCACGATAACTCAAAAACTAAAAGGGCTAGAGTTTTGAAATTCACACAAAGTCATTTTTAGACAATTTCTAGGTTCCCTATTGTTTTTGGTTAAAATCGGACCAAGGCTTCGGGGAGCTGCCATACAACTTTTTTGCATCAATATGAATTTCTTCAAAACTAATTACACTACGCGGATGAAAATTACACACGGTTAGTTTTATAATGAATTCGGCACTTATATGAAGTTTCAAAATGTTACGGCTTCATTTTCATACAACTTCTTTGCACCAATATGAATTTCTTCAAAACTAATTATACTACGAGGATGAAAATTACACACAGTTAGTTATATAATGAATCGAGCACTTATATGAAGTTCCAAAATGATAGGGCCCCATTTTCGGGCAGCTGCCATACAAAGCTTTCGATTCAATAACTTTAAATCTAATGAAGCTACGAGGTTAAAATAAAAATTGGACAGGTAAAGTAATAGGGCAAGTTACTTGACAAAGTTGGACATCACTCGGACCAACTTTTAGGTTGAATAATTGTTGGTTTTTTTTTTATTTTTGTTTTTTGGTTTTTTTTTTTTATTTTTTTTTTTTTAAGCAAAAATTATGGGATAATGAATTCAAATTTTTTTTTATTTTATTATTTGTTTTTTTTTTTTTTTTGTTTTTTTTTATGGTTTTTTTTGTTTTTTTTTATGGTTGATCAAATGATCAACTGATGATCAAATGATCAAATGATTAAATGATCAAATGATCAAATGATCAAGTGATCAAATCAAATTTCACTTGATCAAATCAAATGAAAAAAAGAGATGATCAAATTAACAAATGATCAAATGATCAAATGATCATTTGATCACTTGATCATTTGATCTTTCGATCATTTGATCACTTGATCATTTAATCATTTGATCATCAGTTGATCATTTGATCATTTGATCACTTGAACATTTGATCATTTGATCATTTGATCTTTTGATCATTTGATCACTTGATCATTTGATCATTTGATCATCAGTTGATCATTTGATCATTTGATCATTTGATCACTTGATCATTTGATCATTTGATTATTTGATCATTTGATCATCGCTTGATCATTTGACCACTTGATCATTTGATCATTAGATCATTTGATCATCACTTGATCATTTGATCACTTGATCATTTGATCATTTGATCATCACTTGATCATTTGATCGTTTGATCATTTGATCACTTGATCATCCGTTCATTTGATCATTTGATCATTTGTTTACTTGATCATTTGATTATTTGATCATTTGATCACTTGATCATTTGATCACTTGATCATTTGATCACTTGATCATTTGATCATTTGATCATTTAATCATTTGTTCACTTGATCATTTGATCATTTGATCATTTGATCATTTGATCACTTGATCATTTGATCATTTGATCATTTGATCATTTGATCACTTCATCAGTTGATCATTTGATCATTTGATCATCTCTTGATCATTTGATCATCAGTTGATCATTTGGTCATTTGATCATTTGATCATCACTTGATCATTTGATCCTTTGATCATTTGATCTTTTGATCTTTTGATCATTTGATCACTTGATCATTTGATCATTTAATCATCAGTTGATCATTTGATCATTTGATCACTTGATCATTTGATCATTTGATCATTTGATCATTTGATCATTTGATCATTTGATCATCACTTGATCATTTGATCACTTGATCATTTGATCATTTGATCATTTAATCATTTGTTCACTTGATCATTTGATCATTTGATCATTTGATCACTTGATCATTTGATCATTTGATCATTTGATCATTTGATCACTTGATCAGTTGATCATTTGATCATTTGATCATCTCTTGATCATTTGATCATTTGATCATCAGTTGATCATTTGGTCATTTGATCATTTGATCATCTCTTGATCATTTGATCATTTGATCATTTGATCTTTTGATCATTTGATCACTTGATCATTTGATCATTTGATCATCAGTTGATCATTTGATCATTTGATCATTTGATCACTTGATCATTTGATCATTTGATTATTTGATCATTTGATCATCGCTTGATCATTTGATCACTTGATCATTTGATCATTAGATCATTTGATCATCACTTGATCATTTGATCACTTGATCATTTGATCATTTGATCATTTGATCATCATTTGATCATTTGATCATTTGATCATTTGATCGTTTGATCATTTGATCACTTGATCATCCGTTCATTTGATCATCACTTGATCATTTGATCATTTGTTTACTTGATCATTTGATTATTTGATCATTTGATCACTTGATCATTTGATCATTCGATCACTTGATCACTTGATCATTTGATCATTTGATCACTTGATCATTTGATCATTTGATCATTTGATCATCACTTGATCAATTGATCATTTGATCACTTAATCATTTGAACATTTGATCATTTGATCATTTGATCATCACTTGATCATTTGATCATTTGATCACTTGATCATTTGATCATTTGATCATTTGATCATTTGATCATCACTTGATCATTTGATCATTTGATCATTTGATCATTTGATCATCACTTGATCATTTGATCATTTGATCAACACTTGATCATTTGATCACTTGATCATTTAATCATTTGATCATTTGATCATCACTTGATCATTTGATCACTTGATCATTTGATTATTTGATCATCACTTGATCATTTGATCACTTGATCATTTGTTCATTTGATCATCACTTGATCATTTGATCATTTGATCATTTGTTCACTTGATCATTTGATCATTTAATCATTTGATCATTTGATCATCAGTTGATCATTTGATCATTTGATCTTTTGATCATCACTTGATCATTTGATCATTTGATCATTTGATCATCACTTGATCATTTGATCATTTGATCATCACTTGATCATTTGATCATTTGATCACTTGATCATTTGATCATCACTTGATCATTTGATCAACACTTGATCATTTGATCACTTGATCATTTAATCATTTGATCATCACTTGGTCATTTGATCGTTTGATCATTTGATCACTTGATCATTTGTTAATTTGATCATCTTTTTTTTTTCATTTGATTTCATCAAGTGAAATTTGATTTGATCACTTGATCATTTGATTATTTGATCATGTGTTCTTTTGATCATCATTTAATCATTTGATCATTTGATCATCACTTGATCATTTGATCATTTGATCATGTGATCTTTTGATCATCACTTGATCATTTGATCATTTGATCACCTGATCATTTGATCATTTGATCATCACTTGATCATTTAATCATTTGATCACTTGATCATTTGATCATCACTTGATCATTTGATCATTTGATCAACACTTGATCATTTGTTCACTTGATCATTTAATCATTTGATCATCACTTGATCATTTGATCGTTTGATCATTTGATCACTTGATCATTTGATCATTTGATCATCACTTGATCATTTGATCATTTGATCACTTGATCATTTGATCATTTGATCATTTGATAACTTGATCATTTGGTCACTTGATCATTTGATCATTTGATCATCACTTGATCACTTGATCATTTGATAATTTGACCATCACTTGATCATTTGATCATCACTTGATCATTTGATCATTTGATCAATTGATCATTTGTTCATTTGATCATTTGATCATCACTTGATCAATTGATCATTTGATCACTTAATCATTTGATCATCACTTGGTCATTTGATCATTTGATCACTTGATCATTTGATCATTTGATCACTTGATCATTTGATCATTTGATCATTTGATCATTTGGTCACTTGATCATTTGATCATTTGATCATTTGATCACTTGATCATTTGATCATTTGATCATTTGATCATTTGATCATTTGATCACTTGATCATTTGATCATTTGATCACTTGATCATTTGATCATTTGATCATTTGATCATTTGATCATCACTTGATCATTTGATCATATGATCATCAGTTGATCATTTGATCATTTGATCATTTGATCACTTGATCATTTGTTCATTTGATCATCACTTGATCATTTGATCATTTGATCATTTGTTTAGTTGATCATTTGATTATTTGATCATTTGATCACGTGATCATTTGATCACTTGATCATTTGATCATTTGATCATCACTTGATCAATTGATCATTTGATCACTTAATCATTTGATCATTTGATCATTTGATCATCACTTGATCATTTGATCACTTGATCATTTGATCATTTGATCATTTGATCATTTGATCATTTGATCATTTGATCACTTGATCAGTTGATCATTTGATCATTTGATCATCTCTTGATCATTTGATCATTTGATCATCAGTTGATCATTTGGTCATTTGATCATTTGATCTTTTGATCATTTGATCACTTGATCATTTGATCTTTTGATCATTTGATCACTTGATCATTTGATCACTTGATCATTTGATCGTTTGATCATCAGTTGATCATTTGATCATTTGATCATTTGATCACTTGATCCTTTGATCATTTGATTATTTGATCATTTGATCATCGCTTGATCATTTGATCACTTGATCATTTGATCAGTAAATCATTTGATCATCACTTGATCATTTGATCACTTGATCATTTGATCATTTGATCATTTGATCATCACTTGATCATTTGATCATTTGATTGTTTGATCATTTGATCACTTGATCATCCGTTCATTTGATCATCACTTGATCATTTGATCATTTGTTTACTTGATCATTTGATTATTTGATCATTTGATCACTTGATCATTTGATCATTTGATCACTTGATCATTTGATCATTTGATCATTTGATCACTTGATCATTTGATCATTTGATCATCATTTGATCAATTGATCATTTGATCACTTAATCATTTGAACATTTGATCATTTGATCATCACTTGATCATTTGATCATTTGATCACTTGATCATTTGATCATTTGATCATTTGATCACTTGATCATTTGATCACTTGATCATTTGATCATTTGATCATTTGGTCATTTGATCATTTGATCACTTGATCATTTGATCATTTGATCATTTGATCATCCCTTGATCATTTGATCATTTGATCACTTGATCATTTGATCATCACTTGATCATTTGATCATTTGATCAACACTTGATCATTTGATCATTTGATCACTTGATCATTTAATCATTTGATCATCACTTGATCATTTGATCATTTGATTGTTTGATCATTTGATCACTTGATCATCCGTTCATTTGATCATCACTTGATCATTTGATCGTTTGATCATCAGTTGATCATTTGATCATTTGATCACTTGATCCTTTGATCATTTGATTATTTGATCATTTGATCATCGCTTGATCATTTGATCACTTGATCATTTGATCAGTAAATCATTTGATCATCACTTGATCATTTGATCACTTGATCATTTGATCATTTGATCATTTGATCATCACTTGATCATTTGATCATTTGATTGTTTGATCATTTGATCACTTGATCATCCGTTCATTTGATCATCACTTGATCATTTGATCATTTGTTTACTTGATCATTTGATTATTTGATCATTTGATCACTTGATCATTTGATTATTTGATCATCACTTGATCATTTGATCACTTGATCATTTGATCATTTGATCATCACTTGATCATTTGATCATTTGATCATTTGTTCACTTGATCATTTGATCATTTGATCATTTGATCATCACTTGATCATTTGATCATTTGATCATTTGATCACTTGATCATTTGAACATTTGATCATTTGATCATTTGATCATTTGATCATTTGATCACTTGATCATTTGATCATTTGCTCATTTAATCATTTGATCGCTTGATCATTTTTGATCACTTGATCATTTAATCATTTGATCTTTTGATCATTTGATCATTTAATCATTTGATCTTTGATCTGTGATCTTTAATCATCGATCATCGGTTAATTACTTTTGGCAAAATTTCAAACATTCAGCTTTGGTAAGTGTAGAATAATGCTCATATAAAAGAAGGAGTTGTATGGCGGCTACACGAACCCTCTGCAGTAGACCAACCAAATTTTGCAGCAACTTTGGCCATTACACTAAACTATTTTTAGCAAAATTTCAGACACCCAGCTACAATAGGTATAGATTAATGCTCAAAAAAAAAAAGGAGTTGTATGGTAGCTATTCGAACCCACTGCAGTAGACCAACCAATTTTTGCAGAAACTTTGGCCATAAAACTAGACTACTTTTGGCAAAATTTCAGACACGCAGCTGTAATAGGTACAGAGTAATACTCATATAAAACGAGGAAGATTATAGTTGCCCTTGTCAACTTTTAGATACCCGTGCATACCCACTAACCGTTATTTATTTTCCTTATGCTATTATAAATATTACAAAAAAAAATATAATTAATTAATATATATAATTTTTAATTCATACCATAATTACCGTAATTACCATAGGTAGCATCATTATTGCTTAAAAACAAAAAAAACGCTAAAAGTTGGTCTGGATGATGTCCAACTTTGCCAACTAACTTGCCCTATTACTTTATCTGCCCAGTTTTAATTTTAACCTCGTAGCTTCATTAGATTCACAGTTATCGAATCGACAACTTGGCATGGCAGCTCCCCGAAAATGGGGCCGTAACATTATGAAATTCCATATAAGTGCTCGATTCATTATATAACAAATCGTGTATAATTTTCATACTCGCAGTGTAATTAGTTTTAAAGAAATTCATATTGGTGCAAAGAAGTTGTATGGCAGCCCCCCGAAAATGGAGCCGTGACATTTTGAAACTTCATATAATTGCTCGATTCATTATATAACTAACAGTGTGTAATTTTCATCCTCGTAGTACCTATAATCAGCTTCCAAGAAATTCATATTGATGCAAAGAAGTTGTTTGGCAGCCTCCCTAAAATGGAGCCGTAACATTTTGAAACTTCATATAAGTGCTCGATTCATTATATAACTAACCGTGTGTAATTTTCGCCTTCCTGGTATAATTACTTTTGAAGAAATTCATATTGGTTTAGATAAGTTATGTGGCAGCTCCCCGAAACCTTGGTCTGATCTTAACCAAAAAGAATAGCGAACCTCAAAAATGTCCAAAAAATGTTTTGTGTGAATTTCAAAACTCTAGCTCTAATTTTTCAATTCTATCTCTTTTAATTAATTTTTAATTCACGAATATATTAATCTTAAGCAAAATAAGCTTCATATGATCATATTCATATGATAATCATCATGATAGATATTAATCATCATATTCATAATCATTATATATATCAATATCAATAAGCCATTTACTTAAAAAAAATCTTTGTGTTCTTTTTTGCTTATCTTATATTTTTTTTAAACTACGCATCATTTAAATCATATGAAATTCTAACTCGAAATCGTTATCTTTAAAAAAAAACAAAAAATAAAAAAAGAAAAAAAAAGAAAATTCATATAATTTCATGTTAATACAAGATGTGCAGACAAATTTAAAATTTTTATATGAAAATGTTGGAGTTAAAAAAGTTAGCTGTTCGAGAGCTACCCGAAGTTTTGGTCCGATCTTAACCAAAAAAATAGGGAACCTAGAAATTGATTGAAAAATATTTTGTGAAAATTTCAAAACTGTAGCTCTTTTAGTTTTTGAGTTATCATGCTGACACACAGACGGACGGACAGACGGACGGACGGACGGACGGACAGACACACATAGCTAGATCGACTCATTTTTCGATTCTGAGCCGATACGTACCCTTGGCACTATATCTAGCTCGTCTAGATCGATGCGTTGCAAACGGAGGAGCAAATCTAATATACCCGATGTCATATATGTATGCACGGGTATAAAAAGAAGTTGTATGGCAACTACTCGAACTCATGGACCAAAATGGCTGGATTTAAATAGCAATGACGGCTATTGCAAAAAAACGAATTTGAAACGATGACGGTCCTAGCTCTTTTAGTTTTTGAGTTATCGTTCGGACGGACGGACAGACGGACGGACATACATAGCTAAATCGATTTATTTTTCGATTTTGATTTGTTCCATACACTTGAGTCTATATCTACCCCCCCTCCCCTTCTCTGCGTCACAAACGTAATGGCAAATTTATATACCCTTTGACTATATACGCGTATAAAAAATAAAAAAAAATTAACTTATCCACAAAATATGAAAATTTTAATTTGCGAATTGGTTCATTTCATTGAGGCTTAGTTAATTTTAAAAATGTGGGGAGTAATTCATAATAAACCAAACTCAAAAAATTCGATAATTTTTTATGAGGTTTAGTTAATTTCTTTTGACATGAGAGTTCATTTTTGATATGATTTTGATATTAGTGACGTGTAAGTTAATTCGTAGATCCTTCTTTTACAATGTTGCAATTATGGAATAACATTATATTATCTCATGCGTTCTCTAGAAGTGGACAAATCAATAACAGAATAACCGTAAGTCTAATTTCCGAATTTTCTGTAATGTTAAATTCTTCTAATATAAGGATATGCGGCAAGGGCATGCAGATATGAATCTTAATCTTAAATTCAAATTTCATATTTATTTTTCAGTTTTCCTTTAAGAATTTTTTATAAAACCCTGATTTTGTTTCAAAATAAATAAAATAAAAATAAATTTGTAGATTCTGATTCAAATTTAAAAAGTTTTGGAAGTCTTGTGTTTCTTAAAACCTTTTTTTTTAATTAATGGAGAGAGTGTTAGAGTTAAGGAAAATATTAATTAAAAATTCTGCAATTCTACAATTTGCGAAAAATTTAATTTCAATTTAAAAATTTAAAAATTCAAACCTTAACTCAAATTTTTATTTAAAAACTTAAAATTATTAAAATACCATCGAGTATTACTTTTACTTCTATTATTATACTACAACTATTTTTTAAATTAAATACATTTTTACAATTTGTAGTAAAATACATTTTTAAGTTCATCCTATAAACATTTGTAAAAAAGTAAAAACCTTTCCTTGTTTAATTGTCATAAATTAAAATTTTTTATTTTATTTTTACGTTTTATTATAAAACTTTAAAAATATTTTTCTTTAGGTTTTTTCCTAACAATAAACTTTAACCTTTATGATTTGATTTAATTTTATGAGGTGTAAAAAACAGTAAAAAAAAAATCTTTAGATAGTCGTGTTACGTGTTAAGCAACCCTTTTCTTTATTCTATTTTATGAAATGAACTGTATTATGAATATTTTTTTTTAATTTAATTTTTATTTATTTTTTCTATCTTTAACTCATATATATATATATATATATATATATATATATATATATATATACATTTCACAACATTTAATAAATATTTTAATTAGAGGGGGAAAAAATATATATTTTTAATTTGAGGTTCTAGCGAATGTTTAAGATATTTTTTTATTTTATTTTATTAAACAGTTACAAATCACATGCAATTGTGCTATAAGAGTGTTTAAGATTTGTAAAAATCTTACTAGATTTTTTTAAATTATCATATTTCAAAGAAAATGCTAAAAATTTGGACCTTTTTACTACAAACAAAGTTATAAATAAATATTATTTCAACCTGAAAGTATGCAATTTTTATAGTATATTTTTTATTTTTAGGTTTTTCCTTCCTTTCGCATCAATATTACTGCAAACATATTGGAAGAAATATTTAAGTTCGAAAGATAGTGCATAAAAGTTTGTATTAATAAATATGGAAAGCCTGAGTTCGGCTACAAAAATTTTTAACTTCAAATAAAAATTTGTACAAGGAACAAAAAATCATGAGAGTAGATAATTTTATGATAAAATAAATCAGAAGTCATTATGATAGAGCATTAAAATCTCCAGGAAAGTTGTTTAATAACAAATATATTTTATCAGAAGGAGGAGTAAATATAGAAGTCTTTGAACACGGGTTTTATAGCTTCAGAGCATTTCATCTCTTAGACAAATATCCATGGACAAATAAAACCAAAATCATGTCCTTGTACTATTTCATTATAGTAGACGGGCTATACGCAAAAAAATTTAATATATTCCAGGCAACACTAATGGATATATTATATATGAAAGGCCATATTAACAAATATAATAGACTAGACCTAACGAATATTTCGCTGTCTTGGAAATTTGTAAAATTTAAAACTTGCGCGCAAACATAGGGACAGCTGACAGAGACGCCTATTAAGATATTGTATCCAGAATCATATGACAGTCAATGTTTTGAGTCAATATTTGCTGATAAGCAGCAAAAGAAAGTGTAAGTATTAACTGAAAGTAAAATATTCATAGCACATATAATGGTAAGTTGGGGGGTTTCATTCTACTGACCAAGTAATCATAGTAGTAGCCGGAGTAGAGTAAAGAGTAGTAGTCAGTCAAAGATCGTGGGTATTTTTAGGCTTAAAACTAAAACGTGGGTAATGTCTCAGTTACATGGCAATTTGCTGGCAAAATACTTTAAATATATTTAAAATTACTGTTAAATTAATTATTTAATAGTTTAATATTCTAAATTTAATTCCAACAATTTTATTCTTAATAATTAATAGGAATTAAAGTCTTTTTACAAATAGATTGAATCCAACATCTTATTTTATTATCAAATAAATGATATTACATAGACTTCCATTATTTTTAATTGTTTTATTTTAAGTGTTACTAATTTTATTTATCTTAAGTATCTGTATAATATTAAAATAACATGTATATTATAAATATAAACTTTTAATACTGTAATTAAAGAATACATTTTTTTTTTGTTTTAAAGTTGCAGAGAATGAAAAATGAAAATAAAAGAAAAACAAAAAGAAATTAATTTGTCCTCAATTTGTTAGTAAGAAAATTAGATTCATTTTGTTTCTCACTAGTTTTATTTCAAAAATGAATGAGTTAAGGAGGCATACATAAGTTCTTCTTGTGTTTTATGTCATTGGGCTGTTTTTATTATACTAAAATTTTAAGGTGAACCATATAAATTTATCTGCAACAAAGTATTTGTGCCCTTAAAATGGTAAGAACAATCCTTGTACTATTCATATAGGTATTATATGCGGGGTGGCAAATTCCCGGAGACAAAAGTCCCGCAGAAAAACAGCCCCGAAGACAAAATTCCCGGAGACAAAAATTCCGATGACAAGAATCCTAGACACAAAAGTCCCCTAGACAAAAGTTCCGAAGATAGAATTCCCAAATACAAACCCAGGGGTTTATAACTCCAAAATAAAAAAAAAATGTCACCGAGGAATTATTCGATTCGATTTTATTTGCTTTTCAATTTCAGTTTTATTTCTTTTTAAAGTTCGCATTTTAAAACTTAATCAAATGTTTGACAAGACATAACTTCATTTTTTAGGGCACTTTCACCAAATTCTCGTGGGTTACATTATCCGGGACCTTTGGCTTTTTTTTTCCAAGTCATAATTCTTTCAAGTAGTTTTGACTCGGGGACTTTTGTCATCTCGCCTGCATTATATACCATATTAAAATTATATGAGCTTAAAAAAATTTTTTAGAATTTGTAACTGGAATTAAACAAAAGGTATATAGAAATGAAATCTAAAGTCATTTATCTGTGTCTCTTTCTTTTTCTGCTGTTGTTGTTTTCTACTGTAATTTTTTTTCTATTTTAGAGAGTTCTGCCCTTGTTTTGTCATCATTATAAAAATCAAAATAAAAGGCGGAATGTTTTTTTTTAGGTGGAATGTTTTTTTATGAAAAGTAGACAATATGTGTGGGAAAATTGAATAAAACTAATTTAAACTAGAGTATACTTTGGGGTAGCCAAATTCTAGAGGAATTTTTGTCAGTGTTTGTTTATATTATTCGGAATATAGTATCAGTGTAATGCTGTAGATTATTCTAAAGCCGTGTTTTCAGAAAACACAAGATATATTTTTTAATACTTGGCCAGGGATTAACTCAAGAGATATCTGAAGTATATAGTTTTTATGTAATTTTATATTGTACCGTTTATTTAAGCAAATACCGTTATATTCTATGGACAAGTTTCAATTTTGCTAATTTAAAATTAGTGATTATAATTGGTTATAATTGAATCTTTTGATTGGCTATTGTGCTTGTAATAAAATTTATTATTGGACCTGCGTGCCATTTCAATATCTACTTCATAGAAGTTATTCTTCCAATTGTGGTTTTATTTTTATAGTTAACTATAAAGCATCCTTAATGGATTTCTTAACTTACACTTAGGACTTTGCTTCGTCGAAGCTTTGCTTTTGCTTCGTTTCGGAGTATTAGTTCGGTTATGAGTTAAGTTCATGAAAATTAGTTGAATTACAATTAAAAGGCAATGATTGCTTCAAGTTTGGTATGATATTATCTTAGTCCATCAAAAGGGCGGGATGCTCGTATGCACAATTATGTTAGAAATAAATGGTTCATGATCATTAGATAAAAATTTAGTTATAAATATGGTTCGGGGGCTTAGGTAAGGAGGGAACCAAGTAATTTAGTAATCTAGTAAAAACCTTTAAAACTCTCTTTACAAATAATATGAGATTTCCAGAATTACGTATTTTAACAGTTGCAAAACACATTTTTCGTATTTTTATGTGTCTTGCACTTAGCATACATTACGGTTTTTTAAATTGACTTTCACTGAAAAATTTTTATTACTTTCAATTTATTTAATTTAAATTTTTTTCTCTGTTTTACAATAAAATTCTACAGAATTTGTTAATAGGAAGAATAACAGTAAATAAAATAAAAAACAAAAAAACTTAAACAAAAAAAGGACTTATTTAAGTGTGTACCGTAATTTTTCAAGTGTTTTTCACTTGACTTTATAGCGAAAAAATTTTTTTTACTACTAAAATTTTATTTTTTCGTTTTTTTTTTCTTAAGTTTTGTCTTCTTTTGATTTCATTTTGTTGGGTATCATCCTTCCCCGCCTTCTTTACTACTTAAAACATTATTTATATTATATATAGTCTTTCCACATGAAATTGGTTGTTTTTTACATGAAATTTGGTCCTTTTTTTTATAAAGACTCCAAGTAACTTAGGTCCTCCATTCTCTTATAGAAAATAAAACATAAAAAAAATTAAGATTTTAGTCCCAAAAAATTGCACTTAAATTTTTGGGGGCTATTTTATAGAGTGAGCTGAACAGTCGAATTTTTTTAATAATTCTATGTTGTAATAAGGTCCTTCAAAAAATTTAGTGAGGACCTTACTCTAAATATGTTGATTGGACTACTAAATCCCAAGAAACGGGTATGATTAAAAAAGACCAAATTCATTTAAAAATATACGAATTTCATCTGAAAATGGACCAATATCATGTGAAAAGAGTATATATAAAAAAAGAAACCTTCTTTGGATTTGTCGTAGGATTATTGTGATTAATTTTCACAAGTTTTCTATTGTTTTCTCATTCTTTCTTTGGTTGTAATTTTAAGTCACTGTTAAGTGACGTAATTTGATACAATGTATATTTTGTATCCAGGTTATCTTTTTTAAGATATCTTCACTTAAAAAAAAACAATTCTTAGGTTTTCTTAGGTTTTTTTTATTTATTTATTGTGTTGGTAACAAAAAAATTGAGACCTAAATAAAGTGAAATTGATATACTTTTGTTTACTCGTATCACTGTTTTTTTTGAGCTTTTCAAGATTCGTTTTTTTCATTTGGTTTCAAAGTAAGAATTTTAATTAGAGTTTAATGAACTCCCATCAGGTATTCGGGAGAGCAGTAATTAATATTTTTGTCAAACAATGAAAATTTAAAACAAAGCTATTTTTTGTTCTAAGAGTAATTAAAATTAATAGTTTTATGATTTAATAACGATTTTTTTTTAAATTAAATTAAAAAAAAAAGATTTTAACTTATAAGTTGTTATTGTTTTAAATTTGGTTTGGTTTTTATTTAAAAAGTTTAATTTAACAATATTCCAAATACAATATTTAGTCCTTGACAAACGTTTTTTTCTTTATTTGGTTAAATTTTAATTTTCTTTAAAGTCTTCATTTTATTTTTATGCCCTACATTTAAAATAGATATAGAGGTATTTTACCTTTGGAACGATTTTTTTATAGGGCGGAAGATTTCAAATGGACGAGATTGGATTAAAGGTTCGAATTTTAGAAGCTTTCGATCAAATCAAGAGCAAATTAGCATATCTTTGAGACCTGTAAAAATAGAATCTTCAAATTTGGTACATGGGTGTTTGTTCGCTGTGACCCTAAAGTTTGGAATGACATATGTCCCTAAGATTTAAGATAAATTAGAGTGGTGGTTCAGGTGGTTCTCCTAAGATTGAACAAGTGTGTCTTTGAAATTAATAAAGATAGAAACTTTCAGGAGTATTTTGTTCTATTTCCTTTACATTTCTAAAAATTAGGGTTTATTTGAGTAATTGTTCTGTTACCTACCACTACTTCTAAAGATCTAACAAGTAAATTTTCGTAATTAATAAAGATAGAAATTTTAATTTTGGTGCAAGGTAATTTCTCCAGTCTCCATTATGTTCTTATATTTTGAAATGAATTAAAGTGTTGTTTTGGTCCCAATCCTTAATAAGCACGTCTTCTAAATTAATAGAAATAAAAACTTAAAATTTGGTGGAATTTGTTGTGCCCTGTTTCTTCTACGTCACTGAATCTGATATTAATTGAAGTGGTCAAAAATAGTTTAGTATAATGGCCAAAATTATTGCAAAATTTGGTTGGTCTACTGCAGAGGATTCGAGTAGCTGCCATACAACTCCTTCTTTTATATGAGCATTACACTACACTTAATAAAACTGTATGTTTGAAATTTTGCCAAAAGTAATTAACCGGATGATATAATGTATATGTTACGGTCATACGGGTATCCAAGAGTTGACACAGTCTATTCTACCACACTCTTTCTCGTTTTTAATAGATTTACTTTGATCTTTCAATGGTCAGTGATTTTTACTCATGCCTACCTCTAACTAAGTTATTTTAATTAAAAAATTCGTTAGTTTTTAAAATTTTTATATAAAATTACAAAACTGAGGTGAATTGAGGTTCAGCTCTAAATTGGACTCTGAATAGATCATAATCCAAGATTTTTTTTTATTTGAAAAAGAAAAGTAGAAAATGGAAGTTAAAATTTAAAATATCACACTAAATATTTTAATTAATTTAAAAAAAAGTGTAATTTTAAAGTTTAAAAATGAGGACCTACCTCAGCAGTATCAATCCTTTTACATTATTACCTTATTTATTTTATTGTTTAAAATTAATACCCATTGAATTTTCATTCTCTCATTTTTAAATATAAGAAAGAATTCATGTACTTTAACACGTGACATAAATAATAATATTTTTTTTTAACAATTGAATGGAATTGAATGAAAATTGAATGACAATACCAATACTTAAGATAATAAAATATATAAATATACAAAAAAAAAAAAAGAACAAATCAACAGACCTAAATAGAAAATTCTAAAAACCCACTTCTATTAAAAGGAATGCATTTTCTACAATAAAAAAATATAAAAACTATTCTTTTATTCCATTTTCCAAGAAAATTCTAAATATTTTTTACAAGTCTTGTCTTATTTTGATGTTCTTTCTTATTTTTGTTTGCAAAAATTCTTTATATTCTTATAAAATTTTTTGCTTATTCTTTCCCGTAAAACTACAAAAAAAAACTTAACAAAGAATTGCTTACTTACATATTTCAATTCAATATTACAAATATAAAATAAATCCAACCATTATTATGCCAAATGCATTCTGAAAACCGTAAATTCACTATTGGTGAATTCGAAAAAATACAATACGAACTATTTTTATTTTTTTGTAATATTTATATGTTGTAATATCGAAGTGACCACAGTGAGTGATAAAATTATAGTATGCAAATTGTGGTGTGAAAGTGTGGGAGGTCCTAGTGATTTGTGAAACAATAGAAAGGTTGTTATTTAATGCCAGTAAAACACCGACTCCACTGGAAAAGGGCGCGGAGAAAAATTCTTTTCTATAAAGCGACCAATTATGGTCCAGTATTTCTTCATTTATGAAAAAATCGTTTAGCCATGTTTCGGTAATTGCAGGCACACTGAAGTCACAAGACTCTAGCATCAACATATAATTTCTCTAGCTTACCTCTCATACCACTACAGTAGTGGTGGAAGATTTTGAGATTATCACCAAAATTACTTTAATTATCTGTTGATTAGATATTATATGAAGTGACCTAAAGCTAGATATTGTATGAAGTGAAACTAGATTAGTATTAATGCTATATTATATGTCCCCCTAAGGGAACGAAAAAAGTCATTGCTACTTTTTCTAATTCTTTGTAAATACTAAATTTTTTTGCTTTTAAGGTGACTGCAATATGCTTGTAAATCTTTTTCGACCGAGCTGGAAGAGGCCCCGAAACTTTCATGATATTTAACAAATAATTTCATTAATTCCTTTGGGTTAGAAGGTAAACCTTCTTGATCAATAAAAATTTTAATATTGAGTTTGGTTTTATCATCTACACAAAGGTTGTTATCTATTCCTTGTGCAAGTAAGCTACATAGAGCCTTACATTTTCGTATATTTTTTGATCTTTAAAACATGATAAAACATACGTCTGATCTTTATTAGTTCCAGCGTTTTTCGTTAATTTGACTATAGGAGGTAGTATAGGATTAACGAAACTTGCATTGGAAGGAGTTGAAATAGATGTTATTGGCGAATTAATACATGAAGCTGTATTGCAGCAATAAGGTTGAGTTGAGTATGAAATTCGCAAAATCAAAGTCCCCAAAACATACTCATTCACTCAAAAACGAATATATATTATTTTATAAAAGATTTTAAAGCCTCTCTTAGTTCAGATGTATATCCCTTTAGCTTAATTTGGTATTGATCTGTACTATTTCTTATTTAGTCAGAAATGTCTTGTACTTATATTACATTAACAACTATTAATTACTTAAAAATTTAATTAATATTCAGCTCAATGTAGATATTTTAAGTTCAGAGTACACCTTAGGGTATGCCTTAAAATGTAATTTGGTAGACTGAAAAATTTGGAATACTCGGTCACCTAATAATAATTTCTAGCTTCTTTAAAAATTCTTAAAACGGGAGCGGCCCGTAATCCTACTTTTCTAAATCCCGCTTTTTCTAAATACCGCTATCTTTATGGAAATCCCGATTTTATCCGATGGTAAAAACGTCAAAATTTTTGATACATTAAACCACTTTTACGATGTATTGAAGCGAAAACCAGTCTTGAAAGATCGGTCTTATTGTATCGATTCGATGATAAAATTTCGAAAATTCACATGTTTGCAAATTGTTTAAAATAAACATTATTATGTTCTGTTAATTGTAAACAATACTGTAATGTTAAATGCATGTGTTTATTACATATCCTTCCAATTTATGCATACTTATAAAGGATAATAAATAATAATATTATGGGGATGAATCGTTATTCAAGAAATTCTAAGGAATGCACAGTTTTTAATACAACTGTGTTGGTTATGTTTGTTGCTTCTAGATGAATGAACGTTGCTTTTCAATATTTTTTTTTAATTTTATGCATATTAAAATGATGTTCATTTAAATTGGAGAATTAAAAGTGTATCATAGTCGACAAATAATTAGTCAGACAATAATTTTTATAAACCGTTGTTAAAAAACTTCTAATATAATCTCAGTTATGTCCTATGTTTTTCTTGATTAAAATAATGTATCGTTGCTTCTGAGTTTTCTTTCAGAGAAAAACCTTTATAATTTGGTGTCAGACATAAATTTTATTAAATTTCATCAAAGTGTTGTCTTAAAAATGTACTGTAATTTCGGACACACAGGCTAACTAAAACCGCTTTTGAAGACCGAATAAGAAAATTATTATATTGAGATTAAACACTGCTCTGTAGAATGAATTTGATGATAAAAGAGATACCTAATTGCTATTATAATTGGATATCCATGAATATAATTGATATCCTCTAACATTCCTCAGAACCAAATGACTTTAACTAACCCATTGACATACGAATGTCAGACATTTAAAATGTTTCAAGATTTCTGATATAATTTACTTTAGCTACTTGGTCACATTTTTTTCACATTTTGCGGATAGACCTTAGGTCAGGTAATGCAACACTATATCAGTCTGAGTTAGCGTGGGGAACGTTATGGGCTTTAAAAAGTTCTTTTATTTATAGAACCATTTTAGGAAAAGAATAAAAAGAACCGTTACCTTAATATTGTTTGTATAAAACTTCAGAAAAATAACAGTTTTTTAAAAATTATTTTCTTCTCAAGCACCCTGTAGTCAAAAGGTTGGAAAACTTGTATTTTTATATATGACAATGGAGAGAGTTTTTTCTAGAGCTTTGCTTAAACCTCTTATGGGGTATGTTAAAGTCGGATATCTATATATCTTTGTTAAAACCTCGTCAGAGGTCCCAGTCACTAACTAGGACCTAAATAGAGTTTCATCACGTGATCTTAAGTATAACTCAGAAGAGTTTTAATGAGATCGGACAATGTACCCAAAGTAAAGTGTATTTTAGATTTCTATTAAATTAAAATGTAATTTTTTGCAATTTTTGTACATATCTAATATTGGGAATCTGTATTTTAAAAAAATTCCTTTAAATATTCTTTTGTATCAAATACAAAAACAGTTAAAATCTTTTCTTATTTATTTATTTATGTATTTGTTTCTTTTACAATGTATTGAAGCGAAAATGAAGTTGTTCATTTTATAATATGTATATACGAGTACCGACTTTATTTTGGTTGAAAGAGAATTTAAAACATTGTATTGATTTAATTTTTACATAAAGACTTTTTTTTAAATAAATACGACAATGTTGTACTCGTAATAAGCTTCATTGTTATACCGCAAATATTTTGTAAAGTTTTACATAGTTATATAGTTATATTGAAATTTAAGAAAGTTAAATTAAATTAACTAAATAACTTTTTAAATTTTTTCCTGTAAATAAAATTTTACCTATATGAATTTTTGTTAGTAAAAGTTCTAAAAAGTAACGAAAATTTGATGAAGTCAGGAACATTTTGTATTACAATGATTTCATATCGTATTCTTGTTTCTATACTCTACACCTAAAATTGGTATAGGGGTATATTAGCTTCATATGTTGTTTGTAACTGCCGAAAGGTAGCAAGCTAAATATAGAAAAGTATATGTATATTTGCTCAGCGTCATCTTTGAATTCGATTTAGCAATAACCGTCAGTCATGCGAATGGACTCACGATATAACTTAAAAAATAATGATGCTTCTTGATTAAAATTTATACTGTAGGTAACTATTAAGGAAGTTGGATATTGAAAATGGGCCAAGTCGGATTGTGAAAGCTTTTCAGCTTGCTACGAACTATTAGTAAGTGATCACGTCTCTGAAACTAAACAAGTGATAAAAAAAACCAAGGGTTTTTAAAAAAGCACATTTTCAAAATAATATAGTGTTTCATACTGAGTATTTTATCGGAACATAATGTAGAAGCTTCAATGTTAACGTTTAATTTACGAAATATATACGTTGGTGACTAAGTTACTACTTACTTATAGAAACAGTAAATTTTTTAAGTTTTAAGTCCTAATAGCCCCTCAATAGGGGAAGGTTGCCCAATTTCTCAAAGATCTAATCCTCACTACTCCCCTTCCCACAACTTTTTTAGGTTCAAGGAATTAAATTATGAATTCTACCAAAATTTGGAATTTTACTTAGAATTTTACTATTTAAGCAAAAATGGTTAAAACTGAGAGACACTTTCTTCAATTTAAAGAACCGTTTTTAAATTTAAGAAAATCTTTTAACATATGTTAAAGTATATAATGTTGGACCTTCCAATTTTGTATATTAACAAAAAAAAATTTGAACAGGTATTCAAGTTACAAGTGTTTAAAAATAGCAAAATTTCAATTTTCAGGCCCTTATACATGCAAAACAGGGGACGTGACAAAAAAAATTTGTTAACCGACTTCTACTTATTTCTAAGGATCTAAATACTCCTCCTACTCCTAACTATTTCAAGACCCTAGCTTGGCCCGTTTAGAAGATATGTGTAGCTAAAAATTTTGCAAGAATTGAGTTTTGCATAATTGTAAATTTTAGTACCGTATGGCAACCCTTAACATTTGTCTTTTAAAAATTTATAAAGTTTATAAAACCAGCTATCTTTTGCCTTTTTCAGGTTGAAAATTCACTTAATAAAACTCTTGTTATAACAATTTGAATATAGGGCTTTTCAAAACTTTGGGGGGCTGCAGCTCCGTAACGGGTGGGGCTACAGAAAAAAATTCCTCTACGAAATTATTTTTTTTCTAATACCTACTCTTGGTTAAAATTTCTTTTTTCTATTTCAAACGATGTAAAAGTTTTTGTAAACATACGGACAGACGGACAGACGGACAGACGGACAGACGGACGGACGGACAGAGTGAAACTATATAGACACATTTTTACAAAATTTTTTGAAAATGTGCTGAAAAGATAGAATCTTCGATTAGTACAAAGATGTTCCTTTAAGATTTCCTCATGTGCCGTAATTCTGTAATGAATTGGAGTAATGATTCAGATACGTCTAACGCACCTCCCAAAAACCTAAAAAGCTTATCTTCGAAATTGACAATGATAGAAACATGAAATAGCACCAAATTGGGCCTTTTGTCCTGTTTTCATTCTGATTTGATAGCAATTATAGTTATGGTATTTGACCCTGTCACGTGGCTTTCAAAACTAAACCAAAATAATTTTTCTGTGCTAAGGTGTGGCAAATTCATTCATTTTCAAAAATATCAATTATATACCCCATATACGCTCATATAGATACAGATGTTCAAATGTTCTTGGGGGGATAGTCTTCTATTCCTAATAGTTACCATGACAACTGATTTCAAAGTAATTTCGTTAACTTTTTAAAGAAGCATTAACATCTTAACATCAATAAAGTTGTGAATGAAGCGCTTATGTCAGATCCAAATTAGGATCCAAAGACGATAGAAGGAGTGTTGGTAGAAAACTATAATTGTCCTTAAGAAATATATATTTATTTATTTAGGAACAATCCCCTACCACATACAATGTGATAAGTTAGTGATTCACCTTTCCTTTTCAGATGGGGCAGGTATATATTTTATATTATGATTTAAACTATTATTGATATGATATGATCCGACCAGGGTTTGATCTCGAGACCCTTCGATTGAAAGGCCGACGTCCTCATCACTACGTCACCGATCGGATCCTTAAGAAATATGGAGAAGAATTTTCGTAAAATTAAAAATTAATGAATTAGTTCACAATGCTAGAAACAAAGATGAAATACCCTAGCCTAGTCCCTTCTATTTCACAGTATAATTACGGACGGGTATAATTTGTTTCGGTTATTACATTTTATGATTATTTTGAGATCCTTCACAAATGCAAACTGTTTAAAATGGCTGTCTTGAGTTTCGATAATCTGATATACGAAGCTTTCTGAAATAGCTTCTATAAATTTAAAATAATTTGATTAAAAACATATGAAAAATAAGAAAACGTTTTAATTTTTTTTTGTTAATAATGTTTTTATTATCAAGAATCAATTTTTGATGTTGTTTAATTTTTTTTTTTTTAATATTTATTTTATTTTTTTTGGTTTAATTTTTTTTTTAATATTTTTTTTTTTTAATTATAATATAATTTATACTAACCTATATATTAATTTTCTTATTTATTTTTTTATTATTTGTTTTTTTTTTATATTTTATATTTTTGAATTTTTTTGAAATTCTGAACTAATATTTTGTTTCATAATAAGTTTATTTATACATTTTTAAGATATTTATTTTGATATTGAGAATTTTTAATATATAGAAAAAATTCTCAAAATATTATTTATTTAATTTTATTAATTCTAATTTTTTTTTTTTTTTTAATTTTTATTATATTTTTTTTGATAATGATATTTTTTTTAATTTGGTTCCTATTTGTATATAATTTTAATTTTTTGATAATTAATTATTGTTTCATGTTGTAGTTTAAATATTTTTTTTTCATATTATTAAATTGTTGTTTTTTTTTTACTTATTTTTTAATATTAATATATTTTATTATAATATTATATTATGATATTTTGAAACTCTTTAATGCAATTGTGGGTAACTGATAGTGAACTCGTAATATTTTGGGAAAAAGTAAATAATATGGGGCTTAAAACAGTTCCCCATATGGTTTGGAAATTGAAATTAAAGTGTGTTAGGAAACTATCAGATTAAAATTAATTTTTAATATTAGTTTCTTTTAAGGTTTTTTATTAATACTTTTTAAAGTAATGGAAAGAGGCTGGGTTGTCATTTTTATAGTAATTTGAGGTCTATTAAAAAATGTTAGAGATAAAGGACACTCTTTTAAAAAGTTTGAAGATACCTTCTAAATATCTGAATATATTATTATTAACTACAAGATATTTCAAGAATTATTGATGTAACAAAATATTAAGATTTCACTATCAAAAGTTATACAGTTGAATATTAAAACAATTAATATTGAATTATATTATATTTAATTAATTAATTATAAATTCATTTTTAATTTTAACAAAGGTAAAACAATAGTTTTTGATAAATATAAATATAATAACGAGTTAAAAATTTTTGAAATATATAATAATTCGAGAGATATGTGAACAAATATTTTTTGTAAACGTTTTCTATTAATAATTTTATTTTTGATATTAATATGATATTAATACAATTATTAATTTAATATTTTTCTTTTTTGTGTTATTTATTAATATTTTGTCGAAGTTTTTTATATTCGTAAGTTTTAGTTTGTTTTTTGTTTCATTTATAAAAAAAAAACGAAATTTTATTTATTTTTCTACTCATTTAATTAATTAATAATTAAAAAATATATTAATATATATATTAACTTAATTTATACATTTTTAAAATAGAAAATGTTTTGTTGTTTTTGCCTTAATTTAAAATTAATATAAATTTTCATTTTAGAGAATTAATATGAATAATAATCATTTTTTTTTACTTTTAATTTATTTTAATAAACTTTAGAATAATAATAACTAGTTTTTATAATTAACATATTTATTAATTTTTCTCAATTTATATAATTTATTAATATTATGTGTTATTAATTAGTTAATAAAAAAACAAAAACAAATTAAATAAAAATATGTTATTTACAAAAATTAATATTAAAGAAAATTTAAAAAAACAAATAACTAATTATTAAAATTAATAAATTTTAAAGCTTATCGATTTCTTATTAATTAATATATAAATTTATTTAGACAAAAAAACAAATATTAATATTTTCTTTTTATATTAAAATTTCAAAGTAATTTTGAATTAATATTAATATATAATTCGATTTATTTTTAATTAATTTTATTTGTTTTTTTTTTTTTATTAAACAAATTGCAAAATCATGTTTTTTAATATTTATTTTTTGGAATTGGTCAGTATAAAAAGAAATTTTTTTTTTAATTAATATTAATTATTATTAATTAAATAAATTTTTATTTTCATTTTATAATATTTATAATGATTTATTTTTATAAATTGTGAATGTTATTATTAAATTATGTAAATTAATTAAGTGTTTAATTTCAATTGAATTTAGAATACAAAATTAAAATGAGATTTACAAAAGATAATTTAAGATTTTTACAATTCAATCAATTTCTGAAATTAAAAACTCTCTTATTAATATTAAAATGCTGTTTACAAATTTTGTGTTTTTATTTACATATTATTACAATTAATTTAAATAATAAGTATGTATTTATAAAAACAAAATAATTTTTAGTATTACTTGAACTTCAATAAAGTTAATAAATTAATAAAAATTTTAATATAGAAATTAAATTTTTGTGTATTAATTTTATAATTTTAAAAATTTTATATTAAATGACTGTTTTTTTTTTTTAATTTGAATTAAATTCATATTAATTATATAATTAATAACAATTTAAATAAATTTTTTTGTGTATATATATAGATATTTTTGTATAACTTATTATAAATAATGTATATATTAAAATGTAACATAGTTTTCAATTAGTATATAAGTAAAGTGTAGGAAAGTAGTAATATATTTAGTTAAAAATTTTGTATTAAAAATTAAATTCAAACTAATTTTGAAAATAATTATTAGTATATAAAGTTTTCCAACTTTGGTATATTATTTTAAAATTGAAGGAGCAATTAGAGTAGAGGACTTCTTAAATATTAGAACTAATTTCCAATTAAAATATGTTTTTAATTCAAAACCTGAAAAAATTCAATATTTAATAGATAGTTTTACCTTATGGGTGTACTGTATGATAAATTATACAATTATTAAAAAAATTTATATCAATAATCTCAATTTTTTCCAGACCTTATAAGGAAAAACAATTAAATATCTAAATTTAGAATAAGGAGATATGAAAAGTTTAATTGTATAGATAGTATCTATAAGATAGAAATGTTCAGAGGAGTGTAAATGATTTTATTTATAATGTGTTTCAGATATGTTCAATATTAAAATGATATAAATTTGATATTTTGCAACAAATATGACTTAGATTTTTTTAAGTGATATGATGTTTTATCTGAGGTGGTGTCTTTACTGATCTAAATATAGCATTCTTTTAATATTTTAATCATAAAATTTGTATAAACTCGTTTAGAATTAATTTAAAATTTAAAAAAAATTTATAAACTTATTGGAATAATTTTAGCACAAATTTCATATTTTCTATTTTTGAATGACAAAATTACAATATAACTTTTTTTATAAATTTCATTTAATTAAATTAGTTTTTAAAATTTTTTTTATGCCAACCTAACTGTTAGCAATATTATAAGGTAAACAGCCTGTATATATGTGTGCATATTTGAACAGGGTGAAATATTATATTCTTGTTATTTAAACTGATCAAATGAATTCCACATACAATTTAAACATAAGATAGTACTACGTCTTATAACATGTAGAAATGACTTAGATTTTCAATAGATACAATTCTATTTTGTTTATAACTGTGAGTTATATTATTCAATTAAATTATTTGTTTATATTTTGCATTTGTTTATATTGTTATATTATTGTATTTTTTATTAAAGATATATAATTATTAATTATTGATTAAGCTATAAATTTGAACCCAATGGCGAATAGTGTCTGGGTCGAGTAGAAAACTGAGTCGAAAACCGAGTCGAGTGAAAACTAGAAGTTTATTCACTTTCACTGGGCTTCGAACCCGGTTATTTTACATGAAAATTGGGCATTCTAACCACTGTGCCACCCATCCGATAAGTGTAAAAAACGTTTCAATTAAATAAGAAATTTAAGTTTTAATAATATACAGCCTCGATTAGTATTAAGAAAAACATTTAAATCCCTAAAACTAAGTCGAATTTCGAAAAGTAGTTTTAAGTCTTTGGTCCTGGTATTTTTTATCAAATATATAAATTTCTTGTTAATAATCGTATCCCGTAATTACATTGTTAAAAAATGGCTAATATAAAATAAACTAAATGGTTTTAAATCTACATTAGATTCAATTTCTGATTTCAGACTTCAGACTTAACTCTTATCAAAAATTACGCTTATAAATTTAATAAATCCAATCAACTTGTGTTCATTTTAAATACTTTAACAACACTGTGATATATTGTATGACATTTACCCAACTACCTAAGAGTATTTAAAATCCTAGGTTCAGGAAAATAATACATGACAATTTATTCTACCCAAAATGATATTGAATATGTTATACGGTTTAGTAGATATTCTGTAAATTTTATTGAATAATAGGTTTCCATTAGGTCGTGAAATAAAAGGTTTTAAATATTTAAAAGAATATTGGGTATGAAAAAATCTAAAAAAAAAATTAAAAATTAACCTAGCTTTTAAAAAATTAAAAAAAAAGTATTAATAATAATTTAAAAATTAATTTAGAGTTTAAAAAATATAAAAGTGGTCACGATGACCAAATTGTAAATCCTAGGGTTAATATAAAATTTTAAACTTTCTGATGTGTGTTGTGTGGTATCATTTCAATGAAATCATCTGTTTATGTAAAATATTGATAATATTTATATTTATAAATATACATACGTAATACGTATGTATGTTTATATATACATAGATATTTATACATGTCATTTTTTTGTTTTTTTTTTTAAATGTTTTAAAATCAATTTCTCATTAATTACTCACTTATTTATTTTATATTTTTTATTTAATTTATTTTGTATCAACATTGTCATTTATTTTTTTTTTTTTTTAAATATTTTTTTTTGTAATTTTTTTTAATTAATGGTTATTTAGTTTTACATGTTTTGTGTTTTAATACATATATACTATAGATGAATTGTATATACTTGTATATGAATTCTTTGTTTTAATTTATTTAGTAATTATTTAATTTTGTAGTTTTTTAATATATGTATATATATATATATATTATTTTTGTTATAAGGCTATTTTCTATTAATTTATATGTTATATATATGTATGTATGTTTGTTCTATTATTTTTTTATAAACATTTAATACTTTTATTTAAATTTTTTTAGTATGAGTTTTTGTTTTTTTGTAGTATGATTATTTTTCCGTGTTTTTAAGTACAAACGATTTGTTTTTTTAACTGTTATTAACTGTTTTTCAAATATACATTAATGTTATTGTAAAGATTTATTTTTATTTTTTTTTTTATATAAATTGTTATTAGTTTTGTAATTAAAACAAATAACAGTAGAATAATTAAACAAATATTTGGTATTTATGTATAAAATAAAAATAAACAAAAATGGTAGGTCTATAAATTTAATACAAATTGGTATTGGATTTTATTTAAATGGCTTAAGAGTTTATGTTTGTTTGCCGATTTTAATCAAAATTTAATTAAAATCTATTTGCGGTTTTTAATTTTAAAGACTACAAGTGAATAATTAATTCTAAAAATATCTAGTATGAGTATACTTAGAAATATATAGGGTGTCTTGAGGTCAATAGTCCATAGACCTGAATGTGATAGAAGAACCCCAGAATAAAAATTTGTTCTAAGAAGGAGGGGGTCTATTTTTAGCCTCCTTCTCGAGCTATAGGGATTTGAAATGTATTGTAACTATACGAGACTTTGAAGCCCTACATCTATAAAGAATATAAAGCCAATATTTTGAGCTTTAAAATTACCCATATAACGGTTTTGGAGGGCCAAACATTCACGAGTTATGTAATTTTATATTGGTTCGAATTATAAATCGTACTTCATGTCTTTGAATCCCTATAACTCGAAAAGGAGTCAAAATAAACCCGTCTTGTTTAACAATTTTTAGTTGCTTTAGGTTTAGTTTATTTCTGGGGTTCCTCTATCACCTGCAGGCCTATGGACAACTGACCTCAGGACACACTGTATAAAGCTTTATGACTAAAAACTATTAATATTTTGTGATTTTTAATTGAAAAATCTAATAAAAGTTTAGTTTTTGTTTTCAAATTATTTTAGGGACTCCGAAAAATGAAACTCTATTTTGTTGAATTAATCGATTCTGAAATAGAATTCAAATATAGCATTAAAAAGAAAAAATTTACTTTTGGGGCTGGCCTAAAAAACTACCTTTTAAACTTTTTATGTTTTTGTTTTCAATTGTAGATTCGACTACTAGATTTAATCTTCAATCACGGTGATTCGATTTCTATTTCCCACGATGCAAATATTGATTTTTAGCATCCCTTAGAACCAAACTCTCGCGCCTCAAAATAATTCTTACTATTAGAAAATAACTTGCACTTGAACCATAAAATCTTCCACTTAAAGCAAAATAGAATAATGTTCTCCGACATATTAAATCAAAATACATTATTATTTAATCAACTTAGACAGGATAGAATTTAATCGAATATTTGGTATGATTTTCATATTTTTTTTCAACAAATATTGATTGGATCAAATTTAATTAAATCAGATTCAATTTAGATTAAATTAATTTTAAATTGAATTTTTTTTTTTGAATGAGATTAACGGATTATTAAAATTAAAATTCATGTTTTTTTTTTTAATTTGCACTTATTTAGATAAAAAATGTCATAAATAATTGAATTAAAAAGTGATTAAATCAATTCTATAATTGATCCTAAAGGTATGCAATCTTAATAATTTCAATGATGGAAAATTTTTCAAAACTAATTAAAATTAAAATAAATAAAAATAAAAAGAATTTTATTATTTTTTTTTATAAATTAAAATGAATTAAAAAGAAAAATTTAAAATAAATTGATGATTTGAATGAAAGAATTTAATATCTGAAATAATTAACATTCTACAATTATATAAATAGGTGTACCTATAAAAATCTAATAATTATTTATACAGGTACTTGTAACTCTGTTTATTATTATATATATTTTTTTAATATTAATTTTTAGTATTTTTTTTTAAAAAATAAAATAAGATAAAACCCAAAAATTAATAATATTAATATTAAAAATAAAGAAAAACTCTTAAATTGTTTGAAAAATAATTTTTTATTCAAAATTTATTTTGTAAAAGTGTGAAAAATAACATTTTTGTAAAAATTTTTTTTAAAAAGTTTCAACTATTGAATAATTTGTAACAATTTGAATGAATCTAAAAAATGGATCTTAGGCCCATTTATTATGTAAATATATTTAATTTAGAGTCTTGAGTCTGATATAATCTTCTTAATTTTCTTATTAATTTTAATCATTAACCACACATTGAATTAATAAGTTATTACAATTTAATTATTCAATAAATTGAAAACTTTTAATTAATAATTTAATATTTTAGTAATTTAGTTTTGTTACATTTTCAATAATTTAATTTAATTTTTTATTTTTTAATTTTATTTTTAATTTATAATTTAACAAATCACTTTGGTTAATATTAATATTAAAATAATATAAAAAAAAAAAATAACAAAAAAGAATGATATAAAAATTAATAATTTTAATATATAATAAATTGGTATATAATATAATAATTAATTTATATAAAAATGGTTCTACTTTTTTTTTCATTTTAAATTTAATTTAATTAAATTTTAATTATTCGTTTTATTATACAAAAAACTTTACTTATTAAATTAATAATTGTTAACAAAATATTTTATTTATATTTTTTTTTAAATGGTTATATTCTTTACTTAAATAACTAGGATTTATAACTAGGATTTCTATAATATTATTAAATTTTAGCTTTGAATATTTGTTGTAATTATCTTATATTCATCATATTTTTGTTTATACATACTTAGTTTTTAGATTTATATAGGTTTGAATCATGTTGAGTTTGTTGAAGCTGCTGTAAAATATAAAATAAAAATAAAAAACAAATTATTAGTTTATTAATTAATAGATTTATAGTTATTTTTTAAATAATTTTAATTAGATTATAAAATTTAATTATTTGATGGGATAAACTTAAAATGTTCAACTGGTCAACTGGAATGATTAATTGAAATGGGAAACACTCCTCTCCTTAAAAAAGCTTTTTGAAGAAAAGAAGTTTTGAGAAGACGTTATTCGTAGGATTAGGAAGCTGTGTGAATATCGGAGCAACTGAATGATATATTTGAAAATAATATTTAACACTTTTTGAAGTCTTTTAAAATGGAACTATCAAAATTGGGTTCGGACTAATGGTTTCGGGTGTTAAATCATAGAATAATGATGTAGGTATTAGTGACGAATTACTAACGATGAAAATAAGGCGGGGATTGTAAATAACTATAGAATCTGGAAGCTTCCGATCGAACCAAGGAAAAATGAGTAGAACCTTCCATTTTTTTGGGAAGGTGTTTTTTCGAGATTCTCTTGTATTGCAAAAGCCAGAAATTAATTCTAGTGATGGTTGAAGTACCTCTCACATACCTCCCAAGACTTATAAAAGCATATCTTCGAAATTAATAGATATATAAACTTGATATTTAGTATTCATAGGTGTTCTATCCTGCTTGTATTATGCCTTTAATATTTGAGATTTATTGGTGTGGTTGTTATGGTACCTGCCACGCACTTCCCACGCCTAATAACAATATCTTCGAAATTAATAAAGATAGAAACTTGAAAATTGGTACAGAAGTGCTCTTTCATGTTTTAATTATGTCCTACATCGGTTCTGAAAGGAATTGCAAAACAGTTTTACAATATAAGTTTATGCAAATAGTTCCGTTATGAAATCTCTTTAGTTGTTCTTCAATTTAGTGTTACTGTAGAAAAATAATTAATTTTTAAAGAATCCATTAAAATTGTCCAGCTGTTAGACAAATAATAAATATAATTAAGAATTGAAACTAAAGATTATTATATTAAAAACAAAAAATAATTATTGATTAGACTACAAAAAAATTAAACAATGTCATAAATCAAGTAAAGTAGAAAAAACCAGTCTCCCTTTTGTTTTTTTTTAGAATCCATTACTTTCTGTGACACATATTAGGTATACCATATAATTTATATAGTAATAAATATTCAAAAAAGCATTAAATATCGATGATAATAATAAAAAGTGCATTTTCAGCATTTTGCAGTTTTGCACTTCCAAAATCTAGAAGAATTTTTGCTTCGTAATCATTTTTAAAAGTACATTGACCATTGCTTACTATGCAAATTTCTTTTAATATTAATGTAAAGAATCTGATTTTTAAGTACACTCAGAAAAATTTTATTATTAACTAATTCTTAATAGAATACATGTAATATTTTGAATGTTAAATAGTTTATCTGATTTAATAAGTCTTAAAATAAAAAATAAATATTTTAAGTTTATTTTTTAAAGACTTTCATAAATAATTTGAAATTGTTTAAATTTTTTATTTAGTAGTTTTTTTAAAAACCTCTTGATTCCTAAGGATCACTATAATGATATGTAGGTATTGCATAATAGTAATTCCCCCCAAACTGTTCATAAGAATACTTCAGAAGAGGTTTTTTTTCAAATAATTTTATACCGTTTGACATTGGGAATTTTTAACAGTGTATATTTGAAAAAGAAATTCATAGTATGATTTAAATATTTTATTTTTTTAAATTTTTAAGATCATAATTCTTTCAAATAATCTTGTGGTTTGCATATTTTATTAGAATCAAAGCTATTAGACTACATTCCTTTGACAGTAATTCAGTTATAATTTTCTTTTTGATGAGGCTTATAAAATGCAAATTCAGATTTTTTCAATGGTGATGGTTATTCAACTGTAAAATGATCATTTAATTTAAAATTTTGTAATCATATATTAATCATATATCATGCAATATTTATTTTCTAAAACCACATTTTCAAAATTTGTGTCCTATATTTTCTAACACCAATTAGTTGACGATGATTCTATAAGATCCAATAACACGTGCAATAAGAAACTTAAGTAGGTTTTTACTTAAGTTCCGTAGGAACTCTTGGAAAAAATTCCTTTATACATATATAAGTGAATAAATGTGTAGGCTTGGCTATGAGGATAACGATTTGGAAGGAAAATGGGATAGAAGAAGAAAGTTGGTAGTTGAAGTTTTGTAAATTGTATAATGGTGTATTGCTATCACAGGGAAAGACATTGGATTGAAGCATCTTCCAAATTCAAGTAGTTCTCTCAATAAATAAGTTTCCAAAAACAGTTTTAAACAACTTCGAATTTTCCACACTGAAACACTGAAAACCTCCCAGGTGTTACTTCAAAATTGTCTAAAGAGCGGCATTATTGAGCAAGTGTCAATACTTACAAGATATTTACAAAAAAGACTTAAAGCTCCAATATTTCGGCGAGTTTAATGAACGAGTAAAAGTAGTCTGGACGGAGGGGTCTTCAATTAGACGTAAGGCACATTTTTGGATTTGTTCAGATGACTTGACATTTAGTGAAGTTTGAGGAATTTTACTTCATGTTAGGTCATTATATCTTACGCAGATTTAAGTTGTATACATGTGTGACTCGAGGCAAAAGGAACTTGCTGGCATTTTAGAAACTATTACCATTTAATCGTACGTAAATCGATTTAGTTATCAATCGAATCCTTTTGATAAGTATTAGCACATTTTTACCTTATTGCAACGAAGAGAATATTATTCTAAAACTTCCTTAAATTCGAATTGAAACTATAAGGAAAGCAGAATAGTTTAGTAAATTTTAGAAAATTGATAAATCACAACTAAAAATTTTCTCCAATAAATTATAATTTTTTTAATCAATAAGAACTTACATACTAACATATAACTTTAATATAAAATTCAATCAATATGTAATAAAAATCGTTTCTATATCCAAAATTATTATTTAGAAATTTCTGAAATTCTCTGATATCCTGTGGAAATTTTTATTGAGAAAAATGGAAAAACCATTTTCCAAATATATATTTTATATAAGTATTATTAATTTTTTCATCACAAAGAAAAAGAAAATTGATAACAATGAAAATAAATGGAAAAATTACTGTAGGGATTCATGAATTGAATTTTATAATAAAATAAATATAAAATTTTAATAGAAAAAAATTATATTAAAGAAGTCTTTTAAGATTTAAAAGTTGTTTTGTTAAATGAATAATATAAGAAGTTTGTGCCAATAATAACATAAATACAATGTATTATATTCGGTAATAATATATTTATTTTTTTCTTAAATATGCTTTTTCGAATCAAGGTTTGCCATGATAACATGGGGCTGATAACTAGAAGTATGATATTAAGAAAGGCATGGCGGTTTTTATTTTGAAAAGTCAGTTTAATATGAATAATCTTGAGATTTTTAAAATGAATTTTTAAAATTTTTATTTATAATATATGTATTTCCAATAAACTATCCAATCGGTGACATAGTGGTCAGGAAGTGGGCCTTCCAATTGAAGGGTCTCAGGTACAAAACCTGTGCTCATCAAATTATATAACTCAAAGTACCTATCCCAACTAAAAAGAAAAGGCTGAACTACTCGCTTATTACATTGTACATAGTGGACTGTTTATTAATAAACAAATAAAATTTCCAAGGAAGAGTTCTGCAGTCGTAGAACTAATGCAGACAAATAGGTAGGAACAAAATATAAATCACAGTAAAATGTCCGTTTTTTTTCAGAATTAATTTTAAATATAGAGGGGCTATGGAAATGTAATATTAGAACAATTTCTGCAAAAATTGAAACGATTAAAGCCCATGAAACAAATTAAAGCAATTCTTTGTATTTGGATGTAGACAGAAATAACTTAAAATGAATTGATAAAACATATTGTGAAATCACAAGGAAGAGGAAGAGTGTAGTAGAGTATACTGTGTCAACTCTGGGATACCCGCTTGACCGTCACATATACATTATATCACCCGGTTAATTACTTTTGGCAAAATTTCAAACATTCAGCTTTATTAGGTGTAGTGGCACACTCATATAAAAGAAGGAGTTGTATGACAGCTACTCGAACCTTTTGCTGTAGGCCAACCAAATTTTGCAGTAACTTTGGCCATTACACTAAACTATTTTTGGCGGTTTATTAAGGGATATAAAGTTTTTATGACGATGTTGCATTTTTTAATTACGAAATCTATGTGAGTTTTAAATAATAATTTTTTATCCAATATTAGGCCCAAGTACTTTAAGGATTCTTCCCAGGAAATTTCAACGTTATCCAGTATTAAATTTTGAGTTGGTAGTAAATCAGGCCTGCGTTTTTTACTGAAATAACATGCTTGGGTTTTCAGTACGTTAATTTTTGTTTTCCATCTATTAAAATAATTTTTAATTTCATTATACCCTTTTTCGAGGTTGTTAGAAATTGTGGTGGGCTTCCTATGGGAACTAAATAACGCTGTATCGTCGGCAAATATTCCTAGCTCACAATTTGCTGGCTTAGGGATGTCAGAAGTGAAGATGTTGAATAAAATTGGACTTATCACTGAGCCCTGAGGGACTCCAGCATTTAGTGGTTTTTTAGCAGACTTACCTTCATTTATTTTTACAAAAATTGAGCGCTTGCTAAGGAAGCTTTGTATAATGTTTATGAGGTATGGTGGAAATTTTAGATTTATCATTTTAAAATAAGACCGTCATGCCATACGGAATCAAAAGCCTTTTCGATATCAAGTGCTAAAATTCCCAAATAACATGTTTCACTAATCGAGCGAGTTGATGTGTTGTAGAGTGATGTTTTCTAAAACCAAATTGTTCGTTAGGCAAGATATTATTAATTATGGTATGGCTTATTAGTCTAAATTTTAAAACTTTTTCTAGAACTTTGCTTATGTTGTTCAAAAGTGTAATTGGTCTGTAGTTTTTAATATCTGATTTTTTCTTGTTTGGTTTTGGAATACATATAACCATGCCAACTTTCCACAAATCTGGGAAATATCCAATCTTTAGACAAGCATTACAAATTTTTACTAAGAATATTTTAGCCGATTTATTTAGATTTTTTAAAAAGATCTGTTTGATTTGGTCTGAACCGTCTGCTTTTTTGTTTTTAAGTTTTTCGAGTATATTATTTAGTTCTTTGTAAGTTACTGCGCTAAATGTAGTAAACGAATTATTATTATTATTATTAATATTATTATTATTATTATTGTTATTATTATTATTGTTATTATTACTATTATTATTATTATAATTATTATTATTATTATTGTTATTATTATTATTATTATTATTATTGTTATTATTATTATTATTATTATTATTGTTATTATTATTATTATTATTGTTATTATTATTATTAATGATGTTATTACTATTGTATGATTCGATGGTTGCATTCACCATGCATTTTGTACCCATGTCACCTAAGTTTTCTGTTAGTTTATGCTGTTGTTCAAAGTAGGATGCAAACAGGTCAGCTTTTTCCTCGTTAGTAATAAAGATTTTATTATCCACGCGGATTGGGGGGATAAGTTTGTCTCTATTTTTTAAAACTTTCGTAATTTTCCAAAAAGCCTTTCCGTATCTAGGTAGATATTTTAGAGTATTTTGCCATTTTTGGTTATGAATTTCCTGGATTTTACTTGATATTACTGTTTGTAAAAAGTTAATTCTCATTTTAAAAAATCTGTCTCTAGTTCTTTGCCAAAGCCGCCTAAGTCTATTTCTTTTATTTATTAATAGAAGAATAGACTGCGGTAAGAATGTCTTTTCATGTTTTTGGATAATAATTTTACGTGGTGAGGCTTTTTGTGCACTATCCAATACTATTTTCTCAAATAGCATGATGTGACTGTCTATTATATTAGTGTCGGGATTATCCAGACTAGAAGAAAATTGGGATAAATTAATTTTTGAGCCTAAAAGTTGTTTATACCTTGACCAATTAATTTTATTATAATCGAAGTAGAATTTATTAGTAGCGTTATTAAGGTACAAGTTTAAATTGAACCTAATAGGTAGATGGTCAGAATTAAATTCATTGATAGTATAAGGATTTGAAAGTTTATCAGGTATATTTGACAATATGAGGTCTAACGTCGAGGGGTTCCCGCGGCTCTGTTTTGGGATATAAGTACTACTACTGGGGTATAAGAGTGTATAATTACTACAAGTCAAAATGTTATTCAGTTGTATACCCCACTGATTGGTATTAAATATAGGTTGTGTTTTTATGTGTTTTATGTATAATGATGATTTAATATGAAAAAGTTGATAATTCTGAACTTCTTCCATATGTTGTTGTTAACTTATAAACCTAATATTCAAAAAGACTTAAGTTTTTCCGAATTCTAAATTTTAGTAAAAGAATGGGAAATTTTAAAATATAGCTTGTTTAAAAGTAATGTGGCAATACCTCAAATATAACTATTAAGTATATTGTTCAAAATTTCAATAGCTTGTTTGGAGGCTTATAAATATTCTTGGAACTTATTAGATCTTATAAATATTTTAATATTATCCTCATTTTTCTAATATTTAATTTTTGTATTTCAATTTTGTAATACAAATTTCTTAAATTTTTTTTATTCCTTTTCCACCCCTAACTGGCTTTTAATTAATATTTTTACAAAGATTTAACAAATATTTTATTAAAACTATAAAGAAGAGATTTTTTCTTTTGTTCAGTCTGCAGGACTTCTGAATGAGACCGAACTGAGTAATTTTATATATAAAGAAATTTTTGTATTGAAATTTTTTTAAAGTTATCCGGGTTAAATGAACGTTGTTTATAATTTAAAAAAATTTTAAAATAAACTACATTTTTTTGAAACATTTCTCAAAATCAAAGTCGCCAAACTTGCCATAAAACTAGAGATTTTTTTTAAATTCAAAGCTAAAAAAATTTCTTTTAGATGTGAGGCCAATTCAGATGAGTATAGAAGATTTGAGCTACTTAAATATAAATGAATTGCATATTTAGAAGCTTTTGATTTTGAATTGAACTGTAATATCAAGTGCTCAAAATGCTATGCTCAAATGTAAGGAACCTAGAAATCACTTTAACTAAGTCAAAAAAAAAATAAACTTTCCGAATTTATAGACATAAAACTAAAAATATTTTGAAGGCTCATATCTCTCAAACGGGTGAAAATTAACCCATGGAATAATCCATATTTCCGTGGCAAATTATTTTTGAAACACACTGTATTGCATTAGATGTCCGCTTTAGATTAAAATGCATTTAATTTTATTTCATCAAAAGTCTGAAACAACTTTTGTATAGTGTAATTGAATATTTGAAACACTATTAAAACTATTTTAAAGCGTCCTGTAAAAATTCTATAAACTAAAGCTTATTTATGTTACAAAACAACCATAGTCGTTTCTTAGTTCAAGTGTTAAATGAATTTAAAATGTCTTTAAATAATTTTAAATTTCCAATTTATTCATAATTTAATCATATTTTAAATTCAAATTTTAAAAAAATGTTTTAAAGATTTTATTTGCCCTGGCCTGAAATAAACTTTGATAATTTCTAGGACCGTTGGAAAACTTTTTTTTTTAGAAATTTCTTGGAAAAAATAGCCTAATTTTAAGTGAACTTAAAAGATTTTCCAAAAGTTTTCTGAAATTTTCTTAATTTTATGAATTAATTTGTAACAATCACTTTTGAATACGAATTGAAACATGAAATGAACAAACTTTTTATTTTAGAACTTTATAATTTCATTTTTTTTGTTTTTGTTTTTTTGTTTTTTTGGTTTTCATGACGATTTTTCTAAAAATAAAATAATAAAAAACCGAAACATATAAAATAGATATAAAACGTTTAACATCAAATATAAAGTGAAAATGGAAAAACTTTTTAATTTTAAAGTATTCAAGAAAAGAAAGAAAAAATATTTACAATTTTTCCACAATTTCCTTGAAAATGAAACACAAAGGAAGAAACAAATTTAGTTGATAGCGTGGAATCAAAAGTTTTTTAAATAAAAATAATAAAATTGAAACTTTTTTTTTGTTTTTGTAGTGTCCTTCTTAAAAAACTTTGAAAAGTTTTCGTTTGTTAGTGACACTCAGAATAAAATAAAACCTCAAAAATTTGTTTCCTAATTGGTTGTTTATTGTGGAAACAGAGTGCAAACAATTATTACATGAATACAAAGAGAAGTTCAGTATTGTAATAATTGCAGGAAAAATTGCAGAACTAATAGAAGAAATGGAGTTTTACTAATTACAGTGCAATTAATTCTTTTAGTGAAAGTTTTCCAATTCTTTATTTATTTATATTTGATATTTAAAACTTTCATAGGATTTTTAATATCCTATTAAGACTCTAAAGTCTAAACATCCATCAATACTGACGATTTTTCTTTAAATGAAAAATGTTCGCCTAAAATTATGCAATTATATAAACGGAAACTTCTTTAACGGCTCGTTCATATACGTACGTACAAAAAGGTTCATATAATGCTTTTTCCAACCACTAATAGATTCTGTTCTCCATCACAGCATGTTTTTTTAATATAAATGTTAGGACATTTTAATATAAATGTTAGGACATTTTAATATAAATGTTAGAACATTCAGGTCTTTTGTAAATTGTGTATCCTTTAAAAGAGAGTGGGAAGAGACTGGTTCTAGAATATTCTTATTGTCAGAATTTATCTAAATGAATTAAATATATTATTATTACATAAGCCAGTGATGCATTTTGTAATTTAAACACTTTCGTTTAATTTAACAATTGAAGATAATTAAAGATATAAATAAAAATAACAAGCTATCTTTATCAATTTCTACTTTTTTTTTTAAATATATTTTTCAATATTAAAGTAAATTTTTTTCAATATTGTGCAAAATTACATATTAGAGCTTAAATCTTTCTTTTCTTTTAGGTGGGACTTTAAAACACACTTTCTAAAATTTAAGGATTTCTCTTGGAATCCAATTTTAAGGCTGTGGGCTGATTTTTAACTTTCTACATTACCCAAAGTTTGGCCTTGGAACCTAATCCATTTTAATGTGTTCTAAAAAGCCTATCTGTACCATTGGTACATGTTGGAAAAGGAGGAATATATTTTATTCATATTATTAGAGTTGATCTTAATGAATATGGCGTACAATTTGGGAAAGTACCAGATCTTATAACGTCTAGAAACGTTCTGAGAATTTCAATAGAATAATTTTATATTTTTTATTAAATATAAAGACTTATTAATTATTAGTTATTCTAACATGGTATGTCCACCACAGAACCAACTGCTGTTATAGAAAAAACGTTATATAACGAAAGGTAGCATTCATGGTTTAATAGTTGAACACATTAATTAAACAAAATATGGAGCGCACAAGTTATTTTTACTGCGGGATTCAAAACCGGTTCTCTCAGATGAAATGGTCAGCACTTTAACCCTTGAGTGCCACCTACCTTATATATATATATGCAAATACATACAGAATATTAAAATCATAAAACCTTAAAAAAAAAAACACAATTTAATTAATTGTAATTATGTATTATAACTTTTGATTTACTTTTGGGCTAAGATTATTAATACATAATTAAACAAAACATTTAAAATTTGTATTATTTTTAAAATTTTTTTTGTTTTTACAGTACAATTTTTAAATATGTATGTATATACATATTTGTATAATAATAAATCAGATCATTTATTTACTTTTTTTTATTTTGATAATCCCTTGAGCAATAAAATAAATAACTGGTTAATCTGGTTGAAAATATCATTAATAGTATCATAAATTAAAATTAAAATTAAAATAAAAGTGAAAATCCGCAGATTTTTTCAAATAAATTATATACAATTTATTTTACAGTTACTTTAGTATAATTAAAAATTATTTAATATTAATAAAATGGTTTAACATATAGTATTAACAACAATTAAATGGATCAAAAAAGATTTGTTTTTTTTTTTTATTTTTACACTGATTTTAATATATTTTATGTATATATATGTATGTATATGTATTTTAATTTTAATTAAATGCCTTCGGGACATATTTAAATTTTACAGAAATTTTTACTTTTACTAAAATTAAAAATTTTAATAATTCGTAAAAATAAAGTTATATAAAATTTGAGAGTTTTGGAAAATTCACATTTTTAAAAAGATAATATTGGATAATTCCTTTAGTTGAAATGCGGCTCTAGTTACATATAACAGGTACTGTCTTAATTTTCTATATTGAAACAATCGCATATCCTTCAATTAAGTAGGATCCAAATCTATGTACATCTGTTATTGTCTCTATATTTCAAAGAATTTTTAATTACTAATTTTTAATATCTCAAAATCTATAAATCGAAAATAACGATATGCATACAATGAGTACAAGCTTGTATCGTTTGGGTATATAGCAGACCTGTATAGTACTGAGTAAAATGGTACTTATGTACAGTGAAAAGAATCATTTCTAATACTCATTACTTTGTTTTTAATCTAACCACAATATTTGAGTACTATATACCAGATCTGTATTTTTCAAGTACCAGTTCAAGTACACTTACCAGTACCATTACCTGATACTCATTACTTTGTCAAGTACCAATATTACTTAGATTTCGATACTTACAAAATTTTAAGTATAAGTAAAAGAACCAAGTGAAAATACTTGTAATTCCCAGAAAGTAATTAGAGTTTAATTACTTTTGTAATTACTTTTTGCTACTTAAATATTAAGTACCAAGAAACACTTGAGTAAAAATTATTCAATAATTGTTCAAGTATTCATGTATTTTGCAAATATTTTAAATTCTTATTTTGTAAATTAATTTTTGTAAGTATTCAAATCTAAGTAATTCTGTTATTTGACAAAGAAATGAGTATTAGGCAATGGTACTGGCAAGTGTACTTGAACTGATACTTGAAATATACAATATACTGGTATGTAGTACTCAAATATTATGGTTAGATTAAAAACCTCAGAAAAAAAATTCATGGAAGGGAGCATATGTCGGGAAGATAATTTGGAGAGTAGAGTAGAACTATATTTGCAAAAATTCAACAGTAGACTAGCTACTTTTTGTAGTTGTAGCTATTGCTTTGTAATGAGTGAAAATCTGTCACAACGGTTGAGTTTTAAAAATTATAAAATATACGGTTACTTAATTCTAGTTTACCGTTACTTTATATTTTAAAATTGTGCTGAAATACCGATAGACAGAGGGAGGAATAAAGTTTCTTTGAATATTTTTCATAATTAGCTAATAGTAGTGATAATTTTAAAATAATATTTTTTAATAACAATTAAATAAAAATAAAGTACATGAAAATTAAATTAATTGTCAATCGAATAATTAATAGTATGTACCTTTAATTTCAATAAGTACATAGAGAATTATAAATGCAAATGTATAAATCATTATTTAAAATTTTTTAATATCTTTCCCAATAAACTTGTTTTAATTCCTCAGTGGTTCACACATTTTAATTTTAATTCATGAGTTTAAAAGTTATTCATAGCACTTAGTTTTATAATAAAATCAGGATACTAACATTGGCAATCTTCATTTGATTCTCTGCAATCTTAGAAATGGTAAATTTAGTAAATAAGTACCACATAAACTTTACTGAATCAAGGCTTTTTTCTATTAAATTAAAATCTATAAAACCTGTGGGTATTATTCAAATTGTGAGATCGTCTAATACATGAAACTTGCTCGCATATAATGATCTCCACTCTAATAGAAGTTATCCATTCCACAGTTTGCAAGTTTCCAAAAGTAACCTGTTCAAAATCCAAGTTACCTTCCAAATCTTACAAACCCCCTTGTTCAAATCCTATGGTAACTAAATGTATATCAAGTTATCTGCTCAAGAGTCCGTATAGCATGTTTGGGATTAGTACTTAAAATACTAATTAAATTTACTTTTTCATTAGTAGAAGATTTCAAGAACTTCATTAACAGATTAAAATATATTTTGTAATTATTTTAAAACCATTTTCTTATCCATACTGAAGTCTCTTCAAACTTAAGGAAGCTCTCATTATGAATAAAATTAATTTTAATAGGAACTTTTTAATTCAATATTTATTTATAAATCCCAACTAAGTACTAAGTATGTACTCGTGTAATCATCCCGATTCCTATAAAAATTATTTTGAAAAAATCTTTTTTAATTTTTCCAAATAAATTGAAACATGTCTTTAAAATAAAATAATTTTTTTGGGACTTTTTATTTTATTCAATACCAATAACATTAAAATCAAAAAGAAATGAAGGAATAATTTAAAAAGTACTTTTTTAAGTCAATCAAATTAAATTTATTTAATCTTCTTTTATCATTTATACAAATTTTTTTAATAATTTTCTTGTGGAAACGTAGAGAAAATTTTTGGTTTTTTTTTTGAAAATTCAACATTGAAAAATAAGATGTGGGAAATCTTTTTAAGTCTGAAGACTTTTTTTGGGACAATCAATAATTGAATCATTGATTATTGAAATTGAAATTAAAGGGAAGATGGGTCTATTTTTTAAAGAAGCCTGATGTTATATCGTAATTTGGGTTAGGTTTTATTAGGTTAAACTATCCTTACACCTAGGCCTTGTGATTCATTGTGAATCAAATTGCCAATAGGTTCTATTGATTTTAAATAATATGATTTATGTTCGTGGCATTATATATTTTTACTATATATTATATTAATATTTGGTAACCATGGAGATTTTGTAAAGAAATATGATTTTGCTTTTAAATTTTATGATTTTAATTTTCTTCTAATTAAAACTCATGACTATTAAAGGAATCGAATCACTATCCTTCGGTTAATAAGGCAATTGCTTACCCGGGACGCTACTGAGGCTCCTGGATTTAACTTAAAATAATAAACCGTTTTATTTTTTTTAGAATGGCCCATCTTCATTTTGGAGATTTTTTTAGTCATCCGAATCTCAGAATCAAAGGTGAGCGCGCCAATTCTCATATAAAGTCCCCTTTTTGGATACTCTTTCTCCACTTAAGCCTCTTTATACAAAGCGAAGGTAGGGAAAGCATATTATTATACAATAAAGATTTTATTTAAACCCATAAGACTTAATTTATATCAAATTTTCCGCATTCATATTGAACGATCCAATAAGTTTTTAATGATATAAAATTGAAAAAGATTTTGTTTTAAATTTCTATTATAAATACGCAAGGCAAGGCAAAGCAAGGCAAGGAAGTATTCCTTTAATTTTTCTCATCATTTAATTTTTTTTTTGTCAATCTTTTCAAAACCTCCGCTTTTTGTTGTGCATTTTAAAGCGGAAAAAATTGCTTAAAAAAAAATAACAAAAAAGATTAACTGATAAGTATAGAAAAATACGGAAAAATCATAAATCGAATAAAAAAAAACCAAAAAGAAACCAAAAAAATAGAATCAAAAAAATTGCCAGATCAACTTTTAGATTAAATCACCATATCATCAATTTGTGCCATCAAAATTGATTTTGCACAATATCTTTTTACAAGAAATTTTTATATTTTTGTTGTCGTTTTTTTAAAGGTTATTTTTTTGTGGTGTCACCAACGCAGTTTCAAAAAATTGGCAAAAGATATATTTTCTACATTAAATTTAGAGGTTTAGTAGGTTCAGAAAAGAAATGTGGTAATCCTGTTGTCAATTCAGATAGATTATACCTAATGCAATGGAAGGATGATGATTTATATTTGCCTCAGTTTCAAAGGCGCCAAAGTAATGGAACCGTGATTTCCAAAGTGGAAACAGCTAAAAAAATATCCATTTCATATTGAGAATCCATGATGTCGATTTGATTCACCATGATCACAGGAAAGATTTATACAAATAATATAAGAATAGGATATGAAGGGTTGGTATGAATATTAATCTAAAAACCTTTGACTCCTTCGATATTTTAACTCAAATAACTGTTAGGTTTGAAAATATTCTGAGAATTTTCTATATTCAAAAGTAAACAAGGATGAAGTTTAAACTCACTTAGAAATATAAAGATTTAAAAATTTAAGAAGAGCTTTAATAATATTTTAAATAAATTGGGTCAATAGGTTGCTTATACCTTTTGAGGGATTTTGCGGCGCCTAAAATGCAATGGTTAAGAAGCCGATCTTCAATTTGAAGGTCTCGGGTTTGAAACGTCGGTCAGATCATATTTAATAAAAAAAATATCGTAAAATTGTATAATTATATCGTAATATAAAATAAGATTGATAACTCTTGTGTAAGATAAATATGGCGCACAAGATTAACACTTTGGGTACTCATAATCTTATACAATAGCTACAATTGAGTAAACAACGGCTTAATGAAAATATTGATTGAAGAAACTGATGCCTTATCTAAATGACTCGACAAGACATTCGTATATTCCGTCAAGGAATTAATAAGTCACTAACCAACCTGGCAATGCAAGCAGATGTTTTTTCTGAGTAGAAATTTCACACTACTACGGCTTTTACGTTTCACTAGTACTGTTACAAGTTTCCACTTCTTTAAGGAAAAATACAATACGAAAATCAATTCGAGTTCAATAATTTCGATTCGCATTTAAGACTTCTCATTCATTTTACCAAAAGATAGCCCTAAGTTTTATTCTAGAGACTTAAGTTTCTTCAACAACTAAAAAAAAATTCGAATTGTGAACTTTAACATTTTATTTTTTTATTGAATTTTTACTTATTATCGTGATTTTCAATGGCATGACTGAATCTTAGGAGTAAACAAAAGCAACAAAGAAAAAAATTGGCATAAAAAATTTATAAAATCCATGAAAACTCATCAAACTTTTCATGGCAAAAAATCAACAAACATGTAAAAAAAATGAAGAAAAAAGAAAATAAGTCGAAAAGAAAAAGAATAAGACGAAGAAAAAAAAAAGTTATTCTTTCAGTTTTTCAGAGTTTATTCAATTGAGTTCAAATCTTTTTTCTCTTTTTAACGATTACAAGAATACAAAAACTAGGAACCAAGGAAATTCACACGCACTTTCAATATCTGAAAATCCATTTAATATACATATGAAGTAATAGTAGGTGTTAATGTGAGGTATTCCATGGACGGGTTAAGTTATTAAATATATATATATATATATATATATATATGTATTTAATAGTATCAATACTTTCTATAAATACCGCACTAACAAACTATACAAACATATAGGTTTTCCTTTTCAGAAATAAGAAGGCTGTCGCATCTTATTATGGAGGATATAATGGTATAGATTCAGGCGTAGTGACAAAAGTCCCGGAGGACTAATGACTCGAAAAAAAAGGCGAAATTTCCCGGTGAACTGTGATTGGCGATGTATGGACAAAAAGTTCTCCTGAGACTCCTGACGTCATTAAATTGCAAATTTTAAAATTTAGTATCGAAAAATTAAGTATTTCCAAAATTTATTAAATTTTAATCATTAAAAAAAATTATAAATTTAATATTAACTTCATTATTAAAATCGGAAATTGCCCCTTTTGCCAAAACTTACATTTTATAACCAACTTAAATGATAGAAAGTTATGCCCACTTCTCTAGGTTACTTTAAACTAATTCCTAGGATTCATAATCACCCAGGCACTTTTGGCTTATTTTTTGAGTTATTAATCCCTTAGGGACTTTTGCTTGCATCTTCTGGACTTTTGTAATATCTACATTAATTCAAAATTTATAAAATATAATCATTAACAAAAAATAATAATATTTATATTAACTTCATTATTAAAATCGGGAATTCTCCTTTTTGCTAAAACTTACATTTTATAACCAACTTAAAAAAAGGTGAACTTATGTTTCTTAACTCATTGGAGCCATAATTCCCCTTAAACTTTTGCCATATTTTTTTATTCATAAGACCTTAGGGAACTTTTTACTCCGGGACTTATACCATATCGCCATAGGTTCAAGATTATTTTTTTTTTGTTCTGAAGTGTGAATAATGGAAGCCTAATGATGTTATTAAGAGTTTTACAAAAACTTATACTTATCAATCTTTATTATAAGTAACTTTTGTATTTAAAAAATAAGCCAAACAAAACACTTTAAGGTGTTAATATTGGGAAATTTCATTTATATAGAAAGCTTAACACGCACACACATATATCATTCAAAGTTATCAAAAAGGAAAATCTTTGTTATGAAAAGAAAAATAAATTAAAAATATAAATATATGAAAAATAGTTAATATACATTATGAATGATTTAGAATAATGGAAAGAAAATTGATTTTCCCAATAATTTATTTGAATTTAACGGATTATGTTGTTGAAAAGAGTTATTTTTACCATTGAACACGATTTTATATATTTTGAAGGTCACTGAGTAGGTTTTGAGAATATTAATATACTGATTGAATATTAATATGTTGATTGGTTAAAATTTGGCTCCTTAAAGTATGCAATATTTTAAATTTCTTAATATAAATTGAATTTTAAACAAAAAATTAAAATTTAGTACAAGTCATGTATTAGAATTTTTCATATTGCACAAAAGTGCCAAAAGTGTTACATGTTGGAATAATTTAAGAGAGACATTAACCTCAGTTTAATAAAGCAAGTGTTATTACCTACAAAGTATCTAAAAAATAGAGAAATTGCTTCAATATTTTAACAGGCGCAATTTGTCTATTTGTAGGCTCTGTTTTAATTTTTCGAATTAATTGAAAGATGTTTGTGATACCGTAAAAGAAACTTTGGTGACTTACTATATCTGGCGAATCATAATTAACAAATCATTAAATTTATTTTTAAACGGGTGGTAAACGGTTATCAAAGAAGATAATAAAATACCATCAGAACGCTGTCTCTATGAAACTAATTATCGAGCATCGAAATATAATGATGATTTTTACACTTTATCCCCAAAATTGTTATAGGGGTACATTAACTTTGGTACCGTGTTTGTTCCTGCAACCCAAAAAAAAATGTGCGAAATCAGACCAATCACACGCCATCCAAGGCCTAAAAACATCCTCAAATCTATCCTGTTTTCTTTAAATATCTGAAATTTAAGAGGAAAGAGGTAATGGTTCGGAGAGAGCTGCCGCACCTCCTTAGATCCTCGTAATTAATGTTTGAGAGGAATGAGATAGTGGTTCGGAAAGCTGCCGCACCTCCTTAGATCTAAAAAGCATATCTTCGTAATTAATACAGTTTAAAATTAGAAATTCGGTACAAGGTAGTTCTGTCTGGTTTATTGAGTTGGGATGAGTTGAAATGGGGGTTCGTGTAACTGTCAATTGAATTTGTTAGGTGTAAGGTATTACTAAGTTGGTTGAAACGACTTAATGTTTTAATACTTGTTTTTTCTTAATGTTAAACCAGAAATTACAGTGTCTGGAAAGTGAATATGTGTTGCTTACCTTACTGTAAATGAGTTAAAGTGGTCATATTTTATGAATATTTGAATTGTTTTATTTAAAGATGCAAATGTCGATTGCCTTCATTTAAATCCCGCAAACTATTTTTTTAGCTTGACAAAATTTTTAACAAATCAAAAACAAAATTGTTAATTTGAAACATTTGGAAAATGAGTGATTTGATATGTGTATGACTTATATATAGAGATAATTATAATTTTAATCATAATTTGCATTTCAATTTGATGTTTTTTTACCCAATAAATCAACAGATAATAACTTTATAATCTCTATCCTTTTTCATAAAATTGCGTAATAAATTTCTTCTATTCCATGTTGATTTTCAATATTTCCTCCATTTTTATAATACAGTTCCATAAAGTTTTATTTTAAAAGTGTCTAAATAATCCCTTTACTACTAATGAGTTTCACAATTTTATCCATCACTTCCAAAAACTTTGTGAAAGTATTGAAAATGATAAATTCAACACATTAGAACACTAATAATGTGACACATATTGTACATATTATGCTTTCAAAGTATATATTATATATATATACATACATAATATTATGTATGTGTATATAAATGTCAGGGTAAATAAAGAATTTAGAAAAATATTTTCCATTAACACTTTCACTAATGAGTTGGGACAACATCTCAACACTTTATTTATTTTGTTTGTTGTTGTTTTAATTTTTTGATCCATTAGGAATGAATACAAACTTTTATTTCATCCGAAGAGAAGAGATGGAATAGAATAAAAATGGAAAAATAACGGAACTGAAACCTCAAAAAGTACCAAAACAATTTTTTTTTTTTTTTTAGAAAAATCAACAAAAATTAAATAGAAACCAAAAACTAACAAAATTTATTATCCGGTTTTCTTAAGAATTTAAACGTCTCATACCTTAAAAATTGTATATTTGTCCCTTTTTTTTAAAATATATATATATCTAAATATCTATACTTTCATTCCCTTATTTTTATATACATATATAATTTTTGTAATAAGTTATTATATAGATTGAGTAGACAGAGATAGAAAGATCTTAAAAAGATATCAAATAGCATGTCATAAAGGTTATTACACAATGAATAGAATATGAGTCTTATATAGAAAATATTATACCTATAATAAACAAATACTAATGTACAGTAGCGGACAAAAATTTTAATTTAAATCAATTTTTTTTAAGGGAAGTTGTATGTTATCACCTTGCAATAGCTTAAAATAGATTCAAGAGTTTTTAATTTCGGATGACCTACAAATTGTCTTAAATATAAGATAGATGGTTGTTAGTGTTAGTAAGCTTAATTCCTTAAGGAACTATTAGCTTTTAATTGATATTTAGCACACAAGCAAACAAAGTTTTAACGAATAAAAGAGTTCGAAAGATAGAAACTGTACAAACACTTCCATCCCTAGAGTTCAATTTATTGAAAGATATGCTGAGATATATGGCATATTACCTGTATTACGAAGTACAATAATACAAACTAAAGTATTAAATATGATTTTGAAATATCAGAAAGTGGAAGTGGGAGACTTTGCGCAATCTGAAGATCATCACTAGTTAAAAACGAGGAAGAGTGTAGTAGAATAGACTGTGTCAACTCTGGGATACCCGTATGACCTAACATATACATTATATCATCCGGTTAATTACTTTTGGCAAAATTTCAAACATTCAGCTTTATTAGGTGTAGAGTAATGCTCATATAAAAGAAGGAGTTGTATGGCAGCTACTCGAACCCTTTGCAGTAGACCAACCAAATTTTGCGGTAACTTTGGCCATTACACTAAACTACTTTTGGCAAAATTTCAGACACCCAGCTTCATTTGGTGTAGTGTAATCCTCATATAAAAGAAGGAGTTGTATGGCAGCTACTCGAACCCTCAGCAGTAGACCAACTAAATTTTGCAGTAACTTTGGCCATTACACTAAACTATTTTTTGCAAAATTTCAGACACCCAGCTTCATCAGGTGTAGTGTAAAGCTCATATAAAAGAAGGAGTTGTATGGCAGCTACTCGAACCCTCTGCAGTAGACCAACCAAATTTTGCAGTAACTTTGGTCATTATACTAAACTACTTTTGGCAAAATTTCAGACACGCAGCTTCCATAGGTATAGAGTAATGCTCATATAAAATTATAAGTTGTATGGCAGGTACTCGAACCCGTGGACCAAAATGGCTCAATTTAAAACTCGATTCCGTTTTTTGCATAAAAACGAATTTGTGAAAATTTCATAATCCTAGCTCCTTTACTTTTTGAGTTATCGTGAAGACGGACGGACGGACGGACATACATGGCTAAATCGATTTATTTTTCGATTCTGATCCGATCCATACACTTGAGTCTATAACTACCCCCCTCCTTCTCTGCGGTACAAACGTAATGGCAAATTTATTATACCCTTGAACCATATAGTCATACGGGTATAATTATTATGGTAAACCTCTTCAACAAACAGAGGTGGATTTTGAGAATACAAATATGCAATTGTTGATTGGTTAAAATTTAGCTCCTCAAAATATGCAATATCCAATAGTAGCGTGGAGAAGATCAGGAGTGAAGGAAAATAAAAGAAGTGGCAAATCTTGGATAGAAAACAATCCACTAACTTACAAGAGAAACCGATATCAAAACTTTGAGGAAGCTGTTTCTCTTGCAGGAGCTAAACTAATATTGTTGAATATATTTTGTTCTATACTGTACCTATTTTCAATTGTATCATTAGACTCTTAAAACATGTATACATACATATAAAAATCATATAATTTTATAAGGATTATCAGTGTAATTTTGTTATTTGAAGATAATAATATACGTTACGAAATTATAGAAAAAAAAGTGATAGAAAAAGATAGAATGAAATAGAATGTAAAAAATTTTTACTTTCTAAAATTTCTTTTAAAGATTAAACTTTAAAGGTATTTAGATTTATTTAAGAAAATCGAAATGTGGTGTGTGTAATATGTGCTGGTAAAACAACTTAAAGAATTGATGATTATTAATTCTTGACTACTTATACGTATAATAAGTAATTAGAAAAAACATTCAATAGGAGGTTTTTGACTTTGATTTTTACAATTAATATTAAAAGGAAATATTTTAATATTTGATTTGAAAATAATTGATTTGGGATGGACTTAAATAATAAATTTACTCTAAAAATTGGTTTATGTTTAAGTCAATCAATGATAAGATATAGATTTTTCTTTGATTTTGGTTAGGTTATAATCCATTAGTACTGATATAGAATGTGATTTAAACTGAATGTGTTAGTTACCTCATATACCACATATACCTATATTGGTGTTATAAGTGTGTTCAATACCTCATATACCTATGTTGGCCATAAAACTGAACTACTTGTGCAAAATTTCAAACACCTAGAGTTCAGAGCCCGGGTTCGAATCCCAGTAAAAGTGAAAAAACTTTTCTGGTTTTTAACTCGACTCAGCCACCATTCGCCATTGGGTTCAAATTAATTAACCCTTAATCAATGATTAATAATTATATATTTTTAATAAAAAATACATTAATATAACAATATAAACAAATAATTTGATTCAATAATATAACTCACAGATATAGAATTACTCAAATACATAATATTACAATATGAAACAAGAATAGAATTGTATCTATTGAAAATCTGAGGTGTTTTTACAATGTATAAGACGTAGTACTATCTCATGTTTTAATTGTATGTGGAATTCATTAAGTTCAATTCTAATAACACGAATATAATATGACCCCCTGTTCGAACGTGTACCTATGGTATAGATCGCTTTATTAGCATAACAGTTGAACAAGCCAGCACTCAAAAAAAAATCTATTAATAACTTAACAAATGCACAATATTTAGTGCTTCAAAACATTAATCGCAAATAAGTTTACAACTTCAATGAGAGCTTTAAATGAAAATTTATAAAATAAAAAAAATATTTTGTTGATTACCACAAACTTTACGTTGAGTTCATTATACTGTAAGAACAAGTTAATATAGAACTCGTGCTGATTTTTTTATCCATTTGTGACATTTATTTACAAAATAAAAAAAGGACAACATATTTCTTAAGAAAAGACAATATTTCTTTTGTATCTCACTCTTCGTTTTTTATTGTGTTCAAATGAAATATTTTCTGAAGCTGTCATACTTTAAATATTCTAAAAACTGAGTGTTGGGTGGTGATATACGAGCATTTTCAAGATGTATTATAAAAAAAAACTGTTTTTTTTTTAAATGTCAATCAATATGTCAAAAAATATAAACAAAAACAAGTAAAAAAAAAAAACTTTAAAGATTTATTTCTTTCACCTATTTCTACTTTGTTTCTTATTTCTTTACCTTGATTTAGGTTCATTTTGGTTTATATTTCATTGTTTTTTGTTGATTTTGTTTTTTTAAACTTTTTTTTGTTTTGTTTTGGTTTTTTCTTTTTTTCATTTTTTTGAGGAAAATCGATTTTCATTTTTCATAATAGAAAAATTTTAATCGGCAACCTTGAAAAGGTTTGGTTTTATGTGATAAGGTAACAAACCATTGAGATTTATATGATGTCAGTTTTTTTTTGCTTTCAATAATTTAATGTTTTATATATTGAAAAAGATACAAAAAACCCCAATAGATAAATTCCAATAGATGGAAACCAAATGGAAACCAAAAAAAAAAAAGAAAAAGAGGCGGGAAGGTGTAAAATGTGGTTAATTTATTTCTATAAGAAATCAAAATGAAGTGAAAGTGTTTTATTTATTTTATTTTAAAAAGTGGAAGAAATTTTAAATTACCTGAAAAAATTAAAGAGCATAAAAAGGAACACTCCTTGGAACGGAGTTATTTATTAGCATTCAAAAAAAAAGAATAAAGAATTGGTGTAGGAATTTTTAAAGATTAAGGTTTTAAGAAATGAGTTTGGTTTTTAAATTAGTTAAAAGAGATAACGATGTAACGTGCCGATCGATCTTATTTGTTTAGTTTAAAAATAAAATAGAAAATTGTCACAGAATAAAATATATTGTATATTTGGGCTGAAGTTGAGGTAAATTACCACTACATCAAAGATTTCATGAAATTTTAAATTATATTATGTTGGTAATATCATGGGATATACTTTCGGAAAGGGGTTGTGAGCTATCAAGATGACGTCATCACATAACTGGTACTAAATACCTCAAAGTTTCCGAATATATAAACTATAAGTGGCGATGGCGCCAGCTAGTAGTCGAAAAATGCATTACAAAATTTTCCTTAGATTTTGTAACATTTTAATTAAAATGTTGTATTTTTCCTGTAAGACAAGAAACTGGATCCAATATCTTATAATATTGTAGGGCATGATATTGCCTTTCATAAACATCTTGTTTTATCTGAATCAAATGGTAGCAACGTTTTTGAGATATTGCAATTTTAAGTGGAAAAACCACTATAAGTATGAAATTTTCAAAAACACCCTGTATTTTTTATTATACTGTTAGAAAGGTCTTTTGACACTCTTTCCAATGGTTTATAATAAGTATGTATATGTTGACAAATAGCCCCACCAGAGAACATAAATGAAAAACTGACACAACAATTTTTCATACATTTTCATACTTTATTTCTCATAAATTTTTTTTGGATTTTTGTTTATATGTTTGGGATTTTGGAAATATGTATGTAAAAGTGTAATTAGAAAGAACCTTAGAGTTGGCTATAGAATTAGAATTATGCGCTTTTTCCAGAATATTAATAAACACAAGGATCTGAATCACGAGATTTTAGAGTTGAATTATAATTCAGGATTGCCGCTTTTTGCAGAATATTTATATGTATGTTTGTATATGCAATGTTAGAAGTGATTTTAGAGTTGGATTCTAAATCAGGATTTCCGCTTTTTCCAAAATATTTATACGTTAGTTCTTTAATCAGGAGGGATTTTATAGTTAGTTTAAAATTTGTGCAGATAAGGATTATATTTTTATTTCATTATTTTAATTAAAGATAATTAGATAACCTTTAGATTATCTCAATTTTTCAAAATTAAGGGTTTTGTGAACGTACTGTAACTTATGAACGTACTATGGAAAGGTTTGATCCAAGCATGATTTAAATAAATTCTTCAAAATTATTATTTTATTATAATTTTTTGAATACAAGTAACTTATCAAATTTTAAACAAAATATATGATAATTTTGTATACAATGTTAGTTATGCAAGGTTTATTTGAAACAGCTAAGTTTATAGAAGGCTCTATCACGTTAATCAATTTTTACTAATATTGTAATCAAATATGTTATCATTTTTTGAATATGAATGTTTGAGCGAATGAATTCATCAACATTTTAATGAGTTATTGCAAAATTAAATTTTGATGTAATACAAGGTGGCGCAAAACGACCGATATGGTTTGAATGTTTAATAACTTTTTAAATTTATTTATATTTTTTATTTTTATTTCAGAATTTTGTGCAGAAAACTTGGGGAATTGGAAATGGAACAGCACACAACAGAACAGCAATCAACAATTGTTGAATCCTATTTTGAAAATCAACGGTGTATTGTTTTGACGCAGCGTGCTTATCGTCGTACAAGTAGTTGAAAAGAAGTACAAACGATCCATTAACAAATTGAAAATAAGAGAAAAAGTTAAGAAAAAGAAAGGTACCCAGATAACTCTATTGCATGAATTCCAATTCAAGGGACTTGGTTTAAGACTTGAAAAACTAAAGGAGTCTAATAAAAGTAAGAAGGCTTCCCTTATTAAATGAAAAGTAGATATTAAAATTTATTTTGTTCTTTTGTCTTTATCTATTTATTTTATACTTAATATTAACCTTATTCACTAAATAAAGTACAGCAGCTTCCAAATTAAAAGTTGGTTCTTCTTCTTAGTAATTTATTTTTATTTTGGGAAAAATGTGTAAAGCTACAATGAATTAATATCTAATAAAATAAACCAAATTGATCTTAAAATTAAAACATTAAATATTCTATTCATTTAACACCCTTTTATATCGCTCTTTCGAAACACATTTCCCAAAAAATAAATTTGATTTGTATAATAAAATCATCATCCTAAATGTATGCAATTTTATAACAAAATTGACTAATAAAATTTTATTTGTTTTAACTTCGGTATTAAATTTATTATTTGGAAAATTGAACAATTAAAATAAATTGCAATGAAATAATAATCACACAATAAACTAATACCAGATAAGATAATATTGATATTTTGTTTTAAAAAAATATATATTTGTATTTTTAATACGATTTAATCATTGTGCAAAATAATTATTTCCGGTTGTGAAAATTTTTTTAATATCAATCATTCAAAATGAAATCCAATTTATTTATTAAATGGTTTTTCTTTACTTTTATAACGTTATTTTAATTCCTTAGACTTTTTTCTTCGCTTACTGCCATTTGTTATTCTAATTTTGTTGTTTTTTTTAGTGCATCCTACACAAGTATTTAGGAAGAATCTAAAAAAAATTTTTAGAAAAGTTTTTTTTAATTTTGTCAGGCTATTTGTTTTTTTGGACTTGGTGGAGGTCGACTAATAATTAGATTTTTAACGTTGTAATTAAAAGTTTAATTTGATCTAACGCTTTAAGCCTCTTCTTTAGTCAAAGATACACCATCTCTTATATCACGAAACGTTAGACTTAACTTCAAATATTTAAGAAACTTTCGATCTCTGTTACGGTGTCTTTTTACCTTGTACTCAATCTGTCCAAAAGAAATTGCCTTATGCATATTACCATAGACTGGTAAAGTTCCTCAATTTTTAAAAGAATAGCTATAACAAGTTTAGAATAGTAGAACTTTTTCAAGAGTTCAATGATATCATTGGACAGATTATATTTGAAATAATTTCACCGAACCAAAGTGATTCAAACTCACTGCCTGAGAATTTTGATATAAATGTTACCAAAATCAGATTTTAGCATCACATGAATGTTGAGGGGGCTATATGCAACAATAGGGATAACTAATAACTGTAGTTTATATTAAATACCTCACAACAGAAGCTTAAGTAATTCTCACTACAAGTTAAATTTTTTAAAACTGTAAACAAAGACAAAGAAGAACAAATTAAATCTTATAATTTTATTTGTATAATACCAAGTAAATACTGCTACCTGAATGACGATATAATAATCAACCCAAATATTTTTTCATTATAATTTTATTATTAATAAATTAAATTTTCATCTTTGAGTGTAGTGTAATCACGTTTGTATAAGTATTATATTAATATGGCATCATCTTTTATTATTCATTTTAATATTTAGTCTATTATCCGTAATTATTGAAGCACAAGCTAAAATTCCTTTTAATTTTTTTGTTTGAAGGATTTCATTTTGGAAATGGAGGAAAATAAGGAAGGATGCTTAATTCAGGATGACGGTTTCAATAAATAAAAATATGGTGTACTAAGTAATGGTTTGATTTTTTTTATGTTTATATTATATTATTAATATATTCTTGATAGTTATTGTCTTGATGTGTTAATGTGTATATATATAAATATATATACTTATATATAAATTAAAAAAATGTTATATATATATATAAATATATATTTACTTAACAAAAGATTCATCTTTTAGAGTACTGCCAAAAATTGAGGCAACCAATAAAAATACAATCAATGATTTTATCTAAATCAATAATTCTATAAGTTTTAAGCGGTTTATTGTATAGTTCTTTAGGTTCAATATAAATGTGAAGGAGTTTTACTGGGAGGTTTTAATAAATATACAATTTACTAACTTACCCCCGTTATACCAAGAGTAGATGATGCTCATTTCTTTCAAATTTAAAATTTATAATAATGCCTCCTTTATAACAAGAAAATAATTAGTAATGAAAGAACAGTAAGTTGATACAACCAACTTAATAATATCCTCCACCTGACAAATTCAAGACATTTATCCAAACCCCCACTTCAACTCGTCTCAGATTTCTGCAACATTAAGCAAAACAGGCCAACATTACCTTGTGCCAAATTTCATGTTTGGAAATTAATTTATTCCGAAGATATGTGATAAGTACCTAAACCACCACTTAAATTTAATTTAAAATTGAAGAACTTAATGGAAAGAGGAGAAAACTATCTTCTACGAAATTGCAGCCTTTTGGCGATATTAATTTCGAAAATGGTCTCTAAGATCATGGGAGAAGTGTAGGAGGTACCGAACAATCACTCCTTTCAACACCCAATTTTAAAACCATAATTGAAACAGAGAAAAACATTGTTGTACCAAATGTAAGGTTTCTATATTTACCAGTTCCGGAATAATTTTCGTTTGACATTAATTCGATCAAAAACTTCCAGAATTTGAATCCATAGTACATTTCCATTCGTCATTTGTAACTTACAGTTAAAATTTCATCAAAACAGCATCTTTATTTTTTGAGTTATCAGACGTACAAATGGACGAACATCGGCTCAAGAGGTGACGCTGATCAAAAATATATATATTTTTCTATATCAAATTTTCTTTCGTTTGGTGGTTGCAGGCACCGTACCAAAATTAGTAAATATGTATAGGGGTAACCTATTTTAGGTGGAGGGTGTAGGGTAAAAAAATTAGTTTTTCCAAATTTGCAAGGGACCTATGGTAAAAATCATCTCAATTCATTAGATTTAGAAAATAGATTGTGAATGAAGAACCACATTGGAATTGAACTTATTAACGTACATTTCGGCAAGTGTCTTACTTTTGCTCGACACTGTAATTCTAGATATATATATATTGTATACCAGAGTCTATATTGATAAATATACATTGTATAATCTGGTTGTTGATCATTTATTCCGATTATTATTATAATTTTCATCATAAAAACCAAAGAACATTTAATTCGTTTTGATATGTAGGAAGAATACTAAAAGATAAGTTGTGATGGCTGTGGAAGATAAAATTGTGGTTGTATATACACATATACATAATACTATATAAGGAACACTAAAATGATATTTAACAACAGAGAAATGAAATGAAGAATGATTTGTGAATTTATTTGTATTTTTAAATAAAAAAAAAACAAAGGGATGAGATAATAAGAATGGGAAAAAAATTAAGAAATAACTTCATACACATCTACATACATACATTATTATTATGTACAGTTACATTTTAGAAGTATAATTGCACATTATATGTATATGTATATTTACTAATATAACAAATATTATATGATACATTCATTACATTTGTATGGGTTTTAATACATACACACATATAACATCAAAATCGTCATAATCATCATATGGCGTTACATAAAGAATATTTTATTACATTTTATCCCTTAATAAAAACAAAAATGATTTTTTTTTTTCATAATATTAATAATGAATTTGAAATGAATTATATTAAGAAATGTTTTCCTAATGGAATGTGAATCATTCGACTTCTAAAATATGGGTCTAATTCCTAAAAATAATTTTCTTCATCATGTAAATAAAATAAATTGTACATATATTGAGATATGAATGAAATACTTTATGGCATATAACGTTATTTAATGAAAATTAACCGTTATTATTTTAGGATTAAATAGGTAATATTGTTGTTAACAGTTAAATTAATGTATCTCTTAATTTCATTTGAACCTATTTTGAAATAAAATACAAGTTAAAAAAGCAAAAAAAAAAAAAATATGGCACATTAAAATAAGGTTATTGTTAAAATTGATTGATGATAATTTTATTGATTTACTTGGATTAAGAATTTGGGGGAGGGGGTAAAACCATTCTGTAACATTAATTGATGTAATAAATTTTAATTTAATAATCGTTTAATTTCGATTTATTATCAATAAATTAATGAAATATAATGTATAGAAGATATTAAATTACTATTATATAAAATTAAAAAAAAAATAGTTATATGAATATCAAGGTTAATGGAGAATTATAACATAAAACCTATTTTTAGTCTGTGCCAAATAGTATTAAATTGATTATTTAGCATAATTGTATACTAAATTTAGTTGAACCTTCGATATATAAAGTAATGGGCAATTATTTAAAAAATATTGCAATAAGGTAAAGTAAATTATACCGATGAGAGTTATTTTTGAGTTTAAAAATTTTATCAAGTATTGTAAGTTGTATTTATAGATAATAATCGGTGGAGGGTCAGATCTCCCAGAGTCATAAGTCCCTAAGACTTTAACCCTTTAGGGAGTTATGGCCCATTAAGTGAGTTATAACTCCCTTTATAAAATTATTAATTCCTTTAGGGAGTTTTGAGCCACTAAGTGAGTTATAACTCCCTTTATTAAATTTTGAGTTATAAAACCATATAACGTAAATTGTGTGATTGAGCGTAATATATTAAAGTCAAAATTTTGAAATGAAATCTGAAAGTCTTTTATGCTCTTTATAATTTAAAGTATGATAATATAAAAATATATATAAGCAAAATATTAGATGTACAATAATATGTATTTATATATTTATCTATGCGAGATACTAGATTAGGAAGCATATTTAGGTTTGTTAAAAATCAAAGTTGACTCATTCTCCAGAGTATTTATGAATTCATGTATGCGAGACTTTGGTTACAAAATTAGGATTACCCTTTTTGCAAAATAGCCTTTCAATGTGTATAGTTTAAATGTAAAATTATGGTTGTTTTCTTAATTTTGGAAAAAGGGAATACTCTGATTTCGAATCCAACCCAAAAATGTGTACCCATCACTACTGATATTATATAATTAAAATTAATATTTGTTTTAATATTACTAATAATTTTTAAGCTGAGAACTGTATAAAGGAGTTATGACTAACCACGCTGAGTCAAAACTCCCAGGGTCATAAGTCCCTTAAGGAGTTATAGCTCACTGCTACACAGTAATAATCGAGATGTGTTTGAACATGCATTCATCAATCTGAGTTTCTCCAACCCAAATTCAAAACAAAAGTTTTACTGTAAAAGATTTAGCTGACTACCTGGAAATCATAGGTGAAGTACTAAAACCCCAGATAAATAAATAAATTTATAAATGGAAAATTATTAAGACAATTAAAATGTTTTAAAATTTAAAATATTAATTTCCACTTACCTATAGTATAATTGAAATAAATAAAAACTCTTTGAAAATTTTGAATTTACATATTGCATGAGTAGATTACAATTTTACAATTTCTTAAGGTTACGGTGAAAATACACGTAAACTTCTTAGTAGTGTTGTTAAAACTCCAGCTAAACATTCAGCTTGTAATGCTAATTGTCCGGCTCCTAACAAACCAATTTGAACTCCAGCTAATTCACGAAAACTAGATGTAACATCATGTACTTTTAATACAATATTCCTGGTTTGTAATGGTGATGATGTATGTCTTGTCATATCTTGTGTTAATTCTGTTATCCTCCGAATTGCTGTTAAACATGATGTCAAATGTTCTGGTAATGATGATAATGTTGGATCAGACATTGCAACAACTAATAATTTACTAGCTGTTACTAAATTTAAAGTTTGTTCAGTTAACTCTTCACGAGCTTTTTCAAATTTTTGCTCATCAATATTAGCACCACCACCTGCCGATTGTGCAGCAGTACATTGAGCAGCAACATGATCTAATTTAACAAGTAGTCCGGCCATAGCAATATCAGTTTTAGCTAATAATGATTCTCCGCTAACAACATAACCGTTACGTGTTATTGTTGTTGTTTGATAATCAATTCCGCCGGCGCCACTTATATTATTGTTTTCATTTAAATGTTGCTTTCGTGACATTTGCGGTGAACACAGTAATGATAATTGTGGTTTATTGTCTGCATTTGGGTTTTTTAAACAAACTGGTGGACAATCACTGTTTGATCGATAATGACCATTTAATCGTGGTTGTGGAACTGGTGACATACTACTAAGACTAGTTGTTGGTGAACTGGATGTTGGTGATGCACAATGATCTCTGTAAGCATTTAAATTGCGTTGTAAATGTGGTGATCCAGTTCCAATTATTTTAATTGGTGAACTAATATTGGCTAAAATAGGTTTTGGTAAAGGTTGTGGATTTCTTAGTATTGGTTTAACTGCAATCGGCGGTAATGGAGGCTTTTTTGGAGGAATTCCTAATGGTGACATTGTTGGTGATGCAGATGATGATGATGGCGGTGATGAAAATCCACAATCTAATCTAGGTGGTAAAATTGGTGGTGGTGTTTGAGAGAGAACAGGTTCAATACGTTTTAAGTCGGGACTGAATGTTATTCGTTTTATCGGTGAATTGGATATTTTAGTATTTAGGTCTGTGCTTTTGGGCGGTCTAGCTGGTGGACTATAAATTGTTTGGTGTGGACATCTTCTTGGGGGTAAAGAAAATTTATTATCATCATTTTGATTGGAATTTTGTTTTGAACTTAAAAAATCTGTACTAGAACTGCAATTTGATGTTGAAGTTGAACTATCTGATGGAGTTTGTAATTGTTCTTCTTCTTTTTTAGATTTTGTACAACATGAAAATGCACCTTTTCGTTCAACAGTTGAATATTCGATAACATGATTTGAATTTCCATTTTCTTTTAAAGCTTTAACATTATTTGTTTGACCATTTACGGTTTTATTTGAATTTATATTATTGGAATTACTATAGAGACTTTCTTTGGAATATTTATTTTGATTATAATTACTATAATAACTATTATTAATATTTTTATCGCTAACTACTTGAGAGTTTTTTGTTTTTACAAGAAATTCGGGGCTTCCATTATTTAAATTAAGCTCTAAACTTTTACGTTTCTCAAGTTCTTCTAAATTAGGTGGTGGTGGAATAATAAAAGACATTATTTCTTCGGGTGTTAGTTCTTTAGCGGCTGTAGCTTTGTGAGTTGGCGGTGCAACTATGACTTTAGCTAGAAATTGATCTAAATCTCCTTCATCTTCAGATTTGTTACCTGAATCACCAAAACCTTTTGGAGCATTGTTTAATATTGTAAAGGCTGAATCGAGTTCATCCGGTGTTTGGGGTGGTGGAATAGCACGTAAATCTATTAAATCGGGATCAGTTTCAATGAAAGTATCCTCACTAATATCAAATCCATAAAGTTCAGAAAGTTTTTTAGCTGCCAAATCTGTATGATCCACTTCTTTAATATCAGTTTTAGAAAATTCTTTTAATTGCCTTAAATAATCTCTTAAATTGCTATCTTTTGAATCTAGAACTGAACTATCCGGACTATGTAATCCAAAACTAGTACGAATTTGATTTACTTTTTTATGGCCACCATTTTGTTGTACAGGTGTTGGTCCAAATGTAACATTACGTTTAATAATTGTTGGTGACTGACTTGGTGTATGAACTGATTCAGAATCTGATTCAGATTGTGAACAATCATTACCTAATGATTGTAATTCACTTAACAGTTGACTTAATCCATTAATTTTTCTTGTTGGTTTTGGTGTCACTTTTGGTGACGGTTGATTTGAACTAATATTATTTATTTGATTATTAAATTTACTTACACTATTATTTCCTATATTTGTATTATTTGTAAAATCATTATTAGCACCACCATTACTATTATTTGTTTTATTATTACCTAAACCACCTATTGAATTTAAACCTTTTGTTATACCGCTTAAATCTTGATTAATTGCTTCAGCTAATAGTACTAAAGAATCACTATGTTTTAATGCACCTGGAGGTGGTGCATCTTCATTTGATGAAACTTTACTACTATTCAAACTTTCACAATCACTATCCAATTCTAATGATGTACTATTCCATGGTTGTCTTAAACTACTATTTTTTATTTCATATTCATGTATTAATTCGCCATGTTCATTTAAATATTGTTCAGAACTTTCAACCATTTTTTGCATTTCTTGTACTCGTCTTAAAACTTCTTCATTTTTAGCTTCAACATAACCATTACCAGTTCTAGAACTCATACTATAACTATTGGTACTACTGCTAGCACTACTACTACCACCACCACCATTTGTGCAATCTTTTGCTGCTTCCTCTAACAGTTCCATAGCCATAACACTATGTAAATCTAAACCAAAATCATCTGATATAAGCATTCGACTTTCAACAGCTGCAAAATGATTTGAATTTGTTGACAACATGTGACCAATACCACTACAATTGTTTCCACCATTATTAATAGTACTTGTACCAATATCTACTTTACTTAATTGATTATTTTGATGTTTTTGTTGCTGTTGCTGCTGCTGCTGCTGTAGTTGTTGATGATTATTATTTGGTATTGTTGCTGTATTCATATTCCTATCACAATGATTAATCATACCGCTAATGACACTTTCATCTTTTGTTACAGAAATTTCCTGTAATGAATGATAGGGTGGTGGAACTAAGAAACTAACATTATGTGCTCGATTATGGAATGGTAGTATATAACTCCATTTAGCTGGAAAAACTGTATGCTGTGATAAATATGCTGGTGCATTATCGTCATCAAATTTCTCTCGTTCACGGTCAACATGAAGGTCTTTTCCACCTAATGGAGAAAATAATTTATTTTTATAATTATTATAGTGGAATAATTTTGTTAAAATTTATTGGAAAAATTGAAATAAAAGTTATTGGGTTGTAAAAAATTAATTGAATTTTTATAAATGATGTAAACTTGAAAAAAAAAAAATAAAAATTTGAATTACCTGTTAATAATTTAAAGTAACCAGCTAATACAAGTGAAAATTCACATGCATCACGATCTTCCATTGAAAATTTAATCATTCTATCTTCCGCCATTTGAACATGAACTGTACATGTTATATCATCTTCACGATGTACAACCACTCTAAGTAATTCTTCAATGGAACAAATTGGTTGTGGCTGCAAGTTATAACAAAAGTAAATGGAGAAAAATTAATTAATCGTTTCTATTTATGACGTATAAAGTTATTAATTATATTATCCAATATATTTTTTTGTTATTAATCATAAAGATATTAAAAAAAATCTAAATTAATATTTGTAAATTAATTACAACCTATTTATAGGTAGGGTACTGCAAACGTAAGAACAGTTTTCATTATATGCAACACAATAAGTTTTAAAGAACTAAAAAGGACACTATTTAAATTTTGCTGAGAGAGTTGAACATTAAAGTCAATTTTTTTGACTGATTCTTATAACTCACAGGAGATTTTTGTAAAATTACCTATAAATCCATGAATCAATTAAAGTTTATTCAGAAGTTTGTTTAGGCAATGTAATACTATAATTCGTTGTAGTTGCCTACTACAAGTCTATAATTGCAGAGTCCCATGGTATTAAAGGGCGAAAAATTGCTAGAAAACTTAATAAAAGTTTGAACATCAAATACTGAGATACTAAGAATAACGGAAAATTGTTGTAATTTATTTAAAAAATTTAATATCAAGAAAATTGGGATGGCAAATTGTTTTTTGAAAAAAAATCTTAGGAAATTTACCGTTTTTATCGTTGTAGCTATCAATTTCTTTAAACCAGCCAGTTCTAGAACTTATTCAAGTAATCTACCGACAGTATCAGGTAGTATACATTGACTTTAGTATAAGAGACATTTACCTGGAGTGTGTTCCGTTTCTCTATAAATTATAATAAGAATAACAACCTATTGCTCGCACCTCAGTTTTCTCAACCAATCAAAATTAGAGTAACAATCATTATAATAAATGGCTTCCATTTTGGATAAAATCTTAAAAGTGTGCACATATTGTTATATTTGTATTAAATAATTTCCAGGACTGTTTCGCAAATCAACAACTCATTTTTGAAGAATTTTCCAGTATGTTCATATATTAATCTAAAACCTTAAGTTACATTTCAAGTTCAAATGTATATTTCAAGTATATGTTCATAAATTGGGTTATAAAATGTTTTCACATCCTTTTTATATTCTAAAAAAACTATTTTCTTTTATAACTCACAGACATATAATTAATTACGACGATTTTATACTCTTAGAAAAAGGATTTCTGGATTGTCTCAGAATTCTCTTGATTAATAATTATTTTGTATTGTATGAGTTGAAGAGTTAAAATAAAAAAAAAACTGTAATATATTTTGCACTCTAAAAACATAGTTAACGTTCCTAATATTAAAATATCATCGCATATAAATTATTTAGACTTTGACAATTAATCTTGTCGTTGTTGTTTATTTATAAATACATTGACAAAAAAACTGTGACAACAAACATACAAACATTTTCCAATTTATTTCTGGTTTACTTTCTCTATTTTGTCTAGCAAATTTTGATATTTTTTGGTAAAAATAATAGTCTTGTATTTATTTTTGGATTTTTGTACGTTTGTCAAAGGTTGCGAAGATCTGTCTGACAAGACGGCTTTCATCTATCAGAAAATTTTTTATATCTGAAAATTATGTTAAATTATGTAAATTTTAAATTTGGATTCAGAAAATATCCACCGAATTTTTTTTTAATTTCATTTACGGAACACTTAAATTTTTAAAACTACCTTACAAAAGTGTCCTTTGGGATTACCTGATTTTCTCCTAATGCTTATCAAATCAAGATATTAACATCAAAATCTTATGTATGAAATTTGAAAACAATATGCTCGACCGGTTAGGCAGTACACGCATACAACGGCAAACATACAGATACAAATCCACACAAACGGATATCATAAAAAAACACTTTAATGGGTTTCCGCACACCGGAGTAATGCGTATATGCAAAAATCTCAGGATCTAATTTTTGATCCAAAAACAATAATTACCGCTTATTATATTTCATATAAGCGGTTGGTAAAAAACCAAAATTGATTTGATAAATTTCATTTGAAAAGGCACCACTTCATCTAAAAGGAGTATATGTATATAGAAACTAGTTAGGTTGAAATTTGTAGTTTCTAAACCAGAATATGTATCTATATAATTATTTAAAAGTTTTTCCAAATTTACAGTCAGAGATTTTATTAATGAACGAAAATTTCCTTTACAAATCCCATTAAAAGTTTTTTTTACTTTAAATCGAAATTGCATACTTTAAGGATGAGTGATTAAATTTTATTTCAAAAATAGGTATTACACTGTTATTAAAGATAATGCTAACAATTTTGCTTCTTTAATTTAATTTTTTTTTTTTTTGTATTCAATTTTTACTGACATCAATTTTATTTTCATATAAAATAATCAGGACAATAACAGAACATGAAAAATGACAATTGAATGAAAAATACAATGAATGACATAGTTAGCCCAAAAATATGTATTTGTTTCACTAAAATTATTGTGTTACCGTTCTGAATTTGAAAAGAAATGTAGTAAAGAAACTTTTGATTAAAAATAGATATTATAGAAATAAAATTAAAAAATAATTATAAATTGTACATTCTGTCGGTTTATGCTTCAAATCATAGTAGTTATAAATTTATTGAAGAATTTGAAAAACTTTTTTATATTTTAGATTTAAAAAATCCAAACAATTTTTATATTATTACTGGTGATTTCAACGCGAAACATCAAACATGGCACAATTCGAATAATAATAATAGAGGAATAAAGCTTTATAAATGGTTAGAAAGAAATAGAATATTATATAAATGTAAATTAAATGTCACAGATTCACCAACACTTCCACGTGCAAATTCTTACATCGATCTTATTCTGTCTGATGTGAGAATTAATATCAAATACAGCAACAACCAAAATAAACTTTGTACTCTTCCATACGATAGCGATCATAAAGCTATATTATTTCCATTTGTTATAAAAAAACAAGAACTTTTAAACCAGGAGCTAGCAGATAACTTTAGATTTAATTTTAACGAAACTAATTGGAATAAATTTAAAAAAAATTTAGATAAAAATTTAGATATAGAGTATAGGAATAGCACTAAAATAATAGACAATCGTAACTTAAATATAGATGAAATAGATATCCACCTTTTAAAATTAAATCAAGTAATTACAAATACCATAAATGAAACAGTACCAAAAATCAATAACACAAAAAACACCGTTAAAAAATTTTATTCAAATAAACTAAAATTCTTATTAAAAAAAAAAACTTCATTAATGAACGACATGCATAGAATATACAAACAACGGCTCGATTTTACTACCCAAGAAATCCGAATACTCAAAAGTCTATTAAACAACATAAAAACTTTAATAAAACAACAAATAAATATAGAAATTAACAATTACTGGCAAAACAGATTAAAAAAAATAAAACCTCAAAATAGAAATATGTTCCCAGAAATAAATAAATTATTTAGAGCAAAAAATAATAGTAACATAAAATATATATATATAGATCCCCAAGATTCGAACCTGCTTATACAAAATAACGTAGATATCTCCAAACTAAACACTAGTCTCGATAACAATTATATAATAAAAGAACCAAAGGATATCTATAATGTTTTAGGATCTTACGTTGAAAAAACTCACAAAACAGACATAAGCCAATACAATAATTTTCACTTACATATTATAAATAAAGTTCATCTGTTTAAAGAATATAATAAAAATAATAGGCTTAACAAAATAACCCAAGTAAATTTTAACAATAACAATAGATCTTCCAATATTAACACAAATAACAACAATTTCTGCAATTTTAACACATTAAGTCAAAAATTCACATTACTCAAAAATAAAACATCGTACGGTGTCGATCAGATTCCAAATATAGTTTTAAAAAATTTAAGTTCGAAAATCATATCAAAATACGTCATATTATTTAATAATTGTCTAAATCACGCTTATTTCCCTACAATATGGAAAAAGGCCAAAATATTAGTTTTTAAAAAGCCAGGAAAAGATCCAACAAACCCAGCTAACTACAGACCAATTAGCTTAACGCCAAATATAGGGAAAGTGTTTGAAACACTCATAAATGATAAAATAATAGAGTTTTCAGTTAATAAAGAACTTATACCAGAGAACCAGTTCGGGTTTAGACATAAACATGGAACAATCCATGCAATCACAAAACTAACTTCTGACATCTGCTGGTACATTAATAAAAACTATGGCGTTGGTGCTTGCCTGGTAGATTTGGAAAAAGCATTTAACACTGTATGGTTAGATGGCCTAACTTACAAGCTCTTGAAATATAAATTTCCAAAAAACTTAACTACAATTATAATGAATATGACATATGAAAATGAATTTTTTATTTATAACAGAAATAGGCGGTCAGAGAAAATTTTTAGAGTAGAAAATGGACTCTTACAAGGCACCGTAAATGCCCCAATTCTATTTTCAATTTATATTGCTGAATTACTTAAATTACTAGAACAGATAAAGGGTAATAATTTTTCATTAACTTTTGCAGATGACATTATTATATACGATGCAAATAAGACCGTCGAGCAAATCAAAACTAAAGTTCAAAAAATGTTTAATATTATAGTTGATTATGCTAAAGTTTGGAAACTTAAAATAAACTATAATAAATGTGAAACGATACTATTCCGAAACACCGTAGATAAAACCAGTAATAATATAAGAAAAAATTGGAAAACATTTTCAATAAGATCACCAGATCGATCTCTATTAACAAATAAAAAAGTAGTTAAATATTTGGGAGTCCAATTACATATAAATTTACATTATATTAATCACACAAAGCATAATATATCAAATAGCAACAAAACCTTTATGGCAGCCAAAAAACTGTTTTACAATAAAAACATTAGTAAAAGAGTTAAAATAATTTGTTATCAAACACTAATCAGGCCAACTCTTGTATATGGTGCACCAATATGGTACAACATTAGTGCAAGTTTAATGGAAACATTACGTAAATTTGAAAGAAAGTGCTTAAGAGTATGTACTAATATTAATAGAAAGCCCGATTCCGACTACAAATATTACTATTCAAACAAATATTTGTACAAGGAAGCCCAAATCATAAGAATCGATAATTTTATAATAAAACTAGTTCGAAATCACTATGATAGAGCACAAAATACTCCAGAAAATGGTTTAATATCTCATATATTCTACCACAATGAGGAGTACATTAAAAATACTTTGCTCACAGGTTTCATTGCCCCTGAGCATTTCATCTTTTTAGATCAAAAAGGTTACATCCAAAACCAAAACCATGTCCCTCTGTTATATCACTATAATAGAAGGGCTACATGCAAGGTTATAGATTTTCATCCGGGCAATATTAACGGAGTAAATTTAAAATATGATATGTCTATACCAGAAAAAGACAAATTAGTAAACAAAAACCATTGGTGGCTAGATAACTCCAATTAATTAGCATTAAGTCATAGACACAATTAATTTTGAGCTAGGTTAAGTATTTTAAGTTAGATTAAGCTAGGCTAAGTTTTTATATTAAAAAAAAAAAAGCAGAAATTTGGTTTTAATACTCTGAATTTTCCAAAAAAGATTATTAAAAAAATTGTTAAATGGCAATACTACTTAGATATTTAGGAATAAAATAATTAATAAAATTAACAATAAAAACAATAGGTTAAGTTTAAATGTTAATCGAATTATATAAAATAAGCTATTTTTCTAAACTTTTATAAGCTAAGATAATTTAAGAATTTTAAAAAAAGAGTAAAATAAAGTTTAAATAAAAAAAAAAAAAAAAAAAAGATTAAAAATAGATAGTAAAAAAAAACTATATTTAATTATATTTTTTTGGTTTTATAATATTAAGATTTTAATATATACTTATATTATTAGTATTTAGTTCATTGATATTTTATGAGTATATAAAATTTTTGTAAAGTGTTGCCAACGTTTATGAATTTTTAAAGTTCAAAGAAGAAAAATCATTTAATTAAGCAGATTTCAATTAATTCAAATTAAGAGATTTTGGAAAGGTAGCTTAAGTACATTAAGAGTCAGCAGTTGAACTTAAATGATTTTAAAATGGTATTAATTGATTTAGAGTTCTAAAAATTAAGTGCTAGTTTTTGGGGCTTTTTAGGACTTCTTTAAGTTTCTATAACAAAGCCAGGGAAAAATTTGGTAAACCTTTAAAAATAAAATAAAAATTTTAACAAAGCTTATAACAGTAAATAAAATTAAAATATTTGTACACTTTGCTTTAATCAAAACTAAACGATAACTCCAAATAAAAGAAGTAAACCTTTAATATACAATTAAGAATATAAAAAGTATAGTAATGGACAAAAATCAAATTTTTTTGCATGTTTATTTATATAGGACCTATAATCATTTACATTTACATATATTATTATGTTCGTAGGTACTTTTCTATTAATATTAATTCCATTATTAAATTAATTAAGGTCGATCTTTTCGTATACGTATTTGCTGTTTAATGTCACTAACATAAATTTGAAGTTTTGATTTTATTTTTGTTTTTTTTTTTATTTGTTATTATAATAAATGTTTGTAATTAACGGTATCTAAATATTTTTGACAAAACAAAATTTATATAATGATAAATTAAAATTTATACTTATATATAAGTATATGAATTTATCCAACGTAGTTTACTATTAATTACATATATTCAATGTTATGTTATTGTTAAATGTTTTTTTACTCATATATGGAAGTAAGTTTCATTAATTATTTTAAATAGTTTTATTCGAATTTTAGTAGAAGTTTTTGACTTATAATTTACAATAATTTTACATTTTTGTGAATGACGTTAGTATTTTAATGACATATAAAATACATTAATGAATTAGAGCTATTACAAGAAAACTGTACTTTGAAAATTGTATGTATTTGCTTAAATAACGGTAAATAAGGTGAGAGTTCGATACAATTATTAAACATGTGACTAAGGAAAATTGTAATTTCAAAAAAGGTTACCAAATGTTTTAAAACGGTTAATTATTGTATTAACAAGAAATTTCCAAAACTACTTTTAGTTTTACTTTCAGAAATTCTGGTATGTAATCTAATTTTTAATATTCTTAAAGGGTATTACCAGATTTTGCATTATGACTCCTACAAACATTATATTTTAACATATTTTGAAGCTTTTTCTTAAATTTAAAAGAGGTTATTAAAATGGAAGAACATGTCTCTTAGTTTAAATCATTTTTCATTCATGTTTAAATCATTTAGATCATAAAATTCTAAGAAAAACTCCAAGTTTGGTGGAAAACACAATTTAATTTCTAAAACCTGAACATTTTGGGCGAGGGTGATAGAACCCTTGGTGTTTTTCATCATTTGTTTATTTTGTATTCTATAAACCGCAGAGTTCATACAGGAAATCAGTTTTTTGGTTTTATGCTTAGAAAGCTCGTTAAGGTTGTGAAAGAACAGTTGACCGTGTGAGAGAAGTATGGCTCTGAGTGCGGCCCAGACATCTATAAAGATAGTGCTTTATATTTTTACTTTCGTTTGTTTCTTTACAATTTCTGCAAGAAAAGTTGTAAGGGGTTCCCCATTTTGCTGCAGAGGTGGTAACCAGTAGCCACAACTGTGATAGTTGCCTCGCCTCTAACCTTACAATATCCAAACTCGATTTGGTAACTAATGCATTGGATTCATTTCGGCACCCAGAATTTTAAACATAACTTATCAAATGTAATTTTTCTAATTTAAACCTAATGTTTAAGTTGAAGTTAAAATTTTGTTTTTCAATTTATTTCTCCCTTTCCCCCCTCAAACATTCTGTCCATTATCTCTCAATATTCCAAGAGACTCTTTTAAAAGCTCTTAATTACAAAATATTTTTAAAGTTAATTAGTAATAAAATCATGAAGTATAATGTTAATCTTATCAGTTTAAACTTAGGCTTTTTCTATTTAATCTAATATCTTTAGATATTTAATAGTTTTATGAATTGTTTTCTAATACTTTTAAATATAATTGAAGTGAAACACATTGATTGATGTTGGCTATTGTACTTTAACTATGAATTGAAGTTGTTTAGTCACTTTAATGCAAACAAAAAAAAAAATGTGTTACTCAAGCACCCCCTTAAAATGTACTCTACCATAATTTATACATGTTTTAGTATAATGAAAATGCTCTGTACTATAGTATACTAGTGAATACATAGTTAAATAAAGCAATTATAAAATAATAGAATAAACGATTCACTATAGTATAAAGTGACTTGTAACGTAATAGAGATGTTAAGTGGTCATTTGGTAATTGAAGATTTTAAGATTAAAAAAAATAACAAAAAAAAAAAAAAGAACGAACAAAAATAAAAATAAAAAAAAATTAAAAGTCATTTCTGCAAAATTATCCGACTGGAAAAAAAATCGATATTAGATATGACTTTGAACAAATTTTATTTTATTTTGTTTTTTTTTTCACCCTCAATAAATTTTTCGTCCTTTGTTCTTTTGTTGTTGTTGTTTTATAAGCAAAGCAAAAAAAATAAAAGTTTCCTTTGACTGAAAATAACTTGTTAAAGTTTTTTTGTGCGATTTTGTTTGTATGTGTGTAGGACCTATTAAAGAGTGATATAAGTTGTGTAGTTGTGTAACACTTTTTAAAATATTATTTAGTATAAAAATATTGAAGTTGAATTGGTGTATTTATTTTCAAATGAAAGAATTTTTAGTTATTAAATTATAAATAAAAGAATGTTAGATTTCATTACATTTATATAGGATAATAAAAACAAATTGTATATATTAAGAGTAACTTCAATTGGATATGAATGATTTTTGAGTTTGATAATAACTAATGTTATAATTTTCAAAGTTTCTTTTGAAGTTTTTTTTGATAATTTCATTAAAGTTTAATTAAATTAAAAAAAATTCATTAAAGTTTAATCAAATTCAATGGCACGAATCATGTTATCATTTAATTAAATTTAATTAAAGTTTTTGAAGATTTTTAAGAAGTTTTTTCAAGAAGTAGAAAATATATTTTTGAAGAAGTAATAGTTGAGTGACTTGATTCAGTTATTTTAGGAGATTTTTGCTTATAGTTACATGGCGTTTAAGTTTTTGTAGTTTTTGAAGTATTATTGTTTATTTCGAAAATAATAAAATCCGCTTCGAATAAATAATATTTTAATTTTGTGTGTAGTTTTTAGCACATTTTCAAAAAATTTTGTAAAAATGTGCCTATATAGCTTCACTCTGTCCGTCCGTCCGTCCGTCCGTCCGTCCGTCCGTCCGTCCCTTTTTACCTACGATTGACTAAAAAATATCAGAAATGGGTAGGTTTTGCAATAAAAATAATTTAATGTTAAAACTTTTTTTTGTAGCCCCCCCCGTTACGGAGCTACAGCCCCACAAAGTCGAAAAAAGCCCCATACTTAAACAGTTATAATTAGAGTTCTATAAGGTATATTTCCAATCTGAAAACGGTAACAGACAGCTGTTCTTATAAGCTTTACAAATTTTTAAAAACCAATTGTATAGGGTTACCATACGGTACTAAAATTTACCGTTATTCAAAACTAAGTTTTACAAAATTTTTGGTCCCTCATAACTTCGGAACGGCTAAATCTAGAAACTTGAAATTTTGGGAGAAGTTAGATCCTTAGAAATAAGTAAGAGTCAGTTAACAAATTTTTTTTGTCACGCCCCCTCTTTAGGAGCTGTAAGGGGTCGAAAATTGAAATTTTGCTAAAAATTTAGCTTTTAAACACCTATAACTTGAATACCGGTTAAAATTTTTTTTTATTTGTATACAAAATTGAAAGCTCCAAAACGAAGGTTTCAATAAGTGTCAAAAGTTTTTCTTAATTTTGACTTTGTCCGTCCGTCCGTATATTTACAAAAACTTTTACACCGTTTGAAATAGAGTAAAGAAATTTTAACCACGGGTAGATATTACAAAAAAAATAATTTCGTAGAAGAATTTTTTTCTGTAGCCCCACCCGTTACGGAGATACAGCCCTTCAAAGTTGGAAAAAGCCCTATTTTTAAATTATTATAACATGAGTTTTGTTACGTGTATTTTCAATCTGAAAACGGCAAAAGATAGCTGGTTTTATAAACTTCACAAAAATATAAGATTAAAATGTATAGGGTTACCATACGGTACTAAAATTTACCATTAAGCTAAACTCAACTTTTGCAAAATTTTTGGCCCCATATATCTTCTAAACGGTTCAACCTAGGGTCTTGAAATTTTGGGAGAAGTTAGGTCCTCCAAAATTAGTAGGAGTCGGTTAACAAAATTTTTTTGTCACGCCCCCTGTTTAGGAGCTATAAGGGCTCGAAAATTGAAATTTTGCTATTTTCAACCACCTGTAACTTTAACACCTGTTCAAATTTTTTTTTACAAATATGCAAAATTTATAGCTGCAGCATCATATTTCAACATACGTTAAAGGTTTTTCTTAAATTTGAAAGGGTCTCTTTAAATTGAAGAAATTGTTCTTTGTCTTAACCATTTTTGGTTTGATAATAATATTCTAGGTAAAATTCCAAATTTTGTTGAAGTTCAAAATTGATTTCCTAGAACCGAAAAAAATGGAAGGGTGAGGACAGGAGGGGGTGGGCAGATCCATCATAAGTTTGCTAAGCAAAAATTTGGGAACCTTCCCAATTGAAGGGCTACTAGGTCTTCAAAATTAAAACTTTTATGTTCTTATAAAACAATAACTTATTCACCATTGTAAGTTTTTCGAAAATTAAACGTTAACATTGAAGCTCCAACATTATATTTTGCACTTATTAACAGGTTTTCTTGAGTGCATTGGGGTTATATTCTAAGTAATTCACTATTAGTCACATAATTAATTATTAATGAAATAACAAAATTATAATATTATCATAATATATATTTTTATAAAAATACATGATAAAATACTCAGTAAGAAACCGTGTATAATTTTAAAAATGTGCTTTTTAAAAACCCTTGGTTTTTTCCCCTCACTTGTTTATTTAAAAAATTAATTAGAGACCCAAAACGTTAAAAGTTATGACTTTAAGTATTATACTAGGATTTGAGTGCTGAAAAGGATCTATAACTATGATTAAAATATTTAGTCACTTTTTAAAACAATAATTTATTTTCCTTTAAGTCATTCGAAATAGGGTTATAATGGGTGCTGAGAATAAAAATTAAGATAACACTCAGAGTGAACTTTGTTGAGTGGTATGAATACTCCATTTGGGGTGAATGAAGATTTCACGCAAAGTTCCTGTGGTCACTCAACCTAATTTTCAAAATAAAATTGCTGCTTATCGATACACTTATCGATACAATACTTAATGTTTATATTTTGCATTTGTTTATATTTTTTAAATTAATGTATTTTTCTTTAAAGATATATAATTATTAATTATTGATTAAACCATTAATTTAAACCCAATCGAGACTTTTCCACTCTTTAGAAGAGTTGAACTATCTAACCCGGGCTTGAAAAGTTGGTACTTTAATCACTGTGACATCCAGCGTAAAATAGATTCAAAATATTAAATAATATAATTCACAACTTCTTATTATCTCTATTATAGCAATTATTATTCTTATTAGTTTCAAAAAAGTTGAACTATCTATCCTTATATATTGCATAACGTGTGGCGTTTTTCATGTGATTTACACTTCTGATTACCTCGATTGGTTGAATTATTGTGACCGAAGCTAACTAACACTGTAATCAAATTACAATTCATTTTTAATAATCCAAATAATAGACGAACTAATTTTTTAGAGTATAGATGGTTTTAAATTATACATTAATTTTAGTAATTAAAAGCTATCCCAAGAATTTCTCTATATTTTCTAATTTGTTTAGAATAATTATCTATTGAAGTCTCATAATCTTATAATCTTTCAATGAAACAGTCTCTTGTTAAAAACTTATATGTAAACTTTTTTCATATTCAGTAAAATTTTGTGGAAATTTTAAATTTTTAAAGTGGAAGTTCAAATGTTTTTAATTTAAATAAATTTAAATTCTTTTCAAGGTTTTTTGATAATACAATTATAATAAATTGCTATTCTGGAACAAAGTATTATATAATATTATTAAAAATACTTACCACAGAATTACGTACACCAGCTATTTGACTTAAACCAAATCTAGGGCTAATTAATAATACACGTTCCATGCCCTCTCTTTGACTTGTACTAAAACATTTTGCACCATAACTTGGTAATCCCGAAATGATGTCAAGATAATGAATTTTTGCCTGAAAATAATCAATTTCAATTAATCATTTCCGTTATATTGCTTTTTTTTTTTATTTTCACATTTATTTTTAACAGTTATTTTTGTTTTTTTTTATTTTATTTTTATTTTCATTCGATCTGAACATAAGCTGTCATTGTTTTAATCAGATTTTTTTTACTTTTTTTTTGTTTTTTTTTATTATTTGTTTATTTTTTTTTTGTTTTTTTTTATGGTTAAATAACCAGAATTCAATTCTCTGCTAAATGAGTCGTGCAAAATACAAATAAGAAAATGAATAAAAATTTATATATAATATATATATAATATTTGTATGCATATACAATGAGGGAAAGAGGACAAGAGAAAACAAGTGATGATAAATAACCAAGGGTTTTTAAAAAAGCACATTTTCAAAATAATATAGTGTTTCATACTAAGTATTTTATATTAACGTTTAATTAAGGAAATATATACGTTGGTGACTAAATTACTGCTTACTTATAAAAACAGTAAATTTTTTATTTTAAAATTCTAATAGCCCTTCAATTGTTGTCTTCAAGGCTGCTGAATTTCTCAAGAACCTAACTTCATCTCCCCTAACTTAACCCCCCCTCCTCTTTCTTCATTTTTGCAGGTTCTGGAATTAAATTGTGAATTCCACAAAAATTTGAAATTTTACTTAGAATTATACTATCTAAGCAAAAATGGGTAAAACTGAGGGAGACTTTCTTCAATTTAAGGAACCGTTTTTAAATTTAAGAAAAACCTTTAACATATGTTAAAATATAATGTTGGACCTTTAAATTTTGTATATTAATAAAAAAAAAAAATGGACAGGTATTCAAGTTACAGGTGCTTAAAAATAGCATAATTTCAATTTTCGGGCCCTTATAGCTCCTAAACAGGGGGCTTGACAAAAAAATTTTGTTAACTGACTGAGTTTTTTAGGATCTAACTTCTCCCAAAATTTCAAGACCCTAGCTTGAACCGTTCAGAAGATATGTGTGGCTAAAAATTTTGCAAAAATTGAGTTTTGTGTAATGTTAAATTTTAGTACCGTATGGCAACTCCAAACATTTTCCTGTCAAAAACTTATAAAGTTTATGAAACCAGCTATCGTTTGCCGTTTTCAGATTGAAAATGTATCTAACAGAACTCTTCTTATAACAATTTAAATATAGGGCTTTTTCCAACTTTAGGGGGCTGTAGCACCGTAACAGGTGGGGCTACAGAAAAAAATTCTTCTACGAAATTATTTTTTTTGCAAAAACTACCCGTGGTTAAAATTTCTTTACTCTATTTCAAACGGTGTAAAGGTTTTTGTAAACATACGGACGGACGGACGGACGTACGGACAGAGTGATGCTATATAAGCACATTTTTACAAAATTTTTTGAAATGTGCTAAAGAGAGGAATATGAAGAATATTGATATTTCAAATAATACTAAGTATGCGAATTAATTGGATTGTTTGTTAAATTAAATTTTGTATATATATAAATATGCTGACAGTTTCAGGGTAAAAATACAAAATAACAGAATTGCCTGGTCTATAGATTAAAATTAATTATAGATTCTTAATTAGGGTTATCACCTACACGCCTCAAAGGAACAATCGAATCGAAATCATGTTATTAATGATTATCATCATATCAAATGATTAACTGAGGTCAGGGTTTATTTTATTTCAATTCAAGTATTTTTAATTCCAAGGATTTTTTGTTTTTTTTTTATAAAATGTTATAAAAGTTTGTACTTTGTACTTATTGAAATATTTCGATACAAAACGATTTAAGGGAAAAAAAATTAAGTTTCATTCAATTAATTTTAATTCACTTAAAAAAAAGAAACCGATGCGAAAACATTTTTATTAAAAAATTAAATGAAGTACTTTTTGTTAATACAGATAAGGTCTTCCAGTTAATTTTAACCCATATGCACCACAATTAGTAAATTTTGTCTTTAATTTAATGTGATAAATTTACCTCTGTGAGGGTCTTTATTGGCCTCTATAACTACTATGAGACATATGTACATTTCGTTAACTCTCGATTTAATACCCTTCTTTGGTCTGGATTTAATACCTTTCCATTGTCTATCCATGTACATAAAATTGCCCTTAGAATTATTTAATACCGAATGGAATATTAGTTCTTAACTTTGTAAATTTGAGAACGATATGTCGCAGTTGCTATATAGAATAAAGACTTTGATTTAGTAAAGCTTTAATTACATCTAAAACTTTCACTCAAAATTAATGAGGCTTTAAATAACACGTCTAGGAGAAGTTAGAAAATTTGAATTAAATTTTTTAGCGGATTCCAGCTTTAGACATTCAACTCCATATGACATTTCAACTTAAGGTATGTGAATTATATTTATTAGTTATTAACTTTTGGCATATAGAAAATTAATTGAAATGTACTCAATAATGAAATTGAAATATACTCAAGTATTTTCAAAAAGTAAAAAATTCTTTTCAGAAATTTATCAAAAGACAGCAAAGGGTTAATTTTAACAGCTTTGTATTTCTTAATTCTTAAATTTATAAATACTTTTTACATTTTATTTTGAATGAGATGGAAATTATTCGAATTGAATCAAAAATAGTATGTCACCTGTCAAAGAAAAAGCAGGATTATTTTCATTAACAATGCCAAGTTAAAAACGAGGAAGAGTGTAGTAGAGTAGACTGTGTCAACTCTGGGATACCCGTATGACCGTATCATATACATTATATCCTCTGTGAGGGTCTTAGGTGTAGAGTAATGCTCATATAAAAGAAGGAGTTGTATGGCAGCTACTCGAACCCTTTGCAGTAGACCAACCAAATTTTGCAGTAACTTTGGCCATTACACTAAACTATTTTTGGCAAAATTTCAGACACCCAGCTTAATTTGGTGTAGTGTAATCCTCATATAAAAGAAGGAGTTGTATCGCAGCTACTCGAACCCTCAGCAGTAGACCAACTAAATTTTGCAGTAACTTTGGTCATTACACTAAACTATTTTTTGCAAAATTTCAGACACCCAGCTTCATCAGGTGTAGTGTAAAGCTCATATAAAAGAAGGAGTTGTATGGCAGCTACTCGAACCCTCTGCAGTAGACCAACCAAATTTTGCAGTAACTTTGGCAATTGTACTAAACTACTTTTGGTAAAATTTCAGACACGCAGCTTGCATAGGTATAGAGTAATTCTCATATAAAATTAGAAGTTGTATGGCAGGTACTCGAACCCGTGGATCAAAATGGCTGAATTTAAAACTCGATTCCGTTTTTTTCATAAAAACGAATTTGTGAAAATTTCATAATCCTAGCTCCTTTACTTTTTGAGTTATCGTGATGACGGACGGACGGACAGACGGACGGACATACATAGCTAAATCGATTTATTTTTCGATTCTGATCCGATCCATACACTTGAGTCTATATCTACCCCCCTCCTTCTCTGCGTCACAAACGTAATGGCAAATTTATTATACCCTTGGACTATATAGTCATACGGGTATAATAAGAAAATAATAAAATATTATATAATGTAAAATTATAGAGTGTTTATACTTATTATATATATCCAATATAATGTAATTTCGTAAATTGTATACGGATTATAGATAAACTGTCAAAAATTATCAAATAAATTGTGATAATTTCTGAATTCAACAATCATTTTTCATTGTCAAATTTTTTTTTCACCCCTACCTAACAGTATTTTATGTTTGGTTTTTTTTTTATTACCTGTAAATGGTGTTTAATCGTCTGAAAAATTATTTTCCCACTCTCTCCAATTCAATTGAATTGATTGGTTGAGTGAATTTTAAATAAATTAAGACTAACAAGAAGAACGGGAGAAAATTGCTTAAAAATGTTTTGTTCAGTGACATAACATTTAATTGAAATTGCAATTAATAAAATTGATTACAGTTTACCTTTGTTAATGTTGACAAATTAACGAATCATATTAGTTGCAACAAATTAGAAGTTTTGTAGAATTTTTACTTAACAAAGAGAAAAGAGGCTTTAGTGTTTTAATATAATGTGAAGTGACAGTAGATACTTTTACGAAATTTATAATAAGTCAAATGTCGCACAGAAGCAAAGTCGATAATGGAATGTCAATCTTAATTCAATCAGGGCTTTAATAAATTTTGATAAAAGCTATTTATATTTTTAAGAATATTATTGTAAAATTGTGTTTCAAAGTTTTAACAGTATTATTGTTAGCCAATTGAATTTTGAAATTGGTTTTTGTTTTACAATATAATTATTCCTTTTGCGACATCTTTAAATTAAATTTAAATCAGGGATTAATAAACCCAAGTTTTTTTAAAAAAGCCCATTTTCAAAATTAGACAATAGGTAGTCCATAATAAGTTTTGAGGAAAGGGTAAAGAGTGTATTGAAAAATAGTTTCTCAGAATTTCTCAGAAATTTATTTTTACATTCAAGAAAAATTGTTAAAAATAAAAAACGCTTTTTTTTTACTTTAAGAAAAAGTGTTAAAACATTTTTAAATACAATGTTGGAGCTCTTTTTATTTTGTTATTACTTCAAAAAAATTTGATTAGGTATTCAAGTTACAGGTGTTTACAAATTGCAGTATTTTAAGTATTCTAAAAATTGTCTAATTTGAGTCCTTTCAGCTCTCTAACAGAGGGATAGACTAAAAAGTTTTCTTAAACGATTAATACGAATTTTTTAAGATCTAACTCTTCCCAAAATTAAGGCTCTGGCTAATACTGTTTTGAAGAGATAAGAGGTTAAGAATATCGTGGTTTACATAATCGAGGAAAAGGAAATCGAGGAAAAGGAAAGATCGAGAAAAAATCGTGGTTTACATAATCGAGGTTTACATCATCGTGTAGCTTTACCAAGGCCTTGGCGAGCTCTACAGCTTTCACTTGGAAATTATGATTTCATATTTTCTGCGTTTAAAAGTTTTTTGAGCCTTTATTATAAAACTCAGTTATGTCATGATGTCGAGTTTCATTGAAAAAACCTTCTTGAGCTTTGATAGGCCTAACTTTAAAATGCTTAAAATTGCAAATCCTGAAAAGGAAGGTTTAAATGTTATCTCGAATATTTCTAGCATTTTGGTAAAAAACCAAGTTGACACGAATGGTTTGTTAATTACATTTTTTATTTAATTACTCAAAGTTTTTCTCTTTATTTTTCACTAAGTTAGAATTTAATGAAAATGTCGATTTTTTAAAGAATTAATTAATTTTTTCTTTGAATTTTTATATTTTTAAATAGAAAAAAGTTTCTTCTACTCGCAGAAATTTTTCTCTATTTTTAAACGATTTTATTTTAAGATACTATTTTTGTATATTTTGAATTCAAAAACATTAAATTAAAATTTCAAGGAAATGTATGCATATTTTAAGTTAGTTCTTTGTAAAACTTTTGCTTTCAACAGCGGAAATTAAGTTCTATTAGAGCTTCAAAAATTGAGAACAAAGTTTTTATAATTGAATTAATTGTTAAAATTTTATTAAATATATATATATATATACAATTATTAAAAAATATTATTTGCTTTGGAATTAATTTCCTGGTATTCTTTGAAGACAAAAAAACTTTTTCTTTTAAAAGAAAATTATGACTCTGCACGACTCCAAAACTTTAACAATCTTTAATTTTCATAAAATATGAAATGAAAAACTTTTGTTTGTCAAAATTTTAACTTATACGCGGTTACACTATAAATAACAAGTTTATATAGAGTGTTATACACATATTGGGTGTTATTTTGTGTTAAAAATTTGTTGCAATATGTTGCAATTTGTTGCATAAAATAACTCTTTAATATAAACAAAATTATGATATAAAATTTGAAAATTTTACGATTCTTAAATTAATTAAGTGACTTCAGTAATTTTCATTCATAAAGTTTTTCATTTTGTCGTATTAAAATCAATTATAAAACGATGAAAAATGTAGAGTAGAATGTGTTAACTCTGGGATACCAGCATGAAGGTAATATAAACGTTATATACCGCTCAATTACTTTTGGTAAAATTTAAATACCCAGCTTTATTAAGTATACAGTAATTTTCATTTTAATGGAAGGGAGTTATATAAATGTTGAAGTTAATTTCATTAGCGATGACAGCTCTTGCATAACAACGACTTTGTGAAAATATCAGAATCCTAGCTCCTTTAATTTTTAAGTTATCATGAAGATAGACGGGCAGACGGACATACATAGCTAGATCGATTTACTTTTCGATTCTGATCTTATCTATGCCCTTGGGTCTATATCAACCCCCATTGTGTTATAAACGTAATGGTAAATTTAGTATACCCTTTGAACAAAATACAAACATAAAAAAATGTATTAAAATAAATTGATTATAATTTATTGGGACCTCATGCAGTGCATTGCGGGAATAAAATTTAATTAAAAATCTTAATGAGAAACAATATCAATTATTTAATTTTCGACTATAATCAACTTTCAATTTATTCTAACAATCTATGTATAATATGATGGCATATAAATTAAAAAGCCTAAAGTTATTTATAGACATCGAAGCAAATTTTCGTAATTCAATATTGTATTTTAAATAACATTAAATTACGGAAATATCTTTTGTACTATAGGTAAATTTAAGGAATTTAGTAATTAAAATTTATGATTTTTTGACTCTCCTAGCATGGTTCGACCTCAAATGCAAAACAATCCGAAGAAATAACAATTTTTCAGTATATATAGAGATTCCGCTGTTAAATGATTTAAATGTTTCTTCAATGCTCACTCTGCTCAAAATTTTCCAACTTGAAACAAGGAGGTAAACATATGATCTTTTATGGAAATTCGTTTGTCATGCACTCATCACGCATATGGAGCCATATTCCATGAAATGTGTTCCCTATGGAACACATATGTGTGCATATGTGTAATTTCAGAAGAACATTTACAATTTTCTTCGAAATATTGCATTAAATTTTACTCATCCCTCCTAATTCCAGAATCCCAATTTTTCCAAATGCAATTTTCAAAAATTTTTTCACATTCTAATCCTTGAAACTAAGTTGTACATTATAGTGAACCTAGGTTTGGTTCAGAACGGGTTTGGTGTATTAAAGTCACACAATAAGTACATCTAATAAATGGCTCTTAAAGCTTTCCACTATTCCTCATTAAAATAATGTTAATAAATAATAAATAATAATTTTAGTTTCATTAATATTTCAATTAAAAAAGTATAATATTATAATTTCAGTATTTCCACTAATTCAGTTTAAATTTTTCCATTTAAGTACAAATTAAAATTGCTTCAAACTCTGATTAAAATTTATTAAAACATCTTATATTAGATCACAGAACAATGAACCACAATTAAATTAAAATAAAATGATATTCTATAATTTATAACATACCTGTAATTGTGTTAACATTTTTGATGATGATCCTGTCATTTGTGAATTTAATTTCAGAAAATGTGATATTAATCGTCTTAATTCTTTACGTTTCATTCCTTCGACTAATGATGAAGGCACAAAACGTTCCAAACCAAATTCTCGTCTAGAATAAATGATATAAAAAATTATATTTTAATTTTTTAATAATAAAAATGTTATGTTATTTTATTAAATTCCTTTCTTAAATTAAATAATATTTTAATAAAATGAATGAAAAGAATTTCAAGAAGTTTAAAATGAGTTTAATATTATTAGGCAAAAGTAGTAGTTGTAGTAGCATATAACATAGTTAAAAAAGTGTCGAAAAATAATTATCCTTTCTCAAAAGGATTTTAAGAATAAAAGGAAACCTTTTTCTCTAATTAGCACATTGTTCTATGTGTTAAGTTTTATTTTAAAATGATATTTTTATTTCAAAATTGAAATTTCAGCATTTTTAACATTTCTTTTTGTTTATTTTGTTGAATAAACTTAAAATAAAATGTGAAATACCGATATGTTCATTACAGTTACGGACATAAAAGTACGAACGATTTTGGATATTGTTCAAATAAAGAAATTATATTTAAGACTAGGAATATCAGAACTTGTGAATTAAAATAAATTATTAGATATTAGGATAAAAAAACTTTACAAGTGATACAAAAGTTAATGGCTTTGGTAATTTTATAAGAAGGTAATAATCTAAGTATAGACTTGTTCAAATTCTAATTAATAAAATTCTTATTAATTAAAAATAAAATATTGATTAGTTAAAACATTAATAACGGTTTTTCAAGCAAAAATTACATTTATTCAATAGAAACAGTGAAAAAAATTAATATTTTTCGAATTCAAGTCTTTGTGACACTTCATTTATGACCATAACTCCTAATGAATCTCCTATGTCATACAGGGTTAAAGATGTAGTTTTTTGCATTAAATAGTGTACGAAATTACTTTGAAAGTCATTACCTCGGAAACTGTTAGAAAAGTTTGTTTTAATGCCCCTAATGACTGAGTGCAGTATTTGTACTTGAGTCGGATACACTATATATATTAATAAACGAGGAAGAGTGTAGTAGAGTAGACTGTGTCAACTCTGGGATACCCGTATGACCGTTATATAAACATTATATCATTATTATTATAAACATTAATTACTTTTGGCAAAATTTCAAACATATCAGATTTATTAGGTATAGTGTAATGCTCTTATAAAAGAAGGAGTTGTATGGCAGCTACTCGAACTCTTGGCAGTAAAGCAACCAAATTTTGACTTTGGCCATTACACTAAACTATTTTTGGCAAAATTTCAGACACCCAACTTCAATAGGTATAGAGTAATGCTCATATAAAATAAGAAGTTGTATGGCAGCTACTCGAACCCTTTGCAGTAGACCAACCAAATTTTGCAGAAACTTTGGCCATAAAACTAAACTACTTTTGCCAAAATTTCAGACACGTAGCTGTAATAGGTACAGAGAAATACTCATATAAAAAAAGAAGTTGTATGGCAGCTACCCGAACCCATGGACCAAAATGGCTGGATTTAAATAGCGATGACGGCTATTGCAAAAAAACGAATTTGCGAAAATTTCAAGATCCTAGCTCCTTTAGTTTTTGAGTTATCGGACGGACAGACGGACAGACGGACGGACAGACGGACGGACAGACGGACGGACAGACGGACGGACGGACAGACGGACGGACATTATATAGCTAAATTTTTCGATTCTGATCCGATCCATACACTTGAGTCTATATCTACCCCCCCTCCTTCTCTGCGTCACAAACGTAATGGCAAATTTATTATACCCTTTGACTATATAGTCATACGGGTATAAAAAGGTTAATCAATTATACAGGATGTAATGGAGATTTAATTTAGTATAAAAATTACACGTACATGTTGTCTCATTTATGGTTTGAAAGAGTGTTAATTTATATTTTTTTCAATCTTGTTTTAAAAATTGTTCACAAAAATGAGATTACTTGTTTTGTAAGGCAATTCCTGCTAAATAGCCATTATTTTTGGAAATATTAACCATTTGTTTCAAAATTAACGTAAAGGACCATTTTAATTACTTAATGCTCATTGTGTCGATTTAATAACAGAAAAGTCTTATTTGAGTTTTTATTGTACAAAATTTACGACGTATCGAATTCTGTACTTACTAGTCCCTGTATTTCATTTACATGTAATATTTCAGTTAAATTAAAGATAATATTTTCTATCATTACACCTGTGTAATCATTAAAATACTTTAAATTTTTTGTGTATATATTTTATAACATGTAATAGCTTTAAAAGAATGTCTTATTTTTTGTCCGTTACTGTACATTTATTTTAAACATAATAATCAAGGATTTTATATCCTTATCATTTTCTTAAATAAATTGCGTATGAAAAAAACTTGTAATAATTTTGTCACTTTCTATGTCAACTTTTAATTTTACTATCATTTTTTATTTTATCGTACATGTATAATATATGTATATATATATATATGTATATAATATACATCTATATATTTTTTCAAACATGCATGTATAACATATGGTATATACATAATACATTGTTTAATGTATTAAATATTATGTATATTAAATATCTTCATATATAACTGTTACTTACTCAACAATTTTTACAGTTAATTTTGCTGGTGAAACATTATTTGCCAATGCATGTTGATGTATATGTAAAGCAGCTAATCTTAATGCAACTTCTGGTTGTAATTCTGGTGCAAAACGTTCTTGTGTAACATCATTACAACATTGCATATATAAATAATCTAAAGCATTTAAATCTCTTTGAGCTAATTCAGCAGCTGAAACTGGAACAAAAGTTACACGAAAAAGGCAACGTAATTTATGAGCACCAGGACGTGCTGCTATCTGAAAAGATAATTTTTTTAAAACAAAAAAAAAAACAGTTATAGTATAAAAGTTGCTATGATTGTTTAAAATAAAATTTATTTAGTTTTCTTTAAATTTAATATTATGATATGAACAACCTAAGGTTTGCGTAATATAAAAATGTATTTCAAAAATTAAAGTTTTAGTATAAAAGTATACTGGGGAGGAAGGGGAGATGTTTAATAATTTTGATTGTCTTTGTTATATGAATATATAAGAAAGATTGGGCTGGGTCAATTAAAATTTAAAAAGTAGCGTTGTATAGAGGATATTAAATTATATATTATTAATTTATCAGATCTTAACTAACTTATATTAATTTATTGAATCTTAACTTTAATAAATAAGGGGTTCGATTTCCGTACATGTCATGAAATATTTAATTTAAAACGAGGAAGAGTGTAGTAGAGTACACTATGTCAACTCTGGGATACCCGTATGACCGTAACATATACATTATATCATCCGGTTAATTACTTTTGGCTTTATTAAGTGCAGTGGAATACTCATATAAAATAAAGAGTTGTATGGCAGCTACTCGAACCCTCTGTCGTAGACCAACCAAATTTTGTAGAAACTTTGGCCATTACACTAAACAATTTTTGGCAAAAATTCAGACACCCAGCTTCATTAGGTGGAGAGTAATGCTTATATAAAATAAGGAGTTGTATGGCAGCTACTCGAACCCTCTGCAACAGACCAACCAAATTTTGCAGAAACTTTGGCCATTACACTAAACAATTGTTCGCAAAAATTCAGACACCCAGCTTCATTAGGTGGAGAGTAATGCTCATATAAAATAAGAAGTTGTATGGCAGCTACTCGAACCCACTCCACTAGACCAACCAAATTTTGCAGAAACTTTGGCCATAAAACTAAACTACTTTTGGCAAAATTTCAGACACGTAGCTGTAATAGGTACAGAGTAATGCTCATATAAAAAAAGAAGTTGTATGGCAGCTACCCGAATCCACGGACCAAAATGGCTGGATTTAAATAGCAATGACGGCTATTGCAAAAAAACGAATTTGCGAAAAATTCAAGATCCTAGCTCCTTTAGTTTTTGAGTTATCGTGCGGACGGACAGACGGGCGGACGGACATACATAGCTAAATTGATTTATTTTTCGATTCTGATCCGATCCATACACTTGAGTCTATATCTACCCCCCCCCTCCTTCTCTGCGTCACAAACGTAATGGCAAATTTATTATACCCTTTGACTATATAGACATACGGGTATAAAAAGTTATTGAAATATAATTTTTCTTTACAAATCCCCATGGTGACCAAACATATTTAGTAAAATATAAAATATATGATATAAACAAAATAAATAATATTAGTTATAATACAGTAATAATATAATATGCTACACATGGAAAAAAAGGCATTGTAAACAAACATATAATATAAATATAACAGATTAAATAGTGGTAAGTAATAAAGTCGAGATTAATTTGAATTAGAAGTCGGATATTAAAAAATCTTCTTTAATTGAGGTTCCTGATTCCTAAAATTTTGAATGGCACCTAAGGAAGATTTTCAACCTCTGATTTGTAGTAAACAACGCATGATACGACATTTATAGTATTAATATTGTCTTAGTATTTCAGGTGTCTTTTTAAATCATGGAAATATTCCCTATAGAAAAATAAGTTCAACTTTTGCATATTTTTAGGCAAGTTTTGGAAGTAAGTTTTGAATGTAAGTTTACAAAAAATTACATATTCCTTAAGGTAAATTACCTTTAAAAAATTTTAATGTATGGTTTAACTTAAATTTATTAAAAAAAAGTTTAAAAAATATATGTTGGATTTTTCTTATTCAAGTAATAAGAAATCAAAAATTTATAATATAATTTTTTGTTAAATTTTTGGGTTTACAAGGTTTAAATATTTTTAAATATATAATGCAGTTGTGAGCAAGCCATATGTTGCATATTTGTCTATAGTTTCATTTGACTGTGCTTTTTGTTAATTGTCTATATTATCATTTTACTCCATATCATTTTGATGGATTTCATTCAGCAGGATTTGAATATGATATTTTTATATACTATATAAAATACTAAATTAGGAGGCGTTTTTAAATTGGATTCCAGAATATTTATGTTTAAGTAGTTATATGCAATATCACAATAAATGTAATACAACAACAATCTGATTGTAATCCAGCTAAAGTTAAAACACACAATATTATTTTACTTATTAATTAATCCAAGTACAGAGTTATATTACTTGAACTGCTTTGTATTTGAATCTTTGATCTGTAGGTTATTACAAAATATCCTAAAACTATGCAAATAAATTTCCTTTCAAACAAAATATTTAAAATTTTATTTAACAAATACTTTAGTACTAATTGACATTTCTCTTGTTATTTAGAGTTGAAAGGTTAAATAACTGCATGTCTATTGAAAATAAATGTATGTATATAAACATGTATGTACATATTTTTAACAAATATTTTAATTTTAATTAATTTTAATGTATTCAGTCACATTTAAAATAACTTGGGGTTTTCAAGTTTTTTATTTTTAACAATTTTCTTTCAACTTTTTGTTTTGTTGTCAGTGTTTCCATTTTGTTGAATTCATTAAAAGAAATTCTTGTTTTTTTAAAATATATTTTAATATTGTTTTATTTTCTGTAATTACTTTATTGCTCAAAATGCAATGTAAAATAAATAAAAACTTTCAACTAAACACCATTTTGAATCTCTATAGTTCTTTTGTAAAAACAATTTATATAAAAATCTTTTTAAATTTAAAATAAAAAAATTAAATTAAATTGGTTTTTTTTTTTTCTGTGGGGTTTCTGGTCTTTTTGTCAAAGTGATAACTATAAAAGCCAAGATATGTCTGCATAAAAATGAATCTATCTATATATACGTTATATATAGGTATGAGAGGTGATATGACAAAGATCCGCAGTCTAAAGTCCATTGTAGACTTATGACCGTCAAAAAAAAAAGCCGAAAATTACGTGTCGATTATAATTCCGAAGAGGAAGCAAAAAGTTCACTAAATATTGAGATAAAATTCCTTTTTATATTGGAATTGGTGGCTAAAATTTAAACTGCATTTTGAAAAGAAATAAAGCCGAAATTGAAAAGCAAACAAAGTCAAATTATATATTGAAAATATTTCTGAAAGTCTATTCTGAATTTTTTTAATTTAAGTCTGGTATTAAAATATATTTATAAGTAAAATAATAGTTGGGACCTCGGGGGGTTAAAAAAAATTATAGAAAAATAAGTTTTCTTTACAAATCACCATGGTGACCAAATATAATTTAAAATATACTAATATATAATATAAACAATATAAATAATATTACTTATAATAATTGATAGAAAATATTGCAATTGCGTGACAACGGGGTGCAAAGCCTACGTGTAACGACAGACCCCATGTTAAAACAACAATAACAAAATAGTAGATGTAAAAAAATAAATATTTATATATTTGGTTACCATGGGGATTTGTAAAGAAAACTTATTTTTGAATAATTTATTTGAATTAAAAAAATGTATGAACAGTACCCCTCGGTTAGTATAGTCAAATGTAATTTATAATTAGTATTATGTGTATAAATGCATATGCACGTCTCTCCTGAGGTCTTTTGGCTATAATTTTTTGCGTTAAGCCTCCGGGGGAATCTTTGACTTCAGGACTTTTATCATATCACCGTATGAGATGCTATGAATAGCACCATTTTATTTTAATTTTACAAAAGAGAAGAAATAAAGAAAAGAAAAAAAAAACCAAGTTGTTGTTAGTATGATTAAAACTACTTAATTCTTTTTTATATACTGGGTTTGATACTAGATTTAATATATGCATCTAAATTGTGCATTTTTATTTCTCTGTGAACACCTCAGTGGTTTTATTTTTATTTTTTTTTTCGAATTATTTTATATTATTTCAACAAATGATTATAATATTAAGTTAAAATAAAAAAAACTGACTGGGAACAGAACCATTTAAATTTTATGGAATATTCATTTTAGTTGCAATAAAATTTTATGGTTTTAGTATTCTGTTTTGCTATAAAATAAAGATTTTAACAAAATGACCAAGTGAATCATGAAAATTCTCTGGTTAATTAAGTGTTATTGTTTTATCTTTGTTTTTCTATAGTGATTTTCTTGACTTTCTTTTAAAAAAAAAATTATTTTGTGGCCATTTTGTGTTTCAATTTAAAATTGATTTTATAAATAAAAGTAGGTAAAGTAGGTATTATTTAAATAAACTAATATTTAAATTATTAGAATTTTGTGTACTCGAATTTGTTAAGCGAATTATCATTTAATTATAATCTCTGAAAAAACCCATCTCAAAAGAAATTTTTCTCAACTAATAAAATTTTTACTTTATGTGAATATATTTTTTCTTAAAGTGAAGATTTTCTAATTTTAATGAAGACACATATAGTTTAAATGAAGACTCTTCACGACATGTGAATAACTACTTAGTTTAGGCAAAGATTTTTTTAATTTAAATGAAGAAATTTTACTTTAAGTGAAGATTTTTTAATTTAAGTGAAGGTAATTTACTTTAAGCAAAACTTATTACTTTAACTGAACACATGTTTATTATGTGGAGAGATTTTTATTTTAAGTGAAGATTTTTTTAAGTTTTATTAATATTTTTATTAAATGAAGTAATTTTTAGTTTAAATGAAAATTTTGTTTTACTTGAAGTGAGTTTTCATTTTAAGAGAAAGATTTATTATTTATTGAATGAATCTTCAATTTAAATAAAAATGTCGTTAGCTAAAGTTAATGAATTATAACAACAAAAAAGAAAAATTCACATAAACTAAAAAAATCTTCATTTAAAAAAAAAAAAAATTTTTTGTATTATATTACAAAACAAAAAAACTTAAAAATAAATATATTTACCCTTGCTAATGTTTCTTCAGGATCTAATAATGTTAGTTTATTTCTTTTAAGACTTTTTACATGCTCTAAAACAAGGCTAAAATGTTCACTGGCAGTTAGGCACAGTTTTTCACGTAGTGATGAAACAACATCCTGTTAAAATAAATTGAAAATTTTTTAATGAAATAATTTTTTTTTTTTAATTTAAAAAGCAATTGTAACTTACATAAACCGTTGTTGTTGCATCATATTTAAATGACTTAGTTTGACCATTTTCTAGGAACACTTTTAATACATTTGCCATCGGCGGAACACATAAATCACCTAAAGAAAATGCTGATGGCTGAAAAAGAAGAAAAAATATTTATAAGTTAATAATTTAAAAAGAATAGTTTATCAGCTTTAAGCAATCTGTTTAGCAAGAGCAGAGCTGTAAATTTTTGGAAATTTCATAAATGAATCAAATTTAAAATTATTAAAGTACTAAAGTGAACCAGTTTTGTAGGAGGCATTTTAAAAAATATATATATGTATATAATTATGGATTAAATATACAGTGACGTGAGCATTCCAGATACACATGGAAACACTCAAATAGATAGACTAAGCCTATGCTAACTCAAATGGAAGAATGCAGTAATAATATCAAATCTCGTGAGAAGAAAATATTAGTCCTAATGCTCTCGCGTGGAGTAACAATGGACAAAACACAAAGAAATTTAAAATTTCCCTTTCAATTAATTAACTTAAGAATTGGGTAACTTCAGTAGCTGTAGAACAAATTTTTTTTAATTAACAAAATAAAATTTAATATGACGGATTAAAGTAATAATGTAAGTCTAGTACTTCTACGAGTATATAAGTTTTTAATGCTTAATGATTTTAGATTAGAAATAAGTGCATTAATATTGTTTGCAAATAATTATATTTATAATTCTTTTATACCCTACACCTAAAATAGGCTAATGGTATGATATACACCTTGGTAAAATCAAGTGTAATGGTATGATATTACATTAATGGTATGATATAACCACCGAAAGAAGGCTAGTATATGTATTTTTGATTAGCATCACCCACTGAGCCAATTTTGCGATGCCCGTCCGTTCGTACACAGAATAGCTTAAAAAATATTGATGCTTTCTTGAAGAAATTGATATTGCAAGTTACTAATGACGAAAGAAAGGCGGAATGGGCAAAATTGGAACATGAGTTTAGATTTTGTAAGCTTTCAATCGAATTAAGGTCAAACTATAAATTTGAAACTAATAAAGATAGAATCTTTAAATTTGGTACAAGTGAGTTCTTTCCTATTTTCTTTGTTCTCTTAAATTGTGAGATCAATTGGAGTGGTGGTTTAGGTATCTTCAACACACCTACCAAGACCTTAAAGCATATCTTCGAAATTAATAGTAGTAACTTAAAATAAATATAGAAGCTTTGCAATTCGAAACAAGGGTTTTCCTTCCTTTGCATCCCTGAAATGTGGGATTAATTGCAGTGGTTATTCTGGTATCTCCCACACACCTCCGAGGACTTAAAAGCATATCTTTCAAATTAATAAAGACAGCCACTTCAAACTTCATATAAGAGCGTTCTGCTTCGGTTATATTCTTAAAATTTGGGATTAATTGGCAATTCGAGTATCTCCCAGATAACTCTCAAGATCTAAGAAGCATATTTTCGAAATTAATAACGAACCCTGAAATCTGAAGATAGAAATTTAAAATTTGGTACAAGGTTAGCTTCTGCTTTGTTATCTCTATGTTTCTGAAATTTGAGACTAGTTGAAGTGTAACGGGGTTCGTATAACTACCAATTAATTTTGTTAGGTGCATGGTAATACTAAGTCGGTTGCATCAACTGTTTCATTACTTGTTTTTCAATTTAATTAATGTTATAATATGCGAACTAGGTTATAACTGTAATTCCTAAAAACGAAAGTAAAAATAAATTTTTACTTAAGAGCCTTCGAGAATTAATGTGTAACATTTCTTCTAATTGAGAAATATTCCTTTTTAAAATAAAAAAGTGAAAATTATATTTAGGTTGTGACATAGAAGATGATTACACCTAAATTTTCTACTTGGTTTATATAAAGAAATCATTTTATTTTAATGTATTCATTTCAAGTAATTATTATCAAGTTACTACTTCCCTTTTTAACACTAAAAGTATCTTCCATTAGGTTTTTTTTAAAACTCTTTTCATCGTGAAAGACAAAAAGTAGGGAATCTTAGAAATTTTTAAATGTGAGTAATTAATAGAGCATAATATAATTTATATATTATATTAAAATATAATAAGTAAAATTTAAATATTCAGATTTGAGATTTAAGTAAATGGAATAAAATTAAATTTAACATATTTTTTCCATGTAGGAATTAAATTGTGGTTTTAAGCAAACTGAATGTTAAAAATTATCTTAAGATTTATATATTTTTTTGCTTTTCTTCAGTATTTATATTCTTTCTATAGAAGAAAAGGTTATAAGTTGCTCGGTGAAAAAAATAAATAGAATGTGTTCCGTTTGTGTGACTTACACACACAGTCAGTCAGTATGTGTCTGTTAACACTATAATCGCGTAAATTTCAACCTCAATTTTAATGAAATTTTATAAAAATGATTACCTCGTCAATAGTGCGGTTAAGTTCGTAGATGGGCCAAATCGGCCAACGAAATCGAGAGGCCCTATACAAAAACACGAGACTTTTCAAGAAATGTTTAACTGTCGGAATTAGTTAAAATTTTATTCATACACTATTGGTGGGTACCTATGAAGGTTTGAGATTCTAGGAGTTTCGAGAATGTCAAGTTCTAATCATTTATCAAAATCTCAGCTGAATTTAAGGAAATTTGGTATGAATGCTCAAAAATACTCAGGGGGAGGGAAGGCTCTCATATAAAATAATTAGACCTTACAATCAAAATGACATTATGTAGGACGAAAAGATTATACAATCCATTTTGGACTTATTTATTGAATCAAATAAGTATTAAATATAAGGAGTACTTAAATAAGTACCGATTTACTATAATATTTTTAGATCAGAAGACACTTTTTTTTCTGTTTTGGATTATGCTAGTCGTGGTTTATCAAGTTTCACAGCTATACACCACGGAAATATTGTTACTTTTGCAATTAGGTATGCCCTGAACTTTTAAAATAATGCTCTCATCTCTGTAATTTGTTGTTGTTATATAATGGGAGTTAAATAAATGACCCGGGCTTTAGTAGTCTATTGCCTTGCACTGGGTTCATAGATCCATTTGTGTGTTACGAGGTTCTAAATAATCAGCGGTTAAAAGTAGTCTTCATATTACTCTAATACTTTTATATATTAAAAGTCTTATTTTACTATTGAAGAACGACTAATATATATTGACTTCCACATCTTTGCACATAGCTTCAATCATTCGGGCAATTTTTTTCATATACAGAATATACACTCAATATAGTTGTTCAAATCTTAGAAATTGTTTCAGTTTTTGATAATTTTAAAATCAGCCAGAAATGCAGAGGAAGTAGAAGGTATTAGGAACATTTAAATAGTGTTTTGGGTTTTTCAATAACCTTGATATTATTAAATCACACTTATAACAGAAGGGTTCCATTACTAAAAATGACCAAAATTAATTATAAACTCTATAACAATAAAGAATCAATTAAAAATAAATCATTATGGGATATTAATTACATTTAAATAATTAGACCCTTAAAATTTTGGTTTCAATTTCAAAATGGTTATCATTTTAATAAAAAATAAGTCATCCAAAATGACATTGGAAAAAGATATTCATTATTATTTTTTTTTTATTTAATTTTAAGATATAAGGAAATTTTAATTAATTAGGGATTTAACTTAAAAGATTGCCATAATCTTATTTTTTATTTTTTTTTTTGCCCCTTTTATTTAATTGAAAATGTGAAAATGTAACCAAGTATAAGTACAAGACCCTATTTCTTTAATTAGAAGAGGTCTGGTTTATTAGAAACTAAAGAATAAAATATGAATTTAATTTATTTTTTTTTTATTTTGTATAATTTAATGCACGTGTTACAGAGCTTTTTTTTTTGTTTTTTCGTTTTCTTTTTCTTTCTTTAGGAAAACAACAACAACAACAACGAAATGAAAATGATAATTTCCTTATGTTTATATTTTCATTAAAATAAAAACAAAACAAAAAGAAAGAGACAAAGAAGGAGACAAAAAAAAAAATCATAAGTGAAAATGAAAAATGAAAAACTTTCATAAATCCTTGATGATCATTAGATAAGATATTACAGTTATGTTTTATTTGTTTTGTTGTTGTTGTTGTTGTTTTTTTTCATAACAAAAAACGGAAAACTCTATACAAAATTTAATAAATCTTTTATCAAATTTTCACTTCAACAACAACTAAATAACTATAATGTAAAAGAAAGAGATAGAAATCTCTTTTGAAAAAAAGTTGTGTGGTTTCATTTTTTTTGTGTTTTTATTTTTTATTTTTATTTTTCTTTTGTATTTTTTAAATGTAATTAATATTACATATATACATAGCGTTTCTTAACAAAGTGTGTCCAACCAATTTCTGTCCTAAGTAGGATGTCGGAATTTTAAACATATACTCTTGGGTTCAAACCCTGGTCAGAACATATCTAATAAAACGAGGAAAAGTGTATTAGAGTAGACTGTGTCAACTTTGGGATATCCGTATGACGGTAACATATGAATTATATCACCCGGTTAATTACTTTTTGCAAAATTTCAAACATACAGCTTTATTAAGTGTAGTGGAATGCTCATATAAAAGAAGGAGTTGTATGGCAGCTACTTGAACCCTCTGCAGTAGACCAACCAAATTTTGCAAAAACTTTGGCCATTAAACTAAACTACTTACGCAGCTGTAACAGGTACAGAAAAATGCTCATATAAAAAAAAAGATGTATGGCAGCTACCCGAACCAATGGACCAAAATGGCTGGATTTAAATAGCGATGACGGCTATTGCAAAAACACGAATTTCCGAAAATTTCAAGATCCTAGCTCCTTTAGTTTTTGAGTTATCGTGAAAACGGACGGACGAACAGACGGACGGACATACATAGCTAAATCGATTTATTTTTCGATTCTGATCCGATCCATACACTTGAGTCTATATCTACCCCCCTCCTTCTCTGCGCACAAATGTAATGGCAAATTTATTATACACTTTGACTATTTAGTCATACGGGTACAAAAATATAATTGCGGTATACTCGTAGGTGTAATAGCACCACACAGTTCAACTTATAAAGATGGGCTATCTGGTTCATTCATGTATATTGGTTCCTAAAAGAAATAAGGAACTAAGTGTAAGTCTATCATTATTGTCTCATTGAGATGAGTGAGTGGAGTCTTTGAGTTAACTTGTTAATTGTCCTTTCTGTTACCGTCGAATTGTTGAAATCGAATTACGAAACTTATTGATATTCGTTCGATCTCATTCCACAATCTTGCATATGTTCTCTAAAGTCGATAAATCATGTATGACCACATATATCCTCCCATAAATTTGTTTATCCTTCCATAAGCTTCATTTCCTAATCCTGATATACAAACTATAAATTACTTAAAAGGTCAAAGCCTAAATTGGGTTCAAAAAAATGGTTGGAGTTTATTGGATGAAGTTTAAATAATACAAAGGTAACCATTATATTTATAATTAATATAAATCTCTCGGCTATAACTTCCCCACCGATCTTCTTCATAAAAAAAGTTTAGTATGAGAACTTAAATTAGCATCATATAATGTGTCCATATAAGTTTTAAAAACGGCCAAATAATATCTGGGATTTTGAAACCTATAGATGAGACAATTTATTATTATTATTTGTTTTTATTCTTTTTTTTCCATATCACACAGGTCATAGGGTTTCTATTTGGCATCTCTATCTCACACGGTTTTCTTCTGCTGTTTTTACATTCACCCATGTGAAGTTGCATTGATTAAGTTCATTTAGTACTGTATGGGTCAAGGTATAATTTGGACGTCCGCGACTTTTGGGGGACTGATAATCTAATCCATTTGACTCATGTTATTTTGGCCTTTTCTTACCGTTTGACCTATTCAGGTCTATGTTTTCTTTCTTTGTTGCCTCAGAATGTGATATTCTCCTTTTACTCTATAGATCTTCGTTGCTTATTCTGGCAGGCCAGATTGTATAGACATGTGTTGAAGAATGCTTGTAGCTTCTGGCTTTTATTTTTTTTAAGTCTTCATAATTAATGATTTGAATTGTGATTGTGGTTATTTAAACCGTAGATTCTAGGAAGCATTGAATATACTAATATATTTCAAATTTAAGTGTCTTTCATAATTTTATAACTTATATAGGGGTCCCATAAATTGTTGAGGAGCACCCTGTATATATGACCATTTTGTAATGTGTGTGCATAATGTATAAAAGTGCGTCCATACTCCATACATATACATATAAAAAAAAAAATTATACAAGTCATCCCCTATATTTATAAACAACACCATTATTTTCACTAATCGTTTTTGTAAGCTTTTTCTTTCAAAAAAAAAAGAAAAAATTAAAAGAGGAAAAACAGAAAATTAAAACACAGAACAGCAAATGAAGAATAAAAGATATTTTCGTCCTTTTTGTTTTTCCTTATATAAAAAAAAATAAATATTTAAATATTTCGTATCATAATTCTTTGCATAATAAGGAAACAAATTTTTTTAATTCTGGTTTTTTTTACTCTTTTGTTTTTTTAATTCTGAATTTTATTTTTGTATTAAAGTGTCCTTAAACAATCCTTAGTTTTGGTTTTAAATTAATTTTTAAATATTTGTACTAGGAAAGAATATAAATATTAAGATGGAATTCAGACAAAGTTATAATTATAATTTCAATAAAATTTAAGAATTCCGATTTCCGACTTCTTAAGAAACTGGAGCGGTCAATTTAGTAGATGATTGGTCGGGAATGACCTGCAGTGCATGACTGATCGGCATTATAAATGACTAGAACATATCAATGACTAGATATACTATATCTACATTCATTAAAAGTGCTTGTGTAAATGTGGTCATATGTGGTTCTTATCATTACGAGACATCGGTCATTTCGGGTTTTGCTTAAGGGTGGAATATGAGAGTTTAAAGCTAAATTTCAAAATCCTATGTTCAATATTTTTCGGAAATTTTATTTAACGGCTGGGTGGCACAGTGGTTAGAGTGCCGACTTTCATGCGAAAGGTCCGAGCTTGAAAAAACTTTTCTGGTTTTCGACTAGACTCAGCTATCATTCATCATTGGGTTCAAGTTAATGACTTAGTCAATAATTAATAATTATATATCTTGAGTAAAAAGTTACATTAATTTAACAAATATAAACAAAGGGTTCGCCACAAGTGCTAAGCACTTCTTAGAGCCTATGAATAAAAAAAAAATAAAAAAAAATAATATTTAATCGCCCGTTTTGTCTAGACCTAATTTTCAACCAATTAAAATATATTTCATAAAAAAATTCAATTTTAAAAAATACTTTGAATAGTGTATGGCGCTCTTTATAATAATACAAATATACTATAAAATATAAGTTGTCTAATTACATTTGTGTGATATTTGATCATTAACACAAACAGCTAGTAAAGAGGTTTTTAATATCCTTTGAAATTGAACTGAAGTGAAAGAAAGCAAATGAAAAAAGACAGAATAAATAAGTGATGAAAAAAACCAACGGTTTTTAAAAAAGCACATTTCCAAAACTTTACAATATTTCATAGTGAGTTTTAGGGAAAAAATATATATACAAAATAAATTTATATTATTTCAATATTTTATATATTTGACCAATTCATTATTGATAATGAATAATAATGAAATCCGTGCTTAGAATTTAAGTCAAATGCAATCTAAGTGTTAAAATGTATCGAAACATGATGTTGTAGCTTCAATGATAATGTTTAACCTAGGAAATATATACATTGTCTAAGTAACTGATTTACAAAAATAGAAAAAATGTAATTTTTAAGTCCTAAAATCCCTTGAATTTGGAAATCGCCAAACATTTTTTCTGAACAAAGTTATGCAAATCCTCATTGATCTGATGACCCTCCCTCATCAAATTTATGGGTTCTAGGAAATTAATTGTAGCTTGCAAAAATGGTTAAAAATTTAGAGGTACTTTTCCGATTTTAAAAAAGTACTTTCATATTAAAGAATCTCTAACACATGTTTCAAGGACTTAAATTTTATCAAAAGTTGAAGTTTCTAACCTAAGCCTTTTAAAAGATATGGCAGGTCAAAAATTTTGCCAAAATTGAATTTAGCATAACGGTAAAATAAGATAATATAAATCAAAACTATATATTTATTTTACATACATTTATAAAGCTTACAAAATCAGATGTCTTTTATCGTTTCCATGGTTAAAATATGCCTTATTTGGTGTTAAGCACTTGTTGCTATGGCAATTTACATTTATGGTATAATCATACGGAAGAACGGAGGAACTGAGTGAAATTATTTAGGCACATTTCTTGAAAATTTTTTTTTTTAAAAGGTGCTAAAAAGAGAAAAATTTTCGCACCACGTACTTATTAATTTGTTCTGTTCACTTCTTCTTTCACTCTTTGTAATTTTTCTTTACTTTCTTTTCTATTAATATTTTTGTATTTTTTTTTTGTTTTGATTTTAGGTTTTTGTTTTTGATTTTTTTTTTTGGTTTTCTGAAGGACATTTCCTTCAGCATCACTATAGTAAATAGATATCTTATCGCTCAGTCATTATCAACCAGAGTAATCAAATAACCAGTGGAATGATTTAATAAATTGCGAATGGTGGATATTTTTTCAAATAAAATTAAAAACGCCAGCGACATTTAAGCGATATCAATAAATCTCAAAATATGGTTGAAAAGTTATGAATATGTTTTTATGTGTAAATTGTAGCTTACAAGCTATATTTATGAAGGGTATTTGGCTTGAATTCAACTTAGATGTCGTTTTTAGCGAACACCGTTCTTATATAGGTTTTTGAAATTTTTTTTACTTGACTTTTTTTTAGAGATCATTACTAAGTACATTTCGAAAATCCTAATATCCAAATATTTAAAAAGTATATATACTAAACGTATTTTCAATATTAGCAATGCTTCGCCAATAAAAATGTCACAGTTATTTTATACGCTTAACTATTTACTCTAAAAACCTATGTAAATCAAATCAATATGCTTAAACTTAAAAATCGCCAGCGTATTAACATTGTGTTTACGGCATTTTTGTTATTTTTCTTAACTGTTGTTTAGACTTTACTTAGACATAACAATTAACAAGTCTAAAATTAATTTCTCACAATACTGAACACAAGCAGTTTCCCTGTTAGTAAAAGAAGATATATATTTTCATTTATTTCGAATTTGTTTTTTTTTTCTCTTCTCATTTTTTTTCTTTTGAGAAAATTTTTTTTTTTTCTGAAGGAAAATATTAAAAAGAAAAACAGTTTTTAATTAAAAAATATTTATTTGTAGGTTCTAAAGAAATAATGGTCGATCTCCTTTCAATTGGAATAATTGTAAAAACAGGAAGCACAAATACAAAAGAAAAGTTGAATTCAAAGGGAAAACCAATACAATAGATTGTAAGTTAGTATAGTTTACAATATATAGTAAGTATTGTTATATTTAATTTAAAAATATAAAATATTTTTTTTAAATTGTTCTGAATGTTTCTTTTAATAATGTTTTAATAACTTTAAAAATTTTTGAAATATTTCTTCACGTTTTGTTATCTGAAAGTTTCAGAAGTAATAGGTTCAGTAAGTTCAGATTGATTATAATGTGGTTGGTTATAGTTACTGTATACTTGCGTGTGTTTACATCTTTTAATGATGTATCAAAAGTAAAAAATATGAGAAAAGGTGTATTAATTGATACTTATGCAAACAATTAAGGACTTAAGAAAGCACATTTTCAAATTTAGGCAATGTTAACACAAAATAATAAATTTTAATAACTTTTATTTATTTTTGAAGATCGAACTCCTCTCAAGAAGAGTCAGTGTTAGTTACCAGTTTTTACGTGCGAGTGTTTAAAAGGTATATGTAGGTGTCAAGAATTTCAAAAAATATTGTGTTTCGTATAACAATAATTTAAAGTACTGTGTGGCAACCATATACATTTCAACCATTCCATATTCATATATATATGTATACAGGGTGTCCGAAACTCAGGGATCACGAAAAGCGAAGGTGATAAGAGAAGTTCATAACAAACAAAAAAAAGTTTCGGAGAGATAGAAGGGATTTATATCTAACGGTTTCTGAGTTGAGCTATAACGGTTTTGGCCATGTTGAAGATCCGAAAAAAGCTTTTCCAGATTAAAAATATAGCTTATATATAATTTTTTTTTTTAACAATTTAAATAGCGGCTTTTTTAAGACTTTTGCGGGCTTTAGCTCCGTAACGGATGGGGCTATACAAAAAACTTCTTCTATTTAATTATTTTATTTGCAATATCTCCCTTTATGAAAATTTTTTTTTTAATTATTTCAAACAGCGTAAAAGTTTTTAAACACATGGGCAGACGTACAGGAAGAGGCTAAATAGCCACATTCTTCAAACTTTTTTAAAATATGCTAAAAATATCCAATTAAATTTTTGTTTTATTAAACTTCACATTAAAAACCTAAAAATATTGTCATACGGACTAAAATTATTTGAATTATACGCAAATTTTAATATTGGGATATTAAGTTAATACTGAAAATAAAGTATGTGTTTGGCTTTATTATTCACTATAAATTTTTCAAAAATATTTCTGTCAGTTTATATTAACTTGACAGTTCAGTGACAAAAAATATTATATATAGATTATATTCCAACTAAATTGATTTAAATGAAATCGACGCTATTTTCCTATGATTCATAATATTACTTCACTCCTGGTTGATATTGAAATTTGGAAACATAATACAACATTGTATACACTGCATAATTGATAAAGAGCACTCTGCTATTTGATATTAAGTTGTCAAATAATTTCTAATTTAAGTTTTTTAAAACTTTATTTTGAATATATTTTAAATTTTATTTTAAAAGTTCACTATAAATATAATTTTTCTTTAAAATTAAACTTTTTCTTTCTCTTTTAATTTAAAATTTCTTTTAATTCATTTTTATTTCATTGTTTACACCATCTAGTGGCGAATGTCATAAACTATATGAAATATAACAGTACAAAACAAAAGAATTATTGAAAGGATATTTAAAGTCAGAACTGTAAATGAGAAAACAAAAAATGATTTAAAAATTGGAAGTTAAAGCGTGAATAACAATAGCATTAAAAAAGTTGACAGAAACAAACAGTGTACCCAGCATAGAAATATCGCTCTGAAGATGATATTCTCAGAGGCGCAAAGCAAAATGTAATCATAATCTTAAACAGAATAAAAAAAATATAGAAAAATATTTTCTTTTAATAAAAAATAAAAACATTTGAAATATTTGTCCTACATTTTTTATTATTTACATCTAATGGTATATAATTTATTAAAAAAAAAAAATAAATAAATAATAATAAAGTGGAAAATGTTGGAATAGAAGTTCTTTAAAAAGGAATGTCATCTATTTAAAGTACTAAAAGACAAAAAAATGTACTTGATTTTTTTTTTTTGTAGTAAGTAATTCATAAAATGAAAATAAAGAATTTTAAAATTAAAGGGAAGAAAATTTTATATTTTATTTTTCTTAATTTTTTAATGGAAATGCAAACTTTTAATACTGAATGATTGTGATCAATTTAAGCTGTCGTAGAGTAACTTTATTTTTATATCAAATACTGATGAAATACGATTATTAAGAGACTTTTTATAGTTTTGAGTTTTACACATAAAATAAACTTGTAATATCATTTAACTCTATTGAATACTTTTTTAATATGGCTACGACTGTTTAAACTAACCCTATAACGTCCCAGTAACCAATTACAACAGCGTTTGATTGAAAGCCTTACGTTTTAATCGAAATAAATGAAGCTGAATTTTATTCGGATCATATTCAATAGAATCAGGGCAGCTTTAAATGGCAACATAAGTTAACTAATAAATAAATAATAGTAATAATAATAATGATTATTACGATTCAGCTTCCTTTGATTATATTTGGAATGGGAAGTTTTAGGCAATGTTCTACATCGAGCATCTCTCTTGTCTAACGCATTGGCAGTAAAGAATATGTCCCAAATTTATGAAGTATAGGAGTGAATTTTAAAAATTAAATTTAAAAGCCGATTAAACTACTAGTGTAACATATGGAACAGCTCAGAAATATTAAGACGAACCAAACTAACAATATTCAATTCGTACGTAAAATTTACATAAACATAATCATGGTTGCTCAGTAATTCCATTAGGAATAAATTATAAGTCTTCATAAATAAACATCTCAGAATAATATGCCGATTTTTCTGGCCAAACAGAATAAGAAATGCAGACTTGTACGCCCAAAAACAGGAAGCACCTATATTGAAGCAAATCACCAGAAGGAATTGGAGGTGGATTGGCATTACACTAAGGAAAAATGAGGAATGCATACCAAGAATGGCACTAATCTCGAATTCTCTAGGTGAATTTAGATCAAGAGGTAGGCCCAGAACAACATGAAGAAGAACGGAAGTATCCTAGATTGAAATAGAAGAAAAAGCTATGAATAGAAATTATTTGAAAATTCGTATTGAATAACAAGTGAAGTAACAAGAAAAACACAAAATCTTCTAGTACAAAAAATGATATATTTATTGAATTTGCTAAAATTAGATCTTCTAATCCATATACAATCATAATGCTCAGATGTAATTTACGATTAATTCGACTGTTCCAGAAAATTAGAAAAAATCTATATAAATTCGTTTATTATATATGTGTGTAATATTGTGACAATTCAGTGATGCATAAATAAATTAAAGTTTAACGATAAATAGATATAGGCATAAAAATATAATTCAAAGAATTCTTTTTGTGAGTATTGAAAAGTTCATTAAAATTCCCAAAACATTTTACCTAATTACTTGTTTCCTATTCCCAGTCCAAATTATTTTCAAAGCATTTAGAATTTCACGAAGATTTTTTTACTTAATATAGGTTTACAGTTAAATTTATAGCGAATAACGGTATATTCAATAAATATAAATTATTTCGAAATTCTTTAAGATTGCTTCTGATTGTCGATGAAAAATTTAATGGAACGGGAACAGTTGTTGTAGGAGCAGAAGGTGTTGAAAGTATGGAAAAATTAAAATATGTTAATTAAACTTCTTATAATTGGACTGAAATATTAAATGAAAAATAAAATGTCCAAAAAGAAAATTAACTGATTTTTTAAAAGAAATTCCTATAGTACTCTTTGTTATTAAAATTTTAAGATATTTTAGGAATTTCCGACGTTTAATTAGGATTTTAATTTAGAGTTAAAAGAGTTTTTACGGGAGGTTGGGGTCAAAACATTAATAAAAGAAGCAGTGGTTTTACAAAAAATCACTTTTAGTTAAAGGTCTCCAAGGGTTTAAATCTTAAAAATCATATCATAAATATTGCAGAATCAAAAAAATTTAAAATTAATAAGTTTATTAGGTATTAAATTAATTTAAAATTAAATAAGAAAATTTATTGAATTGAAAATTTAATCAAAATTATTTTTATTTAGATGAAGTGTTTTAATTAGTTTATATAAATAACTCCAATCATATAATTAGGTTTTTAATCATTTTTGGATGAAAAAATTTTTAAACTATAGAAATATATTCAGTAAAATAAATAAATTAAATAAATATAATAATTAATAATAATTAAGTCAAGATAATTAACTTAAGAAAAATTTTTTAGAAATACCGAAGAATATTTAATTTTAGAAAGAGGATTCATCTTCAATACTTTTGACTAAAGAGTTTTCTATTAGGAGGGCTCTATTATTCAGTTTCTATTAGTAGCACTCTAGTATTGGTGGGAAATCAATTGATATGAAGTAGAATATTTAAATATACTCACACATACAAATTACAAATTTACTTACCGGAAATAATGGTGCTCCATTAACACAAACACTTTCTGCAAATCGTACTCTACTAGGCCGTGTACGTAATTTTGCACGTTTACCAGCTGATAATAATGTTGATTTTCTTCCAGGACCGGCAACACTTCGTGCCGGTTGACATACCAATAATTTAACTTGTGTTTCGCATGACCTAACTAATTGTATTACATGATCACGTTGTGCTTCTTTAACATCTTCATCATTTACAGCTAATATTTGATCACCAGGTTGTAACTGAAATTAAAAATATAAAATTGAATGGATTAATTTTTAAAAATAATCATGTTTTTCTTATATGAATGTGAGAAGTTATATTTAAATAATAAAAAAAAAGTAAGTTAATGCAATCGACTTAGTAATAGCCTTCATCCGAGAAAATCATTTGTAAATTACAAGAACACCCCTCATCTCAAATTTCAGGAATATTAAGCAAACAGGATAGAATTACTTTTTACCAAAATACTAACTTTATTAATTACGAAAAAATGCTGGTTAGGAGCTATTACTTTCATTTCTCTCAAATTTCGAAATCATATAGAAAGCAGGACAAAATATTTTTGTACCAAATTTCAAGTTTCTATGTTTGTCAATCTTAAAGATATGCAAAATTTAAGAACATATGGAAATTGTATTGAACTATTTTGTACAAAATTTCGGATTTCTAGCGTTATTAATTTCGAAAAAATGCTTCTTCGATTTCGGGAAGTCTGTTGGAGATAACGGAACAACCACTCCAGTTAACCCAAATTAAGTAAGTAGTTAAGATTCTCAGGATAGTTTGGCTCATATTTCGACACATTGAAACTTTATAGATTAGTGATTAGAAATGTTCTCATCAGTTGGAGTTGCAATAAAGTTAAGGTTGGAAATTTGCTGCTGAATTGAAAATAATAGGAAGATTTTATTAATTAAATTTTTAAGTGGCCAAAATTTTAATGATCAAATTTTATTGCAGAACCATAAATTGATTTAATTTTAGATGAATCTTTCTACTTTTTGAATAAATTCTATTGTTCTTTTTGAATAAAAAGAGATGTACATTAAGTAAAAGTTGATCATAAAATCAGTACATTTTAAGTAAGGCAAAGGTTTGTGTGACTTTTTAAGGACAAATATTAAGGAGACAGAATCTAACTAATATCAATAATAGGGGAAAAAATTCAGACTTTAAAAATATTTTTTAATTTGTATGATACCGATGTACTCTTAAATTATAACTTGGAAATCTTAATGGATCAAGATTCAATTCGTTGTCTCAAATTATTTGTTGATTTTGCTCAACGATGATGGAAGGTATGTACAGAATATAGAATGAATCTCAAACGCATATGTTCTCAAAATTCAATCAATACAGAATCAATTCTAAAAGTATAAAATATTTCTTTAATAAGGTTCTTCTCTATATTCTATTACACCAAAATCTTTCTTATTCTTAAATTAATGTATGAATATTAAAATATTTTCGAAAATATTTCCAATTACAATGATTGTAACAATTTTTTTTATAATAAATTTACAATAAAAAAAAAAATGATTGATGTATTTTTCAATGTCGTCTCGTATTTTAACATGAATTCATTTTTTTAGCATTAATATTCTTCAGGCGACATAATAATGAACCGCGACAACATGACAATATTATTTTTTATATTTCATAAATTTTTATAATCATATGAATCATATGTTTTGCTCTTAATGTATTGGAAATCCTTGAAAACATATTCTTTTAAACTTGTTGACTATAAGTTTCAGTTTAGGTAATCATTATATTCACTAAGCCGTTTAATTAGTCCGCTGTAGTTACTCTATAAGATTATGAATATCTAAACAAATGCTAAAGTTTGTGCGCAATCTATTATCTTTTACAAGAGTTAAATACATTGTCATATGATCTTATTTTATTCTAATTATCGACTATTATCGAGAAGTTTTATTATTAGATGTGATCTGACTAAGATTGGAATACGAGACTTTCTTTTTGAAAGCTCGGCGTTTTAATCACTACGCGATATGAGCAAAATTTCTTGGCAGCGGTAAATAAAGCCTATTTCGTGGTAGGACTTATTTCACATTTCAAATAAAATAAAAGCCTGTAAACTTGATTTCATTTTAGAAATATTATATTATATTATTCCAATTCCAAATTTTCAGCCGACTGTAAAATTTGAATATTTTCAAAAGGTTTCAAAATATTTTGAATCAGTATTTTAGTCAGTCACTTTACGTTTTTGCCTAAGATCTTCCCTTCTTAACCAGTTTTACAATTCCCTGAAAGATAGGGAGCTACTGTCTCTACTACTGCTTCTAATGCTTCTACTCCTGCTTCTGTTTCTAAAGTGAAATAAGGCCAATTATGTTTTATTGATCTAGGCTTTATTTCCCCCTACTGGATTGCTTAAAGTGGGGATTCTAAGTTTTAAGTAGTATCCGTGTAGGACCAAATGACTATATATAAAAAATAGCTGGTGTTGCTAGCTTTTAAAAAATGTATAGGTTTAATGGTGCATATTATCCTCTAAGGACGAAAAAGACATTTGAAAGTATCCTTGTTATTTTAGTCTATTTTACAAAAACCGTTATATCTAGCGATCACTACAACAAAGCTGGCAACGCCAGCTATATTTTAAATATAGTCATTTGGTTCTAGGCGAATACTACTAAAACCTTAGAAAAGCCCTTAAAGCAATTTAATATTATTTAAAGTTATCAAAAACTATCTGAACCCAATTAAGGTTATTTAAAATAACCTACACGGGTTCCAATTTTTTTAAGTTTATGAAATTCTAAATAAATTAAATAAAAAAATGCAATCATATGATTGAAACCTCTCGTGTGTTGGAAGCGTAATGAGAGCATTAATTTGCATCAGCAGTGCATTAAATTTAAAATTTAAATTTAAATAATATTTATTTAATATTAATATTCAACGCTTCGTGAATAAAATGTTAAATTTTAAAAAATATAATATTATTCATGTCTATATAAATTAATTTTATATTATTCTCTATTAAACATGACTTTTTGAAATTTTACAAAAAATGAAAAAAAAAAATTTATTTAATTCAAAATACATTACAACAGGTCTCTAATCTTTAACCCACGTACACTGTACAGTATTGTACATACATTTATACATATATACAATATTTTCTCTTGTTTTTAAAACTGTTTTTAATCAGCAACAATTTTTGACTCTCACGGTATTAAATGTATTTATACAAAAAAAAAAACATTTTGACAGACACACATGCACACACAGTTTAAATTTAAAATTTAAAACAACTGCCACCAAAGATTCCGTTCATTGGCCCCTTTTTTTTGTTATGTTGTCACGAAAAAAAAAAAACAAAAAAACAAAAAAAAAACCAAAAGAAAACCAAAATAAAAAACAAATTTTCCTAAAATGATAAAATTTTAATTTTGTAACAAGGATACGATCCTAGTAAATATTTTCATATATGTATGTACATTGTATATGTAAGGGATCAAAATGACATCATTTCCATATCCTAGAGACAAAAGAGAAAATATATATATATGTATATATATATTTTGTTTTTGTTGTTATTCTTGAATATTATGCACATGGGACCGGTCTTTAAATAAGCATGTGTAACCAATTTGCATAATAAAGTCCTTTTGTTTTGTTTGAATATATTATTATTGTTATGTTGGTAAAATGTTGTTGTTGTTGTTGTAGAGTTGGAGGAGTTGCTATAAGGTGAAGTTAAAGATTCACTAGAATAGAAAAAAAGAACAGTTTTTTTAAGCGAAGAAATAAGAAGCTTAAAATGTAGTTATGTTATTGTTCTAATTTAAAACAAATAGAAAATCAACAAAGGGATGTTGGAAAATATTTTTCCTTAGAAAAAACTTTTCTATTTTTTTTTTTAGTTTTCTGCTTTTTTTTTTTTAAAGTTAGGTGTATTTTTATTTAGATTTTGATTAAGACTCTTAAAATATATTATTTTATACATGTATGCAAAATGTATAGACAATGTGAAGCACTATATGTAGATATACTCAATAAATATGTGGACAGTAATCTGTACACAAATTTTATTTCTAGAACAAATTGGTACGCGTATATTAAAACTGGTCCTTCGTTTGTAACGCATGGATCATGGGTCGAATCAGCAACGAAAAGTAAATCAATCTAGTTATGTGTGTCCGCCCGTTGTCAAACTTTATTGGACCCCTATATGTCAATTCAAGGTAGATTTCATGTACAACATATATATTAATAGGGTAACATTTTCAATGGTAGGGATACTATAAATCCCCTGGTAGTTTTAAACCTATTGAATGTTCTTTTCTTTAATATAGTAATGATATTTTTACCAAAACTTTATAACGGATTGTTCTCTCTCAAATTTGAACTTATTTTTTTTCGAAATTCTAGCCCTTTTTGTAAAATCTGGAATAATTTTAGCTTGTGAAAGTCCTTTTCTAGAATTTTACTAGAGTGTAAAAAGAATTTCGAAGTCATTCTGTGCCTAAGATTTAAAAAACTTGTATGCGATCAATCTAGATAAATGGTGTAAAATGTATAGCAGTTATCTCAATAACAACACTGGAGCTCAGAATGACACAAATAAGGGAGTATTAAGACGGATCACTAAAAAGACATTTAAAGATTAATTTACAAGTGATGAATTCAGAAACATTTGGGGTGTCCAAGAAAAAGGACATGAGATAGAATGAATGCAGGGGGACTTGGTGAGATAACTTTATAACATCGAAACAAATAGGTCATAGTCTTAAAAAATGAGAAGAAGAACAACTTTCAGTGACTGAAAAAAATATATTTCGTATGCCTTCATTATGCGCTTATTTAATTATATATATAATTTAAAGGTCAGGGTTCAGGGGTCATGTACGATATCTTGGTTTTTTGAAAATCTTATGGTATCAAAATCAGGGACTCCTTTTACAGAATATGATAGCCCCTGATAAAAAAAAAACATATCGTACCGCCTACATTATTTAGCTTTTAAGTGTACTTTATAAAAGTCTAGTACAAAATAGAAAATTGGTTGTAAAGACAAATTCTTTGTTTTTTTATAAAACTTAATAAAATTAAAAATAAAGAAACAACAAAAAAAAAAATTCAAATGAAAATAGGAAAATATTAAGAAAAATCTAAAGAAAATTGAGAAAATTTTAAAGGAGCAAAAAAAAATGAAAAGAATTTATTCCAGTGGGAAATATAAAATGAAATTTGAAATAGGGTCTTTTTAAAAAAAAATATCATACATTTTTGCTTTTATTAATAAGAGTTTATTAAAAAAATATTCCACTTATAGTACATATACCAGTATATAATACAAGTGTATAAATATAAGTATATATGTTTAAAAGTTTAATTTAAGAATATTTTCCCTTCAACTTTTGAAATAATAAAAGAAATGAATATATGAAAATTTTATTCTAATGAACATCATTGTTACGAAATTTTTTTGTATTTTAAAGATTTAATCAAATAATTCAATATATGGGAGTTTAAAATAAAATCTGTCGGGACAAAATGTAAATTTGTTAAATAATAAAAAAAAAAAAATGAACAAATTTAAAGTGAGAAATATATATATATAAAAATAAGTGTCATGAGTTTAAATTGTTCTTTAATGATTCTAATAAAATAAACACAAATTGTGGAAATTTGTGACTTTAACAATCTTAAATTTGATAAGCAATGAAAATTTGGTGGTATGAAAATGGTGTAAATATTACTAATATTGTGTGCTTTCATTATAGGAAACTATCAAAGAAATGATTACATTGCATGATATTTTACAATAGCATTGAATCATAGATTATTACAGGAAGGACTAAAAGATTACTTCAGCGCTCAAAACCGGGGACCCGAGAATTGAAACCTTGATCAAAAAATAAGAGCTTTACAGCTTGCCAAGATCTTCTCAAGGATCTCCATCGTCAGACAAAGAAGCACCTCAAATATTAATTTTTGGGAAGACCGCTTGTAAGTTTCTGTGGAAGTTCGATATTTTACCCTTTATACTGTATAGTATAGAGGTTAAGATTCTTTTGACCCATTATTTTAACTATGAAGGTATTATTTTTTTTTTGATTATAGGAATATTTCACAATCATGTGCGTCCTCCCTTAGAAAAAAAAAACAGAACCACCTGGAACCATGGTCGCCAGAAAATTATAGAACTTGCCTAAATATTAAAGTGATATAATAGTCAATGATAGGTGATAATTGCTAAAATTCAAATGTAAAAATTTAAAAAGGAGTTACTGTGGAAAACCTGAAAACTTCTGGTAATTGATTTTTTTGAATGGATTTCTAATAAACTTCTAATGCATCTTAGTGGAAGTCCTCACCAAATCTTGAAGTACTTAATCTCTTTTGAAAGAAACGATTAAGTACTAAGAACGAAGTGAATGTTTTAAAAAATTTGTAAGTACTCGAATGGTTTCATATAACAAATATTTAATGGGTAAATCGATTTTAAATGATTTAAAAAAATATTTAATTTTAAAAGAATTAATTTAAATAAATTTTTTTTAATTCTGAATTATAATTTTTAAATTTTAAATAATTTGTAAATGTGATTTCTATAATTTATATACTTTTTTTTTTTTTTTTTTTTTGTATTAAACTTTTATTATTGCCTTTATTACATTCTTATTTTAACTTAGCCTATAAAAAGTTTATAAAAAATTGACCTATTAGTAATTATTTTATTAACATTTAAATTAATATTTAATTTTTATGTTAATTGTTTTCTAATTTATATTTTAATTTTCTTATTAGTTAGAGTAAAACTCTATTTATTCCATTTTTTATGTAGTATTGTAAAAAATTATGGCGAAAAAAATCAATATTAAATCTTACTTATTATTAAAAACAACCTAACCTATTCCTTATTCTACTTAATCTATCTTAAAACTATACTAAGCCTAAACTAAAACCTAATTTGTAATTATAATACTTAATTATGTTAATTGTGGGTTAACCAACCACCAATATTCTTTTTTAATTTTTTTATCTTTATTAGTAATAGACATGTCGTATATCAAACTTTCTCCATTAATATTGCCCGGGTTATACTCTATTGCCTTACATGTGGCCCGTCTACTATAGTGATATAGTATAGGGACATGATCTTGGTTTTGGATATAACCATTTTTATCAAGAAAAATGAAATGCTCAGGGGCTATAAAACCCGTGAGCAATGTTTTTCTTATGTACTCCTCATTGTGGTAGTATATATGTGATATAAGACCATTTTCTGGAGTGTTTTGTGCTCTCTCATAGTGTTTTCTGACAAGTTTTATAATAAAACCGTTAATTCTGTGTATGTTTGATGCCTTATACAAATATTTGTTTGAGTAGAAATGTTTGTAATCGGAGTCGGGCTTTTTATTTATATTAGTACAGATTCTTATGCACTTTCTTTCTAGCTTACGTAGTTTTTCCATTAAACTTGCGCTAATGTTGTACCATATGGGTACACCATACACAAGTGTTGGCCTAACTAATGTTTGATAGCATATTATTTTTACTCTATTACTTATATTTTTATTGTAAAAGAGTTTTTTTGCTGCCATAAAGGATTTATTTCCTTTAGAAATTGTGTATTTAATATGTTCGGAGTAGTTCAAATTACGATGTAGAAAAACTCCGAGGTATTTAACACTTTTTTTATTTGCAAGAGGTGAATTATCTGGTGATTTTATAATATAGCTTTTCCAATTTTTTTTTATGTCTGAACTTGTTTTGTCAACTGTATTACGAAATAATATAGTTTCGCATTTGTTGTAGTTCACTTTTAATATCCAGATTTTGCAGTAGTCCAAAATGATATTAAACATTTTTTGCACTTTGGACTGTATGCTACTTACTGAGTCATTCGCAGAATAGACTATAATATCGTCAGCAAAAGCTAATGTGTAGGTATATCCTTTAACACGCTCTAATAAATTTAATAGATCTGCTATATACAGCGAAAAGAGGATTGGTGCGTTGACTGTTCCCTGTAGCAGACCGTTTTCAATTGGGAAGGTCATACTTGATGCAGTTCGTGAGTTATACACAACAAAATTGTTGTTGTATAACATGTTATAAATGAGAGCACTCAAATTAGATGGAAATTTATATTTATATATTAACTTATACATTAAGCCATCGAGCCAGACAGAATTAAATGCTTTTTCAAGATCAACAAGACAGGCACCAACACCGTAATTTTTATTAATATACCAACAAATATCAGATGTGAGTTTAGTTATGGTGTGAATAGTTCCATGTTTATATCTAAACCCAAATTGATTATCAGGTATTAATTTATTTAAATTAGAGAAGTTTTGAATTTTATCATTTATAAGGGTTTCAAAAACTTTACTTATGTTTGGCATTAAACTAATTGGCCTATAATTACTAGGATTAGTTGGATCTTTGCCTGGTTTTTTTAGCAATATTGTTTTCGAAGTTTTCCATATATCTGGAAAATACGAGTTATTAATTGCATTGTTAAATAAAATTACATATTTCGAAATAATTAAGTTACTCAACTTTTTTAAAACTATATTTGGTATATTATCAATACCAGATGAAGTTTTATTTTTTAAAGCTTTAAATTTCGAACAAAGCTCGTGATGGTTTGTGTACTGGCTATTTTCACCACGTTGCTCAGATGACTTGTTTGTATTGTTAAAAATGCTGAGAGTAATGTTATTTGTATGCATATTTTGAATATTTTGGTGAAATAGATTAATTTTATTTGAAATATTGATGTGAAATCTATTATTTGCTGGTATAATAATGGTGTGAGTTTTTTTTAGATAAGAACCTAATACATTGTAAATATCTTTTTGGTTGTGAAGAATATATTTGTTTGTATTTGTTTTTTTTAAGTTATTAATATTAATGTTATTTTCAAAGAGAAGTGAAGTGTCATTTGGTTCTATGTGTAAGGTAGAGATTTGATTATTTTTATTACTTCGAAATATTTTTTTTATTTCTGAGAACATATTGGAATTATTATTAGGTGTGATGCTTTGGAGACGGTGATGCCAGTAATTGTTTATTTCTATTTTTATTTGTTGTTTAATAAGAGTATTTATATTGTTTAAAAGGCTTTTGAGAATTTGTGTGTTTTGAGATGTAAAATTTAGGTTTTGTCTATGAATTTTATGAATGTCTTTCATTAAGATTTTTTTTTTGTTTAAGAGAATTTTTAATTTTGCAGAATAAAATTTATTTAAATTGTTTGAATTTTTTTTTTTAGGTATAACTTCATTCATGGTTTCTAAAATTATTTCATTTAACTGGAGTAGGTGATAATTTATGTTTTGATTTGAAATATTACTATTATCTACGATTTTGTTATTGTTAGAGGTATATTTTAAAGCATAATTCTGATCAAGTTTATTTCTGAATCTATTCCAGTTTGCTTTAGAAAATTTAAAATTATAACTATCTGGCAACATTTCTAATTGAATTTCATTATTATTAATTGTGAAGGGACAGCAAATAGCATTGTGATCACTATCGTATGGTAGTGTGGTGAGTTTATTTGAAAATTGGGAGAACCCTACATTTATTCTGACATCTACAATTGTAAGGTCTATATACGAATTAGCGCGTGGTAGTGTTGGAGCATCTGTCAAAAGCAAATCGCTCTTATATGTAATTTTATTTTTTTGCAACCATTTGTGTAGTTGTGTACCTCTAGAATTGTTGACGGTATTAAGCCATGCAGTATGTTTAGCGTTAAAATCACCAGTTAGAATATAATAATTATTAAGATTATTTAAATTTAGAATTTGAAATATTTTATCTAGTTCTGTTATAAAGTTATGTGTATTCCTATTTGAAGCATAAATAGAAATAATAAATAACTTTTTTTTTTGCTTTAATTGTAAATAAATTATACATGGTTCGATACATAAAAAATCGTCGAACGCTTTATTATTTACAATATTAAAATGAAGGTGTTTTTTAATGCCTATGGCAACACCTCCCCCATCAATATTAATTTTGCGATCTCTTCTAATTAAGTGGTAATTGTCAATAACCATATGGTCATCTGCCTTTAGTTTTGTTTCACTCATGCATATTATGTCCGGCCTATTGCTTTCTAGAAAGTGCATAAGTGCAAATTTTTTATTGTAGGAGAGTAATGAATTAACATTCACTGAAATTAATGTATATGTATTTGTGCTAATATTCATATTGTTGGTTGGTTTCAATTTTCAAATGATTGAATAAAATTTTTATATTACTTGTGTTTGTACTATTTTGTTTTTGTAAATTACTCATATTTTTTTCTATCCCGCTCATTCTTTTGTTTAAATCTACAATACTATTACGTATTTCTAATAAAATATCAGTATTACTTTCATTACTACTACTAGGGTTAGTTTTCTTATTACTATTGTTAGTTTTACTTACTACATTGGCATATGATACGTTTGGCTGTATGAGACTATTAGCCATGTGTTTAGTTTCAATTCGTCTTTTGAGCTGATCTTTGTTCTCCATGCGTTTCTTAATCTTTTCTTTGTAAATTGGACATTTTGTATAAGATGCTGGGTGCCCAAAATTTTTACAAACTATGCAAAAGAGTTTCTCTCTTGGATCCTCCGGCTTGATGATGCATTGGCCTGGTGGATGGCTCTCTCCACATTTGACACATCTATAATCCATGTTGCAATTTGATGCAGAGTGACCAAAACGCTGACATCGTAAGCATTGCAAAACATTTGGTTTATGGAGACGTTCCCATTTTATGATTTGGTGGTCAAGTGCTTTTAGTTTGTGAATTTCATTAATTGAGCTACTCGATGATGCCTGCACAATGAAGTGAGGTAATGTTATACCTTTTTTGGCTGCATTTTTTGTGGTAAGTCTCGACACCTTTTCATATTTAACATCATCATTATCACATTCTTTTAGTAATGATAAAACCTCATCGCATGTATACGAGCTGTTCAAACCCTTAAGCACAAGGGAGATTTTTTTATCTTCTTTTGGAGTGAACGTGTAATAATTTATGCCAGATTTTTCAAGTAAACCACGTGCTTTTTTAAAATCCTCAATGTTGTAAGTGTAAAGGACATTGTTATCACCTACCTCTTTTATTAAATAATCGTTTATTTTTAAATTTTTGGAAAGTAATCCTTTTAACAATTTGATGTCGGTTTTACCAAAATTAATTGGTGGCATCCGTTTACTGCCATTTTTCGTAGCTTCCTTTTGGTTGGACTGGGCACGTGGATTTTTTTCCGTAAGTTTTTTTTCTATAATTTGTTTTTTTTCTTTTGTTTTTTTAGCCAACTCTAGAATTCCCAGTTCTAAGGTGTTAGCTTCGGGTTCTTCGATATTATCCATTGGCTGAACACTAGTGGAATTTTTACTAACTTGGATTTCATTAATTGAGGCGCTGCTTTCCTCCTCATCGGTGACATCCATTAATGGTGAAAAGAAATTATTATCCGTGCTTGTTCCTTCACCATTGTTATCAATTTTTAACATTTTTAACAGTTTTGCATTATAATTTTGTAGTTTTTCGATTATTAATTTTAACTCACGATTTTCTTTATCAAGCTTCATTTTATTGCATGGTTTGGTTATTGTTTTATTTAAAATTTGATTCATTTTAACGTTAATATTGTTTTTTAGTGAGTTATCACTTAATTTTTTTATAGTATTGTTTTCCATAATTGAGATCCCTTTTTAAGGGAATCCAATTAAATAGAAAGCACTTATATAACACAAGGGTTAGTTTTTATAATAAACAAAAACAAAAAAAAGATATAATATATTTTATTTATTTTTATTTAATATTTTTTTTTATTTTATGAATTGTTTCCTTAATTTTTTTTTTTTTTTGTCGACAACGTCCTTTCACATTCGAGTTCAGAACACGAATCTAATTTATATACTTAAAATTGAATAATTTCGAATATTATGTAGTTGATTCAGTAAAAGTATGCAAAATATTTTCATTAAAATTTTATTTAAAATATATTGCATACTTTTAGGATTATTAAAATATTGTTTCAATTCTATATGCGGAATCAGTTGCTTTTAAACTGTTTTCAATAATTTGGTAAAAAATTATATCATTATTTACTATTAAAAGTCTGTTAAAATTGAAATAGAACAAAAGTTTTTATAAAACTTTTAAGATTTTAATTGAAAATTCTAAAATATTTATTTACTTATTTTGATTTTAATATTAGAAAAAGAACTTTAATTAAAACAGGATATTAGGCTCAACTACTGTAACATATGCTACGAAGTTACAATAAGCTGTGCTTACTTTTCCAATATCCATTATAAAATTTTTAATATATATGAGTACTTAGTTAGATAAGAATGTACTTTCAATTTTTTTTTCTATTTTTTTGAACTTTTATATTCAACTTTTAATTAAACCTGTACATTTCAAGTGCCAGTATTATTACCCATTATATGATACTCATTACTTTGTCAAGTACTAGTACTTAATTAGATTTCGATACTTGCAAAATTTAAGTACATATATAAGTAAAATAATCAAGTAAAAATACAAGTAATTCCGAGAAAGTAATTAAATTTTTAGTTCAATTACTTTTGTATTTATTTATTGATACTCAAGTATTTTCAAGTAATTAAATACCAAAAAATACATAAGTATGAAGAATTCAATTATTTTCCAAGTATTCAAGTATTTTGTAAACGGATTTCATTGCAATTAAGGACTTTGTATATATAGCTTAATTAAAATTTATGAAGTTGTCAAAGTACGGAGCTGTGTTTTAGACTTTAAATATAACTACTGGGCTTATTTGGAATTTGTAAAGGTCGTGTCTTATGAGTTAAATAGATTTCTATGGTGTTACCAATGTGATGAACCAGTATTTTCAAAAACTATGCCAAATATGCTCGCTGGGTAGTAGAGTTTCCAATACAATTATATTTCAAAGATTCCTTCGCCTTTGTGTTTGGAGTTGTTGTGTGTCTCTTTCGTTTCAATTTTTGAGAAGTAGATAAGTAAAAATTTAGGTTTTCCTTGTCGGCTAGCTCATCAACTTTTATTCTTGGGTACTCAGGGTTGTAAGATTAAAAAACTTAAGGAAAGAAATGAGAACATTGTTTATTGGATCTACTATCGATTCTCTGCAAACTTTATATATTTTATTGCTTTAAAAGTGTTAAACTTTTCGAAGGCAAAATTGGTCCTACTTAAAATGAGGTTATACTGAATTTCCAAATCAATGATTGATAAAGTCAGAAATATTGTAATATATGTTTTCAAAATTTTATACTGTGTACTTGTAAGCCTTTTAAAAATTTTCTATATTATATACATAATTTATATAATACATATATGTATTATTTTCACTTGTATCTAAACATTTATTAAAACATACTGACCTTTATTTAGAAAGCTAAATCGATTTTATTTTTTAATAGGCGCAAATAGAATAGATAGAAATATTTTTTTTATACATCGAATTGAAAAGGTTACTGGCCTACAAAAAGAATTTTATAATTTTTTTTTTTAATTTATGACCATCCCTGTTTAATATTAATGTCCTTTTTTCCGGGAACGTCCTTAAAATTAAATCAAGGTTTTCATAATATAAACTTATATACATATATACTTTTATATGCTTACATATTTTTATACGTATGTGATAAATAATCATAGAGCTTTTCACAAGGATATTAAATTTTGTTATCATTTTAACAATACATACAATACAATTTAGATGTGTGGAAAATATAACAAAGGTTTGTTAATGATATCCTATATATCCTTTTTTTTTATAAAATGTTAACGTTTCTCTTTTTAATTCGGTTTTTATTTCAATTTAAAAAAAAAGGCGGAATTTTTTATTTCTTTATTTTACTTTGTAATTGTATTTTTTATCTTTTTCGAATTTTTATGTTGGTGTGTTGGTGTATTTATTGAATTTATATTCGATTTCAAAGAACAGTCAAAAATTTTTAAATTCTAATTTTTTGTATATTTTCAATTTAAGAATTTAAGGGAGGACATCGGTATATGCCCATTCTAGAGATGGGTATAGTTCTTAAAAATAGCTTTGGAAAATATTTGTAATAAACAGTTATTAGTTAAAGAATTTATTTCTTTCAAAAATTTCATTTAGATTTGGCAAAGTTGGTCGGTAATGCTTTCAGATTTCTATTAATGAATTAATGTGAACCGTTTTACAAATTTTGAAATACGTAAGTTACTTAAGAGGGAAATTAAAAAGAAACTTTCTAAAATAAAGGCCTGATTACTGGATTCCAAGAAACGGGACCTATTTAAAAAGACCAATTCAATTTAAAAATTTAGGATACAATTGAAAAATGACCAAATTTATTTAGAAATTGAAAAATTTCATTTAAAAAAGGACAAAGTTCATGTGAAATAGGTTTATTGTTTTAATTCTTTAGAATTTTTTTTTAAATTCGAAGTTTTTTACTTGATTTCAGAAGTTTTTTTTATTTTAAATTAATAAGGCAAGGTTGAAAAAATTTAAGAAATTCTATTATGATGTCTCAGGTCATTTACAAACATTTAGAACTAACCAAGTAGATATTTGTTTTTTTTTTAACATTTCAATGATGCTCCAAAGAACAAAATCCATAACCAATATGGAGTATTTAGCAATCTAAGGATATAAGAACTCTCAAAAGCGTGCCTAAAAACTATGATGAATTTTCAATAATTTAAATATGGAGGGCCATCCTTTGAGTTTTCTTAAAAGATACAAACTTAGTTTTTTAAGATTTAATTTCTTTCATGATCAAGAGTTGGAAAAAAATGACTCATTGGTTTTGGTTTCGACTCAGCTGTAAATAGCAAAATCCTAAAAGATGGAATATAATCAATAACGGTTAAAAATGAAAAATTTTTGAATAAATATTTGATATTTTTATTTTGAGTGTTATATTGTACATTACTCAGCAATAATGACCTATGGAAACTTGCTAAATTAGAAACAATCGGGCAAGAGATCAAAAGGAAAAAGTGGAGATGGATAGGGCACACACTTAGAAGACCACTAGAAAGCATAGCAATGGAAGCACTAGATTGGAACCCACAAGGACTCAGAGACGAGGCCGCCCCAATAACACCTGGAAGCGCACGATATTAGAAGAACTGATCTCAACTACAAAAACATGGAAGGAAGCAAAAATAACCGCTCCGAATAGAGTCAGATTGAGATGCCTAGTAGATATCCTATGCTCCCAAGAAAGGAATAATAAGGACAAAAAAAAAATTATACATTACATACTTTTAATAGCAATGCAAAAACGCAATCAACATTACAATCTTTACAAATTTAAATTAACAAAAGAACTTATAGTTAACGAAGATCCCAAGAAATGTATTTCCTGAAAAAAACCTCTACAAGAGTCGAGTTGTAACAAGTATAGCTAGATCGCATGTGTTCGAAACCGCTATATTCTGGGTGTTTATATGTTATGTATATAGAGCTCTATGAAGTTCGATCTCCCGTAATTAAGTTTAAAAATTTTAAAATAAGTTTTGAATAAGTTTAAAATTGAATTGTGACAGTTAGGTATTTTTGAGCCACAATTTTCATTTTTTGAAATTTATAAATAATAATTTACCATGTTGTCAAGATTTTATAAATTGTTTTTATATTTACTTTTATATTCAAACAATGAAATCTTATACCAACAAATAAATAAGTATTTTTTGATACTAAAAACAACAGGCAGAAAAGGAAGAAATCATTAAGGAAAATTCATTTTCTTCATTTGTAATTTTTTTTATTTTTATCTTTACTTCCTTGTTATTTTTATTTTAATTTTCTTCAGTATGAAGTCATTTTTTTGTAAGGACGAGACATTTTTTATTTTTTGAATATTTTTATCCGCTTCATTTATATGTACTCAAAATATTTTCAACTTATTCTTATTGTTTTTTAATCCTTTTTTTTTTGTATTTGTTTTTTTTTTTTGAAATTCAGCTTCAAGGATTTAATTTTCAAGGGCGGATATGAACAAAAAAAAAAAGGTTTTAAAAAGGATCGAAATATGTTCAGTACTTTTTGTTTTCGGTTTTTTTGAAACAATGAATTTTGAAAGATTTTTTTTGGGTTCTCTGTGTCAATCCAAAGAAGAGATAAAAACAGGAGGGTAAGATTTGATGGGTGCAATGATAAAAGTTCAGGAGTCAAAAATATCCAAGGCATTTATGACTCAAGAAATAATTAAAACTCTCCGGGAGATTATGACTCTAATGAGTAAGGGAAAATTACCCTAAAAATGAGACATACTTCTCCATTTTATTTTTAAGAGATTCAATTTTAAACTGCATTTTTGGATAGATGTAACGCCGAAATTGAAAAGTAAACAAAGTTGAATTTTAATTTTATTATGAAAAAATTTCTGAAAGTTTGTTATGAACTTTTAAATTAAATTTGGTATCAAAATATATGTATATAATTAAAATAATAAGTATTTATTTATTTGGCTTCTATAATTAGGAAGGATATCAAATTTAGTTACAAAGTCAAAGTTGTCCCTTTTTCTAGATTTTTTATGAACTCGTATGTCTGAAGAAATTTTTAATTAGAAGAGGTTTGCTAGTTATTTACGAAATTTGAGCTTTGGGAAAAGTTGAAATTCGAGGCCTCCGTGGTGTAATGGATAAGCATTTGGTTTATTAATCAAGACGGTGGGATTCTATTCACGTTCAGATCATGAAATTGATATCGTACAGCTCATTCATTCGAGTTATAATTTCCGTTATAACTGTTGGCTTATTATTTGAGCCATAAGTTCCTTAGGGACTTTTGTCATATCGACGCTTTAATGCATGGTTAGAAAAAGTTCAATATTTTATTTTTTTTAAGAAAAAGTTTTTCTTTCACAGTTTTTCGTAAAAATTTATTAAAAAAAGGCGGACGGAAATATTGTTCTTTTCTATTTTAAAAGTAGAGAAGACCATGAATTAAAAAAATTTTTTTAAAAAAGTTTTATTTAATTTAAATATTTTTTTTTAGATTTTTTTATTTTCTTTTTTATTTAGACATTTTTTTTTTATTTTGTATTTATGTGTTATTTTATTCGCTAAATTTGACCTTTATTTATAATCCGTTTAAATATTTCATTATTGGTTTGGTTGTATTGAATTGTACAATGTTAGCATTAAATGGTCATAACTTGAAAAGGTTGGGTTGTTAAAAAAAAGTTTTTGTGACCTAAAAATTTTGGGGAAAATTTCCAAAAAAAAAGAGAAAAAAAAAAATATGAAAAAATAAGAATGTAAAGTTTATTTTATTTTAACCCTAATTGTATTTTCACAAACTTACAGTATTCTGAGGTGTTTATGGATCAAGTTTTTTTTTTAATGAAAGTTTACTTTTGTTTGTTCTTTTTGTTTTTTTTTTATTTAAAATTGTTTTAAAAGTAGAATTAATAAAGAAAATATATTGAGAATTCATTGATTGGTTTTTGATTTTATTCTTTTTTATAGTAGAAAATTTTTGTACAATATTGTTTTTGTTGACCTAATTTTGACCTATGAGGAAGTCAATTGAAATAGAAGGCATACAGTAAATTTTGTAGATTAAAGTTGGATTTACCTTCCAAGAGTTTTTATTTAAATATAAAACAGGTTTTTTATTTATAAACCTTGTAAGAGACCTGGTCATTCAAGTGATTTATCAGTATAAGCCTAAAGGAATCTTTTTATTGTATCGTGCTTACCACAATGTATCAGAAGCCACTGTTTGAAACTGGGTAGAGCTTTTAGAGCGACATAAAAACTCTAAAACTATACGTCCTTTAAAACCAAACTGTTTTATAATGGAGGCCTTGATACAAATAAAGAATTAGGTTTTTTAAGAATACGAATTAGGAAAGTTTGCTTGGGAATCGGGGTTTAAGTATGGATCATATATAGATAGGGATGGCAGGAATGGTGCATGATTCCACATTGAAGATGATGAACATAGTTATCTTGATGAAATTATATAATTCAGAGGTAAGATGGTGAATTTAAAATATTTTGAAATTGTTATCAAGTGTACAAAGTCTGAAAAGATTCCAGCCTAAGATTAGGGCCTAACATATCTTGCCTACACAAGATATATGTATAGTTAAAATATAAAATTTAAAAAAAAAATATTAGGTACACATATACATTGGATTATTGCATAAGCCCTTCCATGCCTTTTTTAATATTTCAGATTCAACTCTTACATGCCCTTAATTAAATAAAATAAGTTACAAATAAGTTAGTCCTGTGAGGCTTCAACTTTATATTCAAAATAAAAATTGTATACAGCCCCCATAATCCAAAAATCCCAAACCTTTCTATCTCTGTAACCAAACTGTGCATTTGTACTTAAGGTTCTTTCCTAAAGTTTGGTTCAAATATGGTGTGATTTTGGTACACTATCCAAAGAAGCACCGCATAGTTTCAATGAGTGAAACGGCTCCATTCCCTCGTCCAAAAAAAAAAATGTGTGAGAGACACATGATTGAGATGTAAGATTTAATTATTTTAATTCTAATATTAAAAATTAAACCTTTTAGTTTAATTATATCATATCTACAAAGAAGAAGTATTTTTTAATTTAATTCTTTCAAGCCCTTCAAGAAACATGTTCTTTTAGGAAATTGTGTAACAAAAAAAAACTCCAAACAATTGACTGAAAAAAACAATTCAAAAAAATTTTTCAATTCAAGTATTTTCCAATTCAGATTAAAAGCAATTGATATTGTATTTTGTTTTTTTCATTTTCTTCATTCAATTTGTGTTTTTTTTTAAACTTCCATTTTCTGACATTAATATTAGAATTCTTTGAATTTTTTATATGTTTTTTCAATTTGTGGTTTTATATTTATTGTTTTTTTTTTAACGCATAATACCATCTTTTAAAATCGTATAATCCCTCCATCTGCAGTACATTTCCTTTTTTTTTTAAAATACCTCAAAATTTTCAATTCAAATGATTTTTTTTACTTATACTTTTCTTTTACCCTTTAAAAGAGAAGAAGTTAAAAGATAAACGAACCCCCTTAAAATTTAACAACTCAACAATTTTTGTACCTTCGTCCTGTATTCCAATAAAATATTTCCATTAAATTTGTATCAAAAAATCAAACAGAAATGCAATAACAATATTAAAAAAAAACACCAACACCACTAAATAATATCTTCTTTTATTTTTTACTTTTTTTTTTTTTTAAAGGCAGCATTTTTAAATAAATTTTGCTGAAAAATCATTGATAACATAATAACAACAAGAACAACAATAGCAAGAACAGTTGTAACAACATCAGTAAAAGCAGGCAACAAAAAACAATTACATTTAAATAAAACCAAACAAAATCCCTTTTTGTTGTTGTTGTTGTTTTATTTCATTTCTAAACGAGAAAAAGATTGCAGGTTCTTAAAACATTGTAAAAATTTCCCAGAACCCTTTTTAGAAAATTAAATATTTATATTATTCTTTTTATTTTTATTTTGTTAACTGGCCCCCCTCTAATCCTTTTATAAAATTAGAGTTACCAGATCTGTTGTATTAAAATAAATTTTTTTGTTATTATTAGGTGAATCCCTTTTCAGATGTTAATTGCAAATTGAAGCATTTGTCAATTTAATTGAAGCATCTGTCTGTGACATTGAACCGGCGATTTCAACTTCCACTTCCTACAAGTGTATATTCCTAATTCTGTTAGGTCAGAATATTCGACATATTATTCTTAGGTGTTTGTTGAAGAAGACTTGCAAGAATTCAAAATAAACGCTAGTGTCTCTCAGTGGTTTGCTATATCTTCCAATCTTTTTTATTATTTATAAATACTCTGGTTTCATTAAACTGCAATCTACAGTTCGCAGATGTCAGTATTTTTGTAACTTCCTATGAATTCAATAGACGCAGTAAATGTAATAGTCAGATTAAAACAACAGTAAAAAATTGCACTATAAGTGAACTAAATAATAATTAAGTCAAAATTGAAAAATGTGTGAAGTTAAAAGAGTTGAATGTTCCTCCTTGTTTACCTGTGTAACTAAGAAGGAGGGATAGAAACAGTCATTTACCTTAGCAACTTCTTAACTAAATGATCTCACTTACTCACACCGGTGCCTTATATGTTACAATGTCCAAATATTAAGAAGTTTGAAAGTCATCCATTATAATGATTAAAAATGCCAAAGAAAATTTTAACTGTGTAAATCTTGAAACGTGAGCATAGCTTAAAATATTTTTGAACTTATATTAAGACTGTTTCCACAACCTATTAAAGTCAGTACTAGATACTCACTACTAGATAAGCACTACTCACATCTAGAAATTAAAAAATTATTGGAAAAAATTGTTCTTCGGGACTAAAAATTACAGAAATGATCTTATAGAAGCCCCGTTATTCAGAAAACGTACTGTTATAATTAAAAAACGTTACTAACCAAACTAGTTCTGCAATAGCTAGTGTTGTCAAATATGCACAAATATTTGACAATTAATTAATTGCAGTTTGACACATGTTTTGCTTTATGTATGAACGATCGAAAAAATGATTCGAAATTTTTTGATAGAAAAACATGTGACTTGAGAGATCAAATCTATAGTTTCGGAAATGATATTATTATTGGAGAAAATTTGACCAATAGCTCAGTGGTGCAGTGGCGGCTATTAAGTCTCGAATCCAAGCCCTATAGTCGGATCATATAGATAATAAAAAAATATAGTGTATATTAAAATAATTTTAAAAGAAATCCAAATGTCAAATAGGAAAAGGATAATTATTATCAGGCAATATTTTCTACTGTCTAGTACTACAAATGAATAAATAAATAAATATTGGAGAAAGTTCTAAATTTGAAAGACTTGTAAAACCCTTTAAAACTATTATGAAATAATAAATTTTAATTCACATCTCCTGGTAATCTTAAAATTTAACTTTATCCAATATATAATTTCCTAGAAATAAAAACATATAAACCCATTATCTTCTTCCTAATCATTTAGAAATCTTTTTCACATTCCAGTATAGCCTCAAATCCATTCCTATTATACAAAACAAAAAAGAAACCCTAAACTGCTACGTACCGTGGCATTTAATTTGATGCTTTATAAAGAAAAGAAAAACAACAAAATAAAAAAAAAAAAAACAAAACAGAACAGAACAAAAAAAAGTTCATGAAGAGATCATGACGCCTAGGGTATATGCTATATAGCCATATACAACCATATAGTATTTTAAAAAATCCTTTATTTGGGGTTTTTATTTTATTTTTGCTCCTTTCATTCTTTTCAAAATCAAGGCGTAAAAATTTTTAAGAAAAATCCTTTAAAAAAAAAATTTATAAATTGTTGTTTTTTGTTTTTGGCTTTTGTTGCTGGAAACCAAAGCAAATTTAAGTTTAACACAAGAAAATAAAACAAAGTATGATAAAAGGGTGTTGCTGTTGCAGCTAAAAAAGAGAGAAAAATTAAAAAAAAAAAACACAAAGTGAAATTTAACATTTCTTTCATCATCATTTCAAAGTTCTGTTCTCTTACACGTGAATGAAAATTAAAAAAAAATAAATTCAGGAGATTCCTTTTGTTTAATTTTAAATTAAATTTCTGGCATTATGACATGTTGAAAAAAATAAAACGAAAATATGTGAATGGTTTAAAATTTAAGGAAATAAATATAAATATTTTTTTTTATAATTAAAGAATTTAAAGTAAATTTTTTAATTATATAAAATAAAATTACAGAAATTTTTCTTTTAATTTTTATACAAAAATAAATATTAAATAAAATTTAATTATATTTAGTTTTTTTGTAAAAAAAAGCATTTAATTTAATAATTGTAAAGTATTTAAACTATTTTTTATAATTTTGGATTTTTGGAATTCAGTCTTTTTTTTTAAAGTCATTAATATATTAAATTTTGGATTAAATTTTTAATTAAAAAAAAAATAAATCTGCTATTTAGTTTACAGAACAAATATTTAACAGGAAAATAAGAGTTAAAAAATTTATAAATTAATTCTGATAGGGATAGGTACTGGGTTCTACAGAAAGTCTAGTTCCTTAAAAATTGGAAAAAGTTCCATACTCAAATGGTCAAAATAATGCTATGTCGTGACCATTTAACTATATTGGATAACTATTTGGAAGGAGTATGTACATTATTTTGGTTTTGTTGATGTTTATTTATAATCCAGTGCTACGCGATATTTATTTCAATTCGGATTGAGTATCTTTTTGGCTGTGTCATCTGTGAAATCGAGGTCTTCTAGATTTTTAATATCTGACCAATTTATGCCTTTTTCAATGCAACTTATTTGTTTCATGATACCATTTAGTACCATGGTGAACATTAGTGGAGAGAGAGCATCCTTCTTTAAAAACTAATTTTAAGTATAAACAAAATAATGCATTTAATGAGTTTGACAACAGCTACAGCTTGAAGTTAGCATGAAAGAGAAAAAATGGGGTAATCATATTTTCAAACTTTAAAAACAAAGTTAAATAAATTATATTATATAATTAAACTTAATACTATTAGTAGTAAATTCTTAGTACTAAGTTATTTACTACATTTGAAGATGGAACAGCATTAGTTGTAAATGAGTCGCCGATATTCCCATTATGTAGTACTGACAATTCCGAGTTGACATATATGTTCTTGATATGGTTGATCATTTTCCTGGGTACATTCCTATTTTTAAGTACTGTACAAATTGCATTTCTGGAAATCGACAAATATTAGGCATAGGGGCGACCTCCATTCATTGTGATTGTTCCACAATTATTCTGAGGATGTTTGCTTGGTCCAGCTAACTTCTGTTGAGTCAAAAGCATGCATGTTCTGCATTATATCTTGGAGTCCATTTTGTATTATCCTAGCTGGAATTTTATAAATGGTGTTAAGTAGTGCTAAAGCTCTCCAATTGTTGCAGTCAGATATGTTTACTTTCTTCGGGACTTAACCTATTATACCTTTCTACCAAACTGTATGAATTTTTCTAGCTACCCATGTATTTGCTTTGTGAGACTGTATGAGTTCAGCTGCTGTTTTTGATTGGCAGACTAGCGATTCCAGCTACTCTGTTGCATTTCAGTCTGATTATGGTGTCTTTGATTCCTAGTATTGATTAGGTAGCTTATCTTAGGTTTTTCATTATGTTACTGTATTGAATAGTGTCCCTTTGCGCTACACATTTTCTATTGATTGTATATTGGTGATTTCTTCGAAGAACTTGTAATTAAAAGATTGCCTATACCAGTATAATTTGAAACAAGGGGATACATATTATATTCTTATTATATATATTTTTAGTTTACGTTTTATCATTTTATATTCAGACATGTTAAAACGTTTGCAATAGTATTGGTTCGGATCCCACAAATGTCGCAGAAATTTGGCTGACCTTTCTCCCGTTAAGGCAAGGACTAGTTTTGTAATCTCGAATCATTAGTATACACTGCAACAAGAGTTCCCAGTTTTGGATTAACTAAAACTATTATAAGAACCCATTATTTTACAGCAAAGCTGCAAAGTAAAGATTAATAAATCCATCTTCAAATGTAGTAAATAACTTAGTACTAAGAATTTACTACTAATAGTATTAAGTTTAATTATATAATATAATTTATTTAACTTTGTTTTTAAAGTTTGAAAATATGATTACCCCATTTTTTTCTCTTTCATACTAACTTCAAGCTGTAGCTGTTGTCAAACTCATTAAATGCATTATTTTGTTTATACTTAAAATTAGTTTTTAAAATATTCAAATTTTAAAAATTTATTAACATGCTAATTTTATTCTCAACACAATTTTGCATAAAATTCCACCATCTATTAAACTAAAATCGTTTTTAATTTATTTTTTACTTTGGTAAAAAATTGAAAAAAAAAAAAAATTAAATGAGTTTCCATTACAGAAAAAGGAAACAGAGAAAATGAGCGTACCTCAAATAAAATTTTTAAAAACATTTTATAAAACTTTGAACAAGAATAAATAATGGAATTTTTTTTTTGCATTTTTTTTTATAAAATTAAAATTAGAAAATAACTACTTTTAAACCGAAATTAACTACTTTTTTTTTCTTAAGTAGATATGATGTTTAAAGAAGTTAAGAGGAAAAAGTTGAGAAAATAATAAGATATTGTTAAGGAAAAAATTATATCGTATAATCGGTTGCCGTATAAATTAAATGTGTTTTGTTTCCTTACACCCTAGTCATGCATAGAAAATTGCATTGGATAACTTTATATTAGAAATGTATGTTAGCTACTTAACTAATAGGTCATAATTTTGTTGAACTAATCTATTGCAAATAATTAATCGCGTTAGATTAAATAATTCGCACTTTTTCCCAAATTCGGTAGAAGGATAAAGTAATTGAATAAATGATTGTTCAAATTTGGACTAATACTTCGATCTAAAGTAAACACTTAGTACACTATTTCTATATTGTTCTAAAAAGATCTAGAATAAAAAACAACTCAGATCTTCTTGCTTAATCAGTTTTAAAGCATATTCGATTCGGAAATACTGGAAATTAGTTTAGAAATGAGTTCTGTAAACTAGACCTAATTATTCATTAGGAACTTTTTCAAAGAACCCTACAGTACTCTACAAGAAGAAGACTCAAAAATTTATTCTACTATTTTTTTTTTAAATGTTATAAAAAGCTGCTGGTATTTCAATCTCAAGAACTTATATAACTCTTTTTACTTAACTCTTCCAAACTTTTATACTAGATCCAATAAACAACTAGTTCTTTTAAGTATATTTTGTGTCTGCAATTTCCAATCTTTAAAAATTTAATTTTTATACTCTTACGAAAAACCTTCAACTAAACATTTAAAAAAGAAAAAAAACAATTTAAGTTACGAAAAACTTAAATGAATTTGTTAGAATTTTATGCTTCATTGTAAAAAATTTCATTTTTACTTTAGTCATCCACTTTACAAATAAATTGAAGATTATGTGAAAACAATTTAGATTGTGTTTGTTTTTTTACAATCTCTCTCCTCTCTTTTAATCCATTTTTAGTACACATTTTAAAAAGATTTTGAAAAAATGTGCCTATATAGTTTTAATTTGTCCGTCCGTTCGTTGGTCCATGTTTTGACAATACTTCTACCCTGTTTGAAATAAAGAAATTAAATTTTAAATACATAGTAATTTCATAGAGCAACTTTTTTCTGTTACTCTACCCCTTCGGGAGCTACTACTCCCTAAAGCCCGGAAAGTCCCAAATATAGCCCTAAATAATTGTTACAAACAGAGTTCAATAAGATATACATGTTAACCCTAAAAGACTGCAGCTTTTATAAGTTTTATAAATATATTATGTAAAATGTTTTTATAGGTGTGCCATATTGTGTCTTCTATTTACCGTTATGCGAAGTTCAATTTATGAAAAATTTTTCATTCCTCTTTTAGTCGTCTTTTAAACGACTTAAGTCAGAAACCTGAAATTTTAGGGGAACTTAGATTTTTAGATATTAAAAATTTTTTTTTTGTGACCCCTACTGTTTGCGAGCTGTTGGAGAATTAAAAATTTGCATCCTGAAATAATAAACAAAAGTTAAAGCTGAAATATTATATTTAAATATGTTTAAAAGTTCTCTTAATTTTAAAAGTCATACTTAAAATTGAAGAAAGTGTCCTTTAATTTTTTATCAATTTTGCAAGATTCAAAAAAATACTTAGAAAAGATCCAAATTTTCATCAATAAAATTTGTAAGAAAACATCCACAGCCCAAATTTAATTCCTTGAAGATGCTAAGTTTAGGCCGGCGAGATTGGCTAAATATTTAAGAATGTTCTTAAGTTATATTAGCAAAAAATTCAGGGGCTTCTTATTATAGGACTATTTAGATATAAAAATTAAGCATATCCTGTTTTTAAAATTCAGTAACTTGATTGATGTATATATACATATATATATATTTCCAAGATTAATCGTTAATATTGAAGCTTTAACATTAGACACTTGTTAACAAGTTTTCTTCATTTCATTGCTTTTTTAAAAATCCTTTGTATTTTCATCACTTATTTCAGATACATATACAACTATACATACAAACAATATAAAATTGCATCATAAAAATAAAACGCTTTATAAGAATCTCATTCTTTCATTCACTTTCTCATTCACCTTCAAAAACTATTCAATAAAAATGACAGTAACAGAGGTAAAGAATATAAAGAAAATAAATAAAAAAAAAAAAAATATCTGAGGTAAAAACGAAAAACAAAACAACAACAACAACTTTAGTTATAAGCTAACTGAACTTAATATATTGCACAACTGTATACACTTCAAAGCAAGGATACAAAATGAAAAAAAAAAAGAATTGAAAATAATGTTTTTGTTGTTTTTTTTTTAAGCTTATAACGGTAAAATTATTAAACATTATTATTATTATTATTATTAGTTATATTCTTTTCTCTTTCTCACGTCTAATATAATTGTATTGTTTTACAATTTTTTTTCTTTTCTTCATCATTTTGTTAACCAGCTTTAGTGACTTTGTTAGTATGTGTAGTACACAATGTGTACCCCCATTACGTTATATAACTTTTATTTAAAAGAAAGGTACAAAACAATTTAATGGTTTGTGTACATTTTTTTTGTAGTTGTTGTTGTTGTATATTGCAAAAAATATTCCTTTTTTTTTCTCAACTTTAATTTTATTTGTTTTTAATTTTTTTTGTCTCTTTCTTACTTTCATTGTTTATATTATTATTACAAACTAACTCGAATTTTTTTTTCATTCATACTTTTTAAAGTAATTTTAGTTTATTAAAACAATATAAAAAAAAAAAAAAGTGAATTATGTTAAAATTAAAAAAAAAAAATTAACAGAAAAGAAAAAATTAAAATGATGGAAAAAAACTAAAACAATTTTTTTATAAAATTAAGGTAAACATTTAAACATTTAATTTAAAATTTTTTTATAGTGGTTTTATACAATGTTAAAAAAGATAATTTTCAAAACTGTAAGTAATAAATTTTCAAGGAATGTCAGATTGTTTGAGATTATAAATTAAGATAATAGATGGCGTGGAAATAAATTATAAGTATTCGTGCTTTAATTGAGTAATCAGAGAATTAATGTATTGTTCGAGTCGGATGAGAATAGGAGGCTTTTAGAGGATATGCAAAGATGTCTCATGGTTGTAATACAGGGCTTTAGCCACTAAAATCACTCTTGTAAACTTTAGGAAATAAATGACAAGTCATAAAAGTAAGTCGTAGCCTAATTTTATTTGAAATAAACTTGGCTTACTTTATATTAATCAATTAAATTTCTAAAATAGTTAACTGTTAATTTAGATGAACTTTACGGGATGAAAAAAAAATAACTTATACTAAAATTTTCAATTAAGGCAGAATTTTTAATAAATTTTCCAACTAACGGTGATTAGTCTGCGTCTAAAAACTTCGAAACAAATAGGAGTGAAACTCAGGAGTTTCATATGAGACATTTATTCAAAGTATTTGTGTGTTATTATTCTTTTTTTGAAGTATGTAAAGACGGTTTTATTTTAATATGTATTATTAAATATATTATATTAACTTGTAAATTTAATATTTTATTTATATTCTTAATATTGTTATATTTTTATACTTTTTAATTTCAAATAACACACCACACCAAACACAAAATTTTAATATTTTTTTTTGTTTTTGTAAATATTATGTGCACTGTCAATTTATTGACATTTTATTATACGAATACAAAGTTGATTGTCAAGAATATGCCATTTTAATAGTTTTTGAATTTTAAAATATTGTTTTTAAAATATTGTAAAATATTGTAAGGAATTATGAAATATTTATTTATTTATGAACAGTCCCCTACCACATACAATATGATAAGTGAGATTTTCAGCCTTTACTTTTCAGATGTGGAAAATATATATTTTATATTTTTATATAAACTATTATTGATATAAATTACATTTTTTTTTATTAAATATGATCCGACCAGGGTTTGAATCCGAGACCTTTCGACTGAAAGACTGGCGTCCTAATCACGCAACCGATCGGATTAGAATTGAGTTACAAAATATGAAATAAAAAAATTGTCACATCATACTTTTAAGACATTTTACAAAGTTTTTATTAATTGAACTCTAGCCATGAAATTTAAAGCGGTGGGAATTAATACGGGACTAGTTTTGCTTTGAATGGAGATGACAACTATGAGTTTGAGAAAACAAATAAAACATTAATGAAAATACTAAAATATTAATATTAAAAGATTAAGTGATATAAATAGATCATATAAATATAAACGCAGTGCCACTAAATTAAATTTTTAAGGAATTTTATGTTTTATTTATTTATGTATGTACAGTCCCCTTCCACATCCAATGTGATAAGTGAATGAATCTGTCAGTTGAAAGGTGAAGCAGTTAAATTTATTTTATATTATGGTATAAACTATTACGATATCAATTATAAATTTTATTTTTTTTTTTTAATATGATCTGATCATGAACCCGAAACCTTACGATTTAAAAGGCGCCACTCTAACCCCTGAGCTATCAGTCAGATTATATTATTTATATCTTAAAATATCAAAAAATTTACTAATATCATAAATTAAAAACTCCAATCAATTAAATTTATATAAACATTTATAATAAAAAAACTCATTTTAATAAAATAAATTTTGTCATTTTAAACGAATAAACAACAATAGGATACGTATTTTTTATTAAATAAATTACCTCTATAATACAAAAGATATCAAAATGTACTCAAAGTTAAAGTATAATGGAAAACATTTTTTTTTTTACAAGGATTAAGGTTAGTTGTGTGCGTGCTGTGCTATTTTCTTTTATTTGTATTTTAAATTTTTTTTTTATTTTTTTAATATATTAAAATGTAATTTACAGGATTAATGGAAAAACCTTGGTAATAATAATTTTCTTAAGGGTTTTATTCTTATTTTAGTTTTTGTAATAAATGAAAACATTTTGAGTGGAAAAATAATAAACATATTGTAAAAGGAAAAACTATAATAATACTTAATATTCTAATAATAGAAGTTTTAATAAGTTAAAAAAGATGACATTGAAAATATGATTATAATGTAAACAACAAAATTTTATTAGTATTTATTTATGTAATTAGTTTATTAAAGTATTAAATTGGATTAAAATTTAATTTAAAATTAATTGTTTGTTTTACACCATTTTTATAAGTTCTAATTAATTTCTAAAGATAAGAATTTCAAAGGTTTTTAATAATAATTATTTGAAAGTGAGTTTTTTGAAAGAAATAAAGGGTTTTTCCAGGAATTGGTTATTGAATTTATTTTAAAGTGATTATTTAAGCTTAAAAAGTTTTAAAATTAGATATTATGTACACAAGGATTTTAATTTTTTTCGTATTTTTTTCTTATAAAAATTTAATAAATCCTTTTTTCAAATTTTAGGGGAATCTTAACATATACAAAATGTCACCAAAGTTCAAAGATATTAATTTAAGGGGTTTTATATTATCAGACTATTTTTTATAGAGGATTTATTTTCATACGTATTCTAAATTTCGTTACTGGCTGTATTACAACTATTATTAAATTTATCTAATTATTTAAGAAATTTTAATTTAAGAATTATCTTGATTTCCATATATATTAAAGTAATTACTGAAACTAGTATTAAGTCTGGATAATTAAATACCTATTAATTATTTAAAATACCTATTCTATATAGAAACACTTATTTAAACTTAGCTTGCTTTATGTTTTGTAAAGTTGGAAAAAGACCTAAAAAATTTTCTGTTTCTAAGCAACTTTTAAAAACTTTTGAAGGTTTCAATATGACAAAAGTCCCAAAGTTAAATGACCCCCGGGGACTTATGACTCATAAAATAAAACAAGTCTCCGAGAGATTATAACTGCGATCAGTCAGCTAAAATTTCCTTAGAAAATAAAACGTAATTCTCTATTTTAATTTGAAACATGTGATTAGGAAACATGTAAAACGCCCGAAACCGAAATTCGCACAGTGATTTATGATTCATAAACTAAAAGTCCCGGAAGATTATAACACAAAACATTTATATTTTAGGGGACTTTTGAATTACTCATCGGAGTTTTTATCACCCAGGAGATTTTTGACTCCGGGAACTTTGTCATATTGCCATCTAAATTTATCCACAATAATTGGATAGAATTTTTCAAAACAAATTTAAAAAACCAATTAATTACTAATTAATTAACAAAATTTTATTAGGTGTGATACGAAAAATCTAGAAAAAATTAGATTTCCATTTAAACCAGGAGACTGTAAATTTAACAGATTTAGCTCCACTATATTCCCTCTTTCTCTTATTTTTCTCGAAAGTTCCAATATTACAAAGTTTAAAAAGCTTTAAAAACTATTTACAAAACAAAAAAAAACAAAAATACATAAATAAATAATATTAAATCTGGATTAAATACACTACAACTAAATTTTATCTTTTTATCCTGTTAAAATTTATTTAAAATTCTCCCTTTTAAGATCCTTTAGGAAAATGTATGAATTTTCATTCTATTTTGCACGACTATTTTTTGGTTCTCTTTAAAGGTTTCAAAATAGAATATAAACTTTTCATTCTCTTCCTTCTCTCCCTTAATTAATAATAATTCCTTCTCTCATCTCAAATGATTCCATGAATTGTTCTTTTTGTAAGTGTGTAGGTGTAAGTTCATAATATAAAATATCCTTTTTCTGTTATTTAACGCGGTTTTTTAAATTTTAGTCACTTTAATGGAACTAAAATGTGTAAAGTGAGTACAACAACAACAATAAAAATAAAACAAAACAAAATATGCTAAAAGATGGATAAATTCAATTTAATACATTTAAAACTATTACTTAATTTTAACAATGAGAAAATCCTTTTTACAGACATATAAAATTTATTTAATGTATTAATAGTTATAAATCAAAATAAAAAAATTTTGACTTATTTAGACATTGGTTAAAGAACTGCATACAATGGAATCCTGTACTTTAATAAGAAAATGATTTGAATGGGCTTATGTTTATTGCAGGTGATGGAATAGATTTTTTGATGGTTAAAGGATCGCCATTTTGTATAGAAAGTCTAAGGAAAAACTTTTTATATAAGATGAAGTTCATTAAGCTTTTTTAGTAAACCTCTATCTATTAGAATATAATTAATCTTCAGGTGTTGAAATCCAAAGCTCACAAATATTAGTCCCAAATTTGTCTACAATTTTTGGGACCCAAATCAAATGTAATAAAAAAGTTTAAGCAATCTAATTAATAATTCAAAAAATATTTCTAGATTTTAGAGGAAACATTTATAAATTGGAATAATAACTCAAGTGAGCAATAGGCGTCCAGCTAAAAGTTAAGCCTATATCGGAAAAACTCCTTCCTTTCAAACTCTAATTAATAACTAGAAATATATTGGTCACTAATAATTATCAACAAAGCAGAAAAGAGATCAAATGATCTCAGATATATTGAATTGTCTAACATGCGCAGTCACTGATTATTACCACGATGAACCAAATACGAGAATGTTACGTGATAACTAAATTGGTAACCCAAAACCATCATACTAACCCATTAAACAATGGCAATGTAATTCTTGTTTTATTTGATATCTTGATTCTTGACTAACTTTGAATGCTGGCAAAATGATGTTACCATAAAATTTTAATAAAGTATTACGTGAATGATTGATCTCAGCAATTGTCTGGTAATATTATATAATACTCACAATAATTAATAAAATCGTGGTACTTTGGAGGGGCTGACATCTAAAGAGATTTAAACTTCTAAAAAACAAGGTTAGGCCACTATGGTTCTGAGACCCGTTTTGATCTAAATATGTACTTCTTCTCTTTCAACACTCAAAAATGTCCATAGTTCTAGTTTACGATTTTAAACGAAAGTACTTCCAAAAAATGGTTAGCCTAATATTAAAGCTTGTTGAAAGTTTTTATCTTAAAAAAACAAAAAAATATGATAAACACTATGTGGTATTGAGGTTTTGATGAAAATAATTCCTTTATACTAGAGTATGAAGCATAAATTAAATTTCATGTAATTTTTTGTCTTGTTTTTTGATTTTTTTTTTTTTTTTGTTGAAAAGAGAAAAAAAAAAACCAAATATAGAAAAAAAAAAATTCCATTCTTTTCATCAAATCCCATTAAAGGATAATCCTATTAATAAAATAGGATTACTAAAAAGACTAGAAATATAATATACAATAACAAAAAATAAAAAAAAGGACGAAAAAGATCCTTTGATATTTAAAGGAATTTTGTTCGTTTTTTTTTTAAATTTTTTCGAAAAAAAATGGAATGAAATTTTTTTATTTAATTTTTCTTATATAATAAGAGAGACACAATGATAAAACAATCAAAATGTCTAGATCTTTTGGTTTGTAGATAAATGTTTATGTTTTTTTGAATAAAAATACTGCGAATGTAAAAAAATGTAATTTAATAATTTGTAAATATTTTGGAACATATATATTTGACAGAGTATCACAATTTTGATTTAAAAATTTAAATAAATTGTGTTATGTGTGATATAAGAAAATAGTTCCAAGTAACTATTTAAGCAACGTATAAAGCTTTACAACCTTCAAGAACTATATTTCAAATATGTGTAATTATATTTTTGCATATTTTAATACTGGTTCGAAAATTTAGTAAATAAAATATATTAAAAATAACGTAAATAATGCAGTTTGAAAACCTTTGCCTAAAGGAGAAAATTGCCCTTAAATTAGTTTGAGAGTTTTGTAATTTGACATCGTTGGATTTATTTTTTGTGGGGTTTTGTGAAATCGAAAGTGTACAGCAATAATCCTAAAACAATTCAAGAGCTTGAAAACAACATTATCAAGCAGATTTCAACCATTGAGAACAGTTTATTGAACAACGTGATTCGGAATTTTGGTAAAAGATTGGAAGCCTGCCGAAGTAGCAATCGGTATCCCATTGGATTTTGCAATAACGCCATAAGTATTAAAAGATTTTTAAAAATATTGCATACTTTTAGGATTATAATTATGATGTCAAGAACATTTAGATAATTAATACAGAGTGGCGCAAAACGACCGATATGTTTTGAATATTTAATAAATTTATAAATTTATTTATATTTTTTTATTTTTATTTCAGAATTTTGTGAAGAAAAAATGAGGAATTGGAAATGGAACAGTACACAACAGAACAGCAATCAAAAATTACGAAAAGTTATGAAAAATATAAAAAATCTAAGACGTTTCAACATGTTATTCAGGATTCAATCCTTATCGGTCGTTTTGCGCCACCCTGTATAATAATGATACATATTAACTACATATAATCATATCTTGAAAAGCCTAGCTTATTATAATATCACCTCTGTGAAAATGAAATCAAAATATAATATTTTCAAACTTGTCGGACATTTTAAAACGATTTTTATAAATTTTGCAAATATTAACAAGATATACTTTGTCTTAAATACATATACTTTGCCTATTACGATTACTCATTTCTTGAATTTAATACACTTTCCTTTAGATCTCTAGATCTTAATTATAATATTAATATTAATTCTTTTGTGATTGTGACACAAGTAAACTATTATAAGTAATTTGTAATCGCATTAAAATTTAATTATTTGTCAAATATCATTAAATAATCTTCAAATGTGTAAATAAAACTTTTATTAATTAATTACTTCAAATCAAATCAAATTTCCTTTTTTTATCCTATATATTTAATAAATAAATTTAATCAATTCTTTGAAAATACAAAATTAATCATTAATTAAATAAATTTACTTACTTTGCTAACACTGGGTCCACCTTCTGTAACAAATCTTACAATAACAGGTCGTTCACTTCCAGCTACAAAACCAAAACCCATTGTAGGGCTTCTATATAATGTTACTGTACGGGGTTCTGGTGGTGATTCATCATTCCATCTTGAATAATCAGGTGCTTCATATGTTGATGTTTTATTTAAATGACTGTAACATTGAAAACAAAATAAAAGTGCAATTTAGAAAATCGGATTATTAGTTCTATTAAATACTAAAAACATGTATTGTTTTTTTTTGATAAAATGTTGTTTATTGAACTGATATATTAAATAATATTTAAATTCCTTTTAACACACACAAAGAATAAAAGGATTTAATCTATTTTTTAATTGGATTTGAGCGGAATGAAACAGGATACCATTAGTTTTAAAATTTTATAGAATGTTGTAAAGATTTTAGTTTTATTGCAATTATCATAGATCTCAGAGTTTTTTCCAAAAGGCTACCTTTAATTGCTATATAATTATAAAAATCAATATTTTCATGCGTTTTCCAACCGATTTTAGTTCTATCTTTGATACTTAAACTTTAATAGCGATTCAAAATTGTTATATTGTACGTCAAAATTAATTTGTAATTGTAAAATTCTTGAGCACACGTATAAGATTATCAGTTAAACAACCTTTGAGCATACCAATAAAGAATTATGTTAATCTTATAAGTAGATTCTTGTATCTAAGCATATGTAGACATATATTATTATTTAGTATATGTAAAAGAGTCTCCTCATAAGATTATCAATTAAATAGTTTGCTAATTATGGAAAGGGTTTTTCAATAAGAACGATTCAAATCGAATGTTAATCATTTACAGACACTTATAATATTGTGTTTCGAAAATATGGTGTTAGATACGATTAAATGAATATACAGTATGATACACATAATGAAATTTCTAAGGCATAGAATGACACTGCCTGCAACAACGTTAGCCTAATGAGGTTCAGGAATATTGAATAATGATAAAAAATATAAATATAAAAAAAATTTGTTTATTTTGCGGTAAATAAAATAATTTTAAGCTTAAGAAAAGGAGGGCAATTGAAAAAATAATTAACAGGCTAATTGATCGAGTGGTTGAAAATGTCGATATTCATTATTACAAGAAGACCTAGGTTCGAATACTATGATGAATGATGAATAAAAATCCTTAACCTGCTTTCCAACTTCACTTAGCTACTATTCGGCATTGGACTCAAATTCATAGCATATTAATATTTGATATTATGTTATAAGAAATACAAAATCCAATCAAATAATTTAATTTAAAATTATAACTCACAGATATAAATATAAATTTAAAATATTTCTCATTTTAACTCCATTTGAATTGCAATATTAAATTATTTCATTCTATATGAATTAATCGAAGTATCGACGAAGGTAGATATAATCCAAGTATTTAACTAGAGTACCGCCACATGTAATAATTGTAGGGGGGAATGTATATATTTATAATCAATTTTACTAACAGAACTATTATATGTCACCGAACCTTAATTTTACTTCAACATGTACCTTTGGTAAACATTTGTACAACTAGCGTAAAAAAAAAGATTAACATGCTTGTTGAAATACATCTCGAAAACAAACTTTCTTTCATGCAGTTTAAATTTTATTTGATTTTATTTATTTAAAGAAAAGCCATAAACAATATAAGAAAAGCAATTATCAAACGGGTGAACAAAATTTAATTTCGCCTAATACATTACATACAATATTCAAATTTTAATATCGTTATATTAAACCCTGGCAGGTTTTATAAATCATTAAATATATATTCAATTAAATTAAAATTTGATTGGAAAATTATCAAAACTGTTTATAGTAAAACTGCTAATCAATAAACTCCTATGATTGCATTATTCAAATTTTATTTAACTTCGTTTATACTTCATTAGAAAATGATGGTTGATTAAGTTTATTTTATCTTGCTTTTAAGTTCAAGATAATTTAAAATGGCTTCTATTGTATTATATAGACAATATTGTATTAAATAACCATAATAATTCTAAATTAATCTGATTATTATTTAAAGATTTTATATTGAACATTGTTAAAGAACTAATTCCAACAATTAGTTGTAGATTTTGCAAAATGTTGGTAGATAAGTATATAGGAAATAAGCTAAATTAAATTCTAATAGAACATTTAAGTAATTAAAATATTGAAATTAGTTAAAAATTTTGTAATTGATTTTAATTTCATCAGAATAAAACAGGATTTTCAAAATATCTTAAATTTTTATGAAAGTTTTGAAGGTATTAATTAACAAGAAGGAAAATATATTAAAAAGTTTTATGGTATTTTCAATAATTAGAAAATAATTTTAAGAAGTTTGCAAATGGAATATTTGATTTAATAAAAGCTGCTTTTAAAAATCAATATTAAATTATAGGTTTTATATAATACGAATATTGACATTATTGATTATGTGTTTACTAAATTATTTATATGTACAATTAAATTATAATATTCATACAAATTTTAATGATGTATTCATTTAATTATAATGACCACAATTATGAGTACATTACACTCAATAGAATATTATGCCACAATTAGTTTGATACAAAGTTGTAAAAATTACTCAATTTTCAACTCAACTCATCGGGCAAATCGAAATATAATTTGCTGAGTTTTTAGTTTGCTCACGTTTTGAGTGAAACGAAGCGCTCACGTGTTAAGTGAATTTAATATTGAGCCGACTTAATTGTTAACGGAGATAAATGCACTCACAGGTTAAGAAATTTGAGTAGACTTAAATTTTTAATTGAGCATGATTTTAGATTCGCAATTGAGTTCGCTCATTTACATCTCTGTTTTTATAAAGGTTAACACTAAACTATTTTTTACAAAATTTAAGACATGTAGCTTCATTAGTGTAGAGTAATGTTTATATAAATTAAGAAGTTGTATGGCAGCTACTCGAACCCACTGCAGTAGACCAACCAAATTTTGCTGAAACTTTGGCCATAAACTAAACTAATTTTGGCAAAATTTCAGACACCCATCTTTAATAGAAATAGAGTAATACTCATATTAAAAAAGAAGTTGTATGGCAGGTACTTGAACCCGTAAACAAAACTGGCTGGATTTCAATAGCAATGACTCCTATTGCAAAAAAAACTAATTTGTGAAAATTTCAAAATCCTTACTTCTTTATTTTTTGAGTTATGGTGCGGACGGACGGACATACATAGCTAAATCGGTTTACTTTTCGATTTTGATCCGATACATACCTTTGACACTATCTACACTTTTACTTTGCAGAACAAATTTCCTTTAAACAAACATTTTTTTTTTTTCAAAAAATTTAAAAAACAAAACAAACAATTTTTATGTTAACAAATTAATTTTGAGGTGTTAAAAAGTGTAAGGGAAATTTATTTATGTTTAATATTAAATTAAATTTGTAATGCATGTTAAATTTAACTTTTTAATTTATTTTATCTTTTTATTGAGTGTAAAAATATGAAGGTAAAATTTTTTTCCAAGAACACTTTTAACAACTAATTTAATTTTTTAATATTTTTTTAAATATTACAAAAAAAAAAAAATTAATATTAATTTTATTTTCTGGCATTAAATTAATAACTTTTTATGAGAAATGCAATTATAAAATTTTGACACAGTTGCGAGCAAAATAAGGTGTGCTATAACAGTTTTATTCATATGTTATTTCTAAATTAACTTTTGATTGATTCTTTGTCCTAAAAGAAAAGATTTGGTAAGGACATAGTAAAAGGATAAGCCACTTGTCACTTATGTTTCACCAATATAATCTTAAAAATTGTTTAATTTAAGTTTTAGCATAATTTTAGGATACTGTCTTGCTAGAATCGTTATGACAGTAATTGAACTTATGCCGAAAAAAAATTTAACTAGAAGTTTATAACTTTATGGATAGTGGATTCATCTTCTAATACAGGGTGGGTAAATTTAGATTGACTGAGCTTTCAGAAACCGCCTTTAGAACGGTATACCGGACAGTTCTGTTAGGAAGTTTTTTTTGTTCGGTAGTTCTCAATAATTGTAGCAGAGAGTTAGGCAAGAATTCATTTGATGATATTAAAATATTATATATTCGTATATTCGGTATTTTTACGCACTTCGATAAAACTTATGCAATGTGGGCACTTGTTTTTGTTTACAGTTCTTTAAGTACCGTTAAGGATTAAGAAGTCGTATAAATTGGGAAGATAAAGTTCAAACTACACGGTTTGTTTGAAAACTACTGCGCCTTTTAGAGCGCAGTAAATGCAATGTGTATTTTAATTGGCGCACACTGTTCTTACAAATTGAAACAAAATTCTTTATTTAGCACACAACTGTTTTCTCCTTAAAAAATATTTTTTTTTCAAGTTATTAAATTTAATTTGTTTTAATAAAAGAAAATTTTAATTTTTCATCTGACATAAAAATAAATTTCCTTTTAATTTTTTAATTTTCTTGTTTTTTTTTTTGTTTTTATTATCTTTATATTAATTAAGTTTCATATATTTTCTTTTTATTCCATATAATTTTAATTTTATTTATTTTATACTCACTTAATAAAATATGAACGACCTTTGGCATCAATTGCCTTCTCCCAACCATATGGTAATTCTTCATTTGGTCCCCAATTTTCGCATGGTGGTAACCATCCAGCTGAATGTGTTATGTGACTGTAAAAAAAATGAACATTGAATTAAAAAAAAAAATGCCATTTCCAAGAGTTTTAAATAATAAAATAAAAATAAAAATATAATGAAATAGATAAATTAAAAAAAAAAAAAAAAAACAAAATGGAAGATATAAATTTTAATTGCTTTTGATATTAAAAATAATTAGAGCACATGTGGTGCAACAAAATAGAAAAAAAAAAAAAACAATAAATAAATATGATAAAAATCAACAAGAAAAATAGAACGAATATATAAAACAATTTTTTATTTTTTTTATTTTATTCTTATTTTAAAAATTGCAATGATATATTTTGTATCTCTTTCTAACTCTAGCATCTCTTATATTTAATATTAGTCTGTCATGTTAACACTCAGTTTTATTTAAGATTGAAATTTATAATGAAGTTCAAATTGAAAATGATGTATACGTCGTATATGTAGAAAAATTTAAGAACATCTATGATTTAATGTGTTCCGTATTTATAAATCGAAATAAGAATAAAATTATATTTACTGACATATATATATATATATACTTTATAATACTTCAGTTAAACACGTATATTTGAAAAATACTGTGTGACATATAGTAATTGTCATTTAACATTTTCTGTGAATGTATAATATATGTATGTGTGTATATAGAACAGTAATGTTTAATAAATGACACATTATATGCATAAATGACACATTATATATATATTCAGTTTTTAATATACACAATATATTTGTAGAAATAATTGAAAATATGAGTATGTGATAAATTTAAAATTATGTCTTTTAATATTTCCTAAGGCATAAATAGTAAAAATATAAATTCAAAATTTTTAATTATTTTAATTAATAAAACACACATTTAATATTAAAGTACAAGTTCTTCCTGAGGAGAAGTCATTGTCTTGAAAATAATTTCAAAAAATTTTGAATAAAATGTGTCTTTACAGTTTCACTTTGTCTGTCTGTCCGGATTTTTTAAAAAATTTCGTACACTCTTTGAAATAAAACAATTAATTTTTAAATTCAGTTGCATTTTATTAAAGTGTTTTTTTTTTGTGAGTAACTTTTTCTATAGCCAAACTTACTTCAAAGCTACAGCCTCTAAAATTTTAATTAAAAAAAATACTGTATTTCTTCAAATTCTATTCCAAATTCTATTAATTTAATTTTCATTCTAGATTCAATTCACATCAAACGTCAAAAAAACTTTTCTTTATTAAATAAAGAAAAAAAAGTAGAAATTAAATAGCTTCATAATTTTTTACTAAAACTCAGAGTTTGCAAAGAACTCAAATTTCGATTCAACTTGCCACTGATCTTTAATTATACTTGAGTGATGAATATCCGTCTAAAGTTTAAGCAGCTAAACTTTAGTTCACTCATTAATAACTCGAAAATTTTTTAAAATTTTAAAATTAACTGTAGTCGTCTTGGTTTATATGAATAAATTCGAAATTTAGGCGAATTAGATGAAGCTTTGAAAACAGTAGTAGTTTTACTTGGAATATGGACAGAGAAAGGTTGTAAGTTCGTTTGGGAAAAAAAAGTAGAAACTGCTTAGGTCATAACAATAGTTGTTCCATTTTGTCGGAAACATTTAAATCCCAAATTTTTTTGTGTGGCTGTGTGGTATGGGTGTTTGTGTGAATGTGTGTCTGTTAGAAAGATACTTGCGTTAATTATAATCGATTTTGATGAAATTTGGCATGAATACTTCTTCTAAACTAAGGTCCAATTCGTAGATGGGCCTAGTCGGATCACGAGATCAGGATGCTCCTCTACAAAAACATCAAAATTTTCGAGAAATCTCGAGTTCTAACCTTAAAAAATATTTAAAATTTGGTTCATAGACCATTAATGCGGGCACGAAAAGTAGTTTTCATAAATTGATTCTTGTATCGTGGGGTCTAGATATTGAAGAAGTTTCATGAATGTTAAGTTCAAATAATTCATCTAAATCTGAACCAATTTTATTGAAATTTGGTATGAATAGTTTTTGTCAAAATAACAAACGACTTCGCAGATTGGCCACGGACTCGCATATAAAATAACCAGACTTTGAAATTATATAATTATGCTTATATATATTGAAAAATTTATGTATGTAGATGTAGAATGAGATTTATTACTAAAATCATATATTATATAATAAAAACCCACATTTTATTCCACACAGTTGATAGTATGGAAATTTCAAATTTTCAAGCTTAAATGCGTTTTAATACTGAATTTTTCATATTATATTTAAAAAAAAAAATTCAATTAAAAAAATATAAATGAATCCGACACAATCTCTACATTTTCTAATATATTAACATGATTTTCAATTAACCTGAAAAACTTATTTCAAATAATTGAACATAGAAATGCAAAAAAGTAATAAAAGAATTTTAAAGAGGTTAAAACATAATTTTTCTGAATTTATTCTTGTATGTACTATATTGTATCATGTAGTTTCTGTTACTAAATCCAAGTTTTTGTTTTATAGATACATTAATTATTCAATTAAAATTAATAATAAGTATGAATAGTAATAGAATAATTTTTAATTAAAATAAGTTGAAAGAAAAAGTTTATATTAATATAACACATTTAAAAAAAAAAAAACTATTTTTAAAGTAATATTATTTATATTACCTATATACTTAATATTTATATTATATATATATTAGAAATAGGTTTATTTAGAAAAGTGTCCTCTTTTACTAATTTTGCTTTCAAAACAAATTACTTAAAAATCTTAAAATAAATTTTTATTTAACTTAAAATTGCATACTTTTAGGATGATTATTTGAATTCACACTAAAAACTTTTTAAATGCAATAAATTAAAGCATGCAAGGATTTACGAAAAAATATATTTTAAAAACTACTTTTAAGTCCCAAATAAAGTTTTTTAGCACGTTTTTAAAAAATTTTGGAAAAAATGCTTATAAATTTTAACTCTTTGCGCGTGTCGTCTGTCTATTTGTTGGTGAACTGTTACATCTTTGAAAATTAAGCAATGCAAATTTAAACTACAGATGTATTACAAAAAAGTAGATATTATGGACAAAACTATAGATATTATAGACAAACTCTTTTTTATAGCCTCATCAGTTGCGGACCAACTCTTAGTGTCAATCCCTTTAAATTTTGACAGAAGATCCTTGCAAAAAAGTACGAGTGTCAAAAAATATTTTCTTTAAATGCTAGACTCTTTTTAAAGTTGTGCGCCACCGAAATTGTTATTTTTAAAAACTGCTAGTCTCACATCATTTTAAATTTTCACAAATTAAAAATCAAAAAAAAAAATTATATGTCTACAGAACCAACCGCTATTACAGGAGAAGCGTAATGTGAAATTTTTTTCAAAAATATTTTACTTACATAGGTAATAATTTCCAAATAGACATGGAGGCATAAAATAGGGATTTTCAAAAGATTCACTAAATTTTTAAATTTAATTAGGTCGCCTCTAAAGATCTTCCGTTTAAAAAACTTTTTACTGCAAAGTTGTACCTCCTTATTTCTGTAACAAGTTTTACTCAATAATTTTTTTCGTACTATTTTTGACTTACGAAATATTCACAAAAAACCTTAAAAATTACGCTAAAGCGCCCTTAAGGTTACCCGGCTTTCCCCAAAAACTCATCTACTCACGATATTAACATGCTGCTAAACCTTTTATGCTATACACGTGTGTACATTTAGATATACACGTGTGTAGATAAATAGAATGAGACGTACACAAACGGACATCACAAAAAAAACACGTTTTTTGGGCTTATGCGCAGCGGAGTAAAGCATATTTGCCAGATCAAATAGGCATTAAAAATATCAGGTTCCATTTTACAGTGCGTAAACGTTTATTATATGTGATATATAGCGGTTGGTAAAAATAATATCTTGAATAAAATAATTTAAAAATAATTATTTTAGAATTTCTTAAGAATTTTGATTAAGATAAAAAAAATATCATATGATTACCTAAATTCTAAGAAGGTCTCAAGAAAATACCATTGAAATCATTGCGGTTCTTATTTTCGTATTACAGAAAGCTTTTTTTATTATTACTTTTTTTTATGAGAAAACCTTCAGAAAAATACAAAGAAAATTTGGTATTTTCTGAGAAAAAATTATATTTGTGTATCTAATTCCAAGTTGAATTTGGATCGGATTTAGTGAACATCAGTTGAAAGTTGTCAGGATTTTGGTTTTTGTAAAGAAAAATATTTTTTTTGTATTTGTATTTAAGTAATATTTAAATATAATTTATTTCTCAGACAAGTTTGTTTTTTTTTTTTTTGTATTTCAATGTCAAATATTTGATTAAAAAAAATGTTTTAAGAAATCAAAAGAAATTATTCTTTAAATGTATTAAATTTAAAGTGTGAATACTAATAATGTGTCTGGATTTGTAAAATAATCATTTATCAGCTAGATTGTGAATAAATTTTTTTTTAATTAGGTAGTTCTTTTTCTTAGAAATTCTATTTATCTCTAATCTTTTATCAATAAAATAAATTTCGAATTTGAAATAATTTTTGAGTTTTTTTATAGAATATTTACTCCGAAAATTAGGAACGAGTAATAGGACAATTCAGTTAAATCCAATTATACAGAGGATTGGAAAATTTAAAAAAAAATTTATTATAAACTTATTCAGGTATTAGATTTGTTTTCCTTTGGAACAATGGTTCGGGAACGGTTAATGTTTAAACCATTAAAAAGGTGGTTTCTACTTTAATGTATTTGTAAGATCTTTTTATTGCTTAAGGAAGGACATGTGTTCCACAATTTGGAGATGCGGTTTAAAAAATAGTTCATAAATTTCAAAGTTCTTGTTCGAAAAAGCTCTACTGTATATGAATGTGATTGAGTTGCTAACCGCGTGTTATGGCGGTAGGGTTTGATTTTTGACATAATATTAACTTAAGACTAACGACTTAAAGTCGTTTGTGACATTAGTATCATTGATAATATAAACAGCTTTTTTTTTCTCTTATCCAGATATTAAAGAGCGGTGCTGGGTGCTCCTGCAAATATGTGAAAATTATACTCAAGTCTCGGCAAAACGTATTAAACGCATTAAAACTTATCCTGTTAACGCTTCCCCAATTTTGAATTATTTAGAGTTCATTATTTAAGGAACTTGAGTCTTTGGTTCGTTCAATGTTTACCGATGTTGTAGCATCAGCCACTCTCAAAACAATAAAGAGTGCTGTAATCACTCCTTAATTTGCTCCTTAAATTTACAATTTTTATTTACAAAAGTTTTAAGTTTTAGACTTTAAGACTATCTTAAAACTATTTTAAACATCTTAACTTACACCTATTATCTATTAAGTTTAATTTAATTGAGTCTTTAATTTAAAGGATTTTTTGAAAATCTATTATTTGAATTGAATTTAATATTAATATTTATTATTAATGTTCGCCTTATGGTGTAGGAAATTATTTAATTCATCCTTTAACACAAAACTAAAACAAAGTATAAATAACATCAACTATTACAAAATATTAAACTGTTAATTAATGCGTATATACATTTTTAAATTTCATTTTTTAAACGACAAGAAATTAAGATTAAATTTAAAGTTTATTTTATTTAGCGGAGAAATATTATTTAAGTCTATTTATATAATATTAAATACTTCGGTTTTAATATTTGATGTTATTTGTCGAAATATTTTGACATTTTGATTTTAGTACTTTTTATTTTGGTAAATTTACTTCGATAAGATAACAGTAAAATTTATTAACTGCATATATATTTGACATTAACTTTGACATATTCGGTAATAAACGAAAATTTATCTATAGAAAAATGTCAAATTAAATTTTGTTCAAGGATAAAAAAAAAAAAAAACTTTTTAATAAAAATATTTTTAAAATTTTTTTTCCTTCCATTTTTTTTTTTGAAAGTTTGCTAAAAATAAAAAAAAGCAATTCATTTTTTCCAGGAATTTCTAACTTCATTTATGTTTTTTAATAAATGTAGAAAAAGAAACTGTTAATGGGAAGAAGAAGAAGAGAAAATTATTAAAAAGAAATAGAAAATAAAAATGTATTGATTTGTTTTGTGTATCCTGTTGCAAATGCAGGAAAGGTACTAAAATTTTTTCCCAACAATTTCAAAATAATGGATATGTTTGAAATATCTATTATTCTTCTCCTACTAGTTAGTACAATTTTGTTCTAGTACGTTTCATATCATAACTTGTCAATGAAGAAATAGAATTAAATTAGTTGTTTTGAAAGATCGTCTAACTATTGTGATAGCTTTGTGTCTGCAATTCAGATCTTTGTGAAAATCTTTTATTTTCGTGAACTTTAAATTGTTTAAAAGCAATAAAGATATTTGTTTTGAACTTTTTTATATTTAATAGATATTTTAGTGATAGAATAGCTTATGCAATTAATTAAAGTACCCCCTAAGTATCCGAAGAGTTGTTCCAACAAAAATTCTAATACATAACTTCTTGCATAAATTAGTGCATTTGTTCATCAAATACAAAGAGATTTAAAGCTTTGGGTTTAATATTTATTTGATGGAATAGATAGAACTTTCTTTCAAGTAACGAATTAGATTATGGAATTTTTACTTGAAGAAGCGCGCATGCGTTGCCAGATAATCAATTAAATAAAGATATTTTCAATGAAATTTTAAATTGATTTCAAAATTCTAAAAGCTTACACTGAGTTTATTTTTGGGTATATTTTACTTTAGGTACATTGTCAGTGTTGAGAACTGGTCTATGCTTCAAAAATGTAAATTCTATGACTTTTAAATTAAATTGCCTTGTTAAATATGTAAAAAGCTTCTGGAAGTATTTTACACCTTCGATACCTTGAATAAAGTTTATCCTCATTCTTAGTGAAAAATATAGTTTGAAAATACTTACTCTGGAAAAGTGGAACTGTTTAAAAGACTTGTAGTTGTTGGGGGTAAATAATAATTTAATAAACCGCTATATACACGTATACAATGTAATAAAATGTAGGCATTGTTTTAACCACAAAATTGAAAACTGAGACTTTTGTAAATATGCACTACAGGGGTACGCAGAAACCTAAAAAACCTGTAAATGTCCGTTTGTATGTGTGTGTCTGTCATATTTGCAAAAACAATTAATTTTTCTTCTTTATTTGTTAACAGCCACTATTGATGACGCACGGTAAAAATTTTATTAGAGATATTCCATTCGATGTGAGGCAAAGCATCGCATGTATCAGCAAGTTATCTTTGGTATCTAATGAGCTACTTACTTTAAGATCTACGTTTTTTAATTTAATCTTTCACGCACGAACGATCTTACGTCGACGTCAGAAATAGTTATTTAATTATTAGTTTAGGGGCAACACTCCACTTTAAATGTCTGCGGCAACATTTCTCATCAACAACAATAATTATTTTATTTTTAAAAAATATTTTATATTTTTAATTGTCACCAATACTTCCACGTCTCTTTTTCATTAATAATCATTAAATACATATAAATAAATAGCAATTTTTTAGTACACGATATAATATTTCTAAGTTGTCCGGTACAACGTTTAATTTCCTTCATTAACTTTGTTTTTTCTTTCGATTTTTAATTTTAATGACAGGAAAAACAATTTCTTGTTAAATTTTTTTTATTTTTTTTTTGGTTTGTTTTCTTTTTTGTTTTTTTGTGACAAGAAATAAAGAAAAGCTCATTAAAAAAAAAAAAAACTTTGAAAAAATTTAATGAAGAAAATAATAATACTTTATAAAGGAAAATGTTCTTATTGCATTTTTCACATTCCTAAAGCATCTTAAGTATTTTATTTTAAGTTTTCAAACAGGAAATATACATTTAACATTTTACATATACATATGCATATACATGTATATAGTACTTGTATATAGTTAAGAATTGCATCAGTAATGGCATTATTCCGGGTCGTAATTAATAAAAAAAAAATAAAATAAAACAACAACAACAAAATAATAATTCTTACAGAAACTATATTTGATTACTGACCTTACCAAATAGGTATGTCCTCTTATATATATATATATATACATATGAATATGATGTGTATATTAGTATATGTTTGAATGGCATGTGGGAAGTATTTAAGGACTTGAAAAATCTTAACAGTTTATTTTATATGTAATGGTAAATGGCATTTAATAGTTGCATTTAATAGAGTAAAAAAAATTGAACTGAACTGGAAATTTTTTAATAAGTTTCTTCATTTTAAAAAAGTGATAGAACAGCAGAATAAGAGAGGGGTGAGAGGGAGAGAGAGGGAGACAGAGAGAAAATGAACCAAGTAGAAAATGAAAATAAAATGAGTAAATGATATGACCATTTATGAAAATGTTAAAAATGGGATTTTTTTTTGATATTAATGCCCCATTAAATATGCCACATGCAATTACACTTAAATGAAATTGTTAAGTTTTCATTTTTATTGCCTTTATTTTTATTTTTTTTTTTGATTTTTTAATAACTATAATAATGTTAAAATAGTAGTTATTACTTTATAAAACTTAACTATTAAATGATAATTATTATTTTTGAAAAAAAAAAAACTCAACATCTAATTGATTCAAATTTTTGTTGTTGTTGTTTTTTTAATGGATATGAATTTATAAGTACGAGGTAATTATTTTCAAATGGCTATTTAACGGTATTTTTACATCAATTGAACGTAAAAAATTATTTAATTAACTTTTAGTAGAGTTTATTTCATTATTTTGTATTATATTGTATTAAAAAGGATTGACACAAAATTGCGATTCATTTTTCATTAAAATTACGAATGGTATTCTATCATTTTTCGGAATTGTTAATTTTCGAACTACTGAAATAAAAAGATCAGTTTTACCGAGAACTAGATTGCTGCGCTATTATTATGAGGATATGAAAAATGCAAGGTATTAATAATTTTGAGTAGAATGAACATATATTTATTGTTTTGTGACAACTGTTCAGCTTTGAACTTAAATAGAAATTATTTACAGGGTGGTGCATAAATAATATAATATTATTATTAGTGATTAGATTTTTTTGTTTTGCTGTGTTTTTTCTTCATTTTTTTTCCAGAAATAACTTTGAGAAAATTTATGATGGTAAAACTCGTCACAGAACAAAGAACCAAAGTTGTTAAATTTTATTTTGAAAGTCAGAATTCGATTATTCAGATACACAGATCATATCGGATCATGTTATTTCTTTCATGTTTGAAATGCATCTATCGCTTCAACAATTAACATATTGATTCAGCTTTTTCGGCAACAAAAAGCTGTTTGCGACCTTTCGCGTGCTGGAAGCAAACAATACAAAGCATTTGAAAGATCAAGACTTCAAAACTATAACCTAAATTTTAATAAATGCAAACCTTAAATATAATCAGAAGAACAAAGTTATAAATTAAATAAATCATAAAGTTACTTTTGCGTTACTCAATCTTTTATAATAAAATGCTAGATACTGGAAATTGTGTATTTACACCTAAACCTATCGTAGACCAGGCTTTTTTCTTAGTACCTCTTCTATTAATAAATTGCTAACACAAGAAGTGTAGAATACAAGTCAACTTTTTATTTTAATGGATTCAAAATACTCTGCTAATATCATATCATTAATTTTCCAAGTTTTGTAGTCGAATGGATCAAATGGATCAGAGCAGTCAAATTCTAATAAAAGTTAGATTACGCAAATGAATTAAAAGTGCAATGAAATATTTTATAACTTCTCGTCTTTTAACGGAGGAAATATTTTTTTTATAAATACTACAAACTAAAAAACTTTCTACTTCATATAAAAATTTTAATACCTACCTCTTTGAAAAACTGAACTACTAAATATTTTAAAAAATCACAAGAAAAGTAATCGATTCAATTCCCCTCCGTTAGATCAACGATTTCAAAGTGATTCTAAAAGTCTAGTAGTCTAATAGAATTTTTAAATTTTATTTTACTATAGAAACGTTTAAACATTTGTTTTAATATGAATATATTAAACAACAATGACGCTGCTCATAAAAACATGTAAATTTTATTCAATACATTTCAATTTTGTAATTCATATTCGATACAATACACATTGTTACACCACAAACACACGTATGCAAATAAGTATTTAAGACTATAGATGTGTACACATATGTGATAGTCATATAATGTGATCAAAAATAATAATTGTTTAACTTGCAGCACATGACAGGAATTCATTTTCACATCAACCATCAAAAAACAAAACAAAATTTCATGTCATCAAATCAAATTTGATTGTTTGTATACACACCTTCTAACAAAATTAAAACGCCTGTACTACAAATAGGTGGTAAACGTGCAATTCATATTTCATATATAACACTGTAAATAATTCCTACCCCATATAAATAAAAGGTGAAAAAAAAAAACAAAAACAAAAGAAAACTAAATATAATTTTGAAATGTGACACAACATTATATCGTTAAAGATTTTTATGAGGTTAAAAATATGACAGATATTTGGGGTGGGTAAAAATTTTAAATGGTTGGCTGCGGAAATGATACGATATTAAAAATTAAAAAACAATAAATGTCGTCGGTTTATTTGATATAATAATAAAAAATAAAATTAAATAATTTAGGAAACACTACATGAAATTTTAAAATAAAAGGGCAATGATTAATTTGATAATTTAAATTTAAATTTGAGAAACTTTTATTATGTTATCCATTAACATCCAACAACAATCGTCCAGAAGATACAAGTCTTCATTAATCGCTGTCAGCGCATAATCTGCAGAATATTCTGGCCTAGCAGAATAAGCTGTGAAGACCTATGGAGACTTGCAGGAACGCATACTGAGGCAATTAAGAAACAAGAAATGAAGGTGGGTAGGCCACACGCTAAGAAAAAATCATAACGACATAAGTCGTATGACCTTGGAGTGGAACCCCCAAGGAAGCAGAAGTAGCAGGCGTCCAAATAGGCGCACCTGGAGGCGCACCATAATAAGTGAGCTCAATCAGTGCAACCTCACTTGGGAGGATGCAAAACAGCAGCAGGAGATCGGGTGAGATGGAGATGTCAAATGGAAGCCATATGCTTCCTCGCGGTGTGAAAGGACGAAAAAAAAAAAAAATTATGTTATTATTGTTCAATTTGACTTGTTTACAATGAGATTAGATTCACTAACAAAGAGAAATGGTATACTTATATAAAACCCTCGAAATTTAAAAGCCCTTTTGGCTTGAATATTTAAGTTCATTACGAATTAAATGTCAAAATGCTGACATATCTTATAATAACAGTTTATTTTTTCAGTTAACTGTAATTATTAACCTACAGACTGTTACCTAAAAAGTTCTGGACAGTATAAGAGTAAATAGGAAAAGAAACTAACAAAATTTACACCACATTGTTTAAATTAAATCCTGATTGTCATTGGTCGTTAAAAGAATTAAAGCCATGCAGACTAGAAAATGAAAATATCCAAAAGTACTAAAATTACTAGAAAATTTTCTTTGCAATATACTATTAAGAAAAATGATCTTCTGATAAAGACTTAGGGACAATATATTCTTCACTCAAGTTACTTTCAACATATTACTCAATGAATATCATATATGTATAATACACAAGAGTTGGCGAACCTTGTCAAAATGACTATTTCACATCTCGAATTATTATAAATATTTCATACACTAAATAATGATGGCAATACTTTTATTCATGATTAAAGAATAGAATAGAAATAGAGTCAAACAAAATCGAAATACGAAAATAAGAAGAAAGAAATTAGATGAATTAAAAAAAAAAATTTAAAGAATTTTAAATTTTTTTGAATATGATACATAGGTACAAATTTCGATTTAAGAAATTATTATTTTGTTCTAAAATATAATTTTAAAAAATAGGAGAACAAAGGAGAATAGAAATTGTTTCCTTTTTATTTATTAACCAAAATTCGAAAATTAAAATTTGCTATGATTTTATTTTATGAATGTTTGTGGGTAACATTAAAAAAGAACTTACTGAAATAACAGTCAGTGCAGTGGTGTGCTGCTTTTTTTTTTTGAATGTTTCGTATTGTAAACAATGGTGTAGTGTTTTTTGTTGTTTAGTCGAATTATTACAAAGAGATAAGTCATAAATTGAAATATTTTGAATTTGATATACATATATAATACTTAAAAAATTTTAATACATATTTTTAATAATGTACATAGTTCAATATTTTAAGTAGTAATAATAGAAGTATGTAGTAGTATTGTAGTGGTACCTAATTAATAGAAATTATTCTTTTAATTGATTTAAAGTTCTAGAAATATAATGTAGAGTTAAATATAAAAAAATATAAACTAAATTAAAATAAACGAACTCAAAATTTGGTTACTTTATTTCTATGTAGGTAATAAGTTACATGAAATCTTTTCCATAGGTAAATTAGGCTTGGCAACACTTACAATTAAAAAATTACACTTACACATGGTTTTTTTAAATTCAAAGTACACATAATGATATATCATCAACTATTTTCAGAATTAATTTGACACCTGAAATTGAAATTATTCAAAATTGTAAGTTTTATTCAAAAACATTCAAATAATTTTCTGCATTATATTCCCTAAAAACCCTAAAAATTTCATAATTGAAATTTATATGACTCTGATACAAGAACTTTGAATCAAAACAAAATATAAATTAAAAAAAAAAAAAAATATCATAACTAAAAAACCTCATCTGCCACCCCATTAAATGAGAAAACAAGTATTAAAAGAAAAACAAAATATAACAGTAAAATAAAGTACCATATAAAAAGCTAAAAATTTGAAGCGGAAATTACTCATCAACAATGGCATCAAAATGATGATAATAAAATAACAACAACAATATAACGAAAGTAAAATCATCATAGAACCTTTAGTATTTACGTTGTTATATGCTCCCCCTAAAAAAAAAATTTTTTCATTTTATTTTATACATTTTTGTTAAGTTCGCGGAATTTAAACTGTTTGTGATGTTAAAAAGTGGCACCATATGTTTGAACAAATAAAAAAAACAACAAAAACAAAAAAAAAATAATAATATAAAAAAAAAATTCCAATACAAACAAATATATATATATTCCATTCACCATATGGTGTAGTGTAAAAACGGTATTTCCTCAAAATAAAAATTTTTGAAAGAGTATAGGGGTTGAATTAAGATGGAAGGTTAATTTTGTTTGTTTTTTTTTTTGTTGTTCGGTGGTGGTTTGAAATTTTTCATGGTTTATTCAAAACCTCTGGTAATTGGGTTTCATCACGTACATGAACTTGAAATATTGTAGCCATTTTTTTTTTTTTTTTTTGCGTTATGTTTTTAATTTCGCGCATTTTACTTTGGTGTTGTTGTTGTTGCTGTTTTTTTGAGGTTATGGCTTTTACACAAAGTTTTCATCATCATGTTGATGGTATAATGGATGAAAGATGAAATGAGTGTATTTTGAATGATTGTTTGGTTTTTTTGCTTGCTTTTTTTTTTGTTTTTATTTCTTTCATTTTAAAATTGAATATTGTTTTTCAGTTTGTTTTCTGTGTAAAGGAGGGGTGAATGGTAGTGTTTTGTTAGTGTTAGTATATTGGTGGTTGTTTGTTTAAAATTACGGTTAATAAAAAAGTATGAAGATAGAAAATTATGCCTTTTGAGTAATATATATAAGTGGTAAAGAGAGTTTGAAATGAGTTTTCATTTATATATTTTTTTTTTTAACAAAATAATTAAATAAAATTATTTTTTTTCATCCCTCTAATAAATAAGTAATTTTTGTTTTTTTCATTTGGGGATTTTATTTTGTTTTGTTGTTGTTTTTTTCTGAAAATTTTATTTTGTAGATTTCGACGAGTTCTGGGAAAAAATACAAGGGTTGTTAAAAAGGAAAATTCTGAAAATCAAACAATGTTATTAGTTATCCTTATAAACTTAGGATAAAATTTTTTTGAAAAATCTATATGTAGCTTTTTCTGGTCAAATTTCGGTTTTTACTAAATATTTTCAGGTTTTTGTTAAATATTTTAGGGTTTTTGTTAAATATATTCAGGTTTTTACATATATTCAGGTATTTACCAAATAAATTCAGATATTTATTTTTAAGATTCAGATTTTTACAAAATATTTTGAGGTTTTTTCTTTTGAAATTCAGAATTTTATTTACAAATTCAGACTTCCTTTTTTATAAATTTAAGTAAAAATCTGAATCTTAACAATAAATATCTGAATATATTTGTAAAAATCTGAATATATTTAGTAAATACATGCATTTTACCAGAACATGCTATATATAAAAGCGAATGTTTGTTTTGGAAGCAAATTACGTCCAGTTTTGCAAAGTGCCGTTTTGACCTCAAAGAAAGTCTCAAACAATTTTTCGTCCTGTTAACCTATGTCGGAAAAGCTTACTATTTTTAATTATCATTTGCACTTTGTGTAATTTTCAGAATAAAAATACATCTCATAAAACTATAACAATTTAAATACAGGGCTTTTCCACACTTTCGATTGCTGAAGCTCCATAAAAGGTGGGGCTACAGAAAGAAGTTCTTCCATGAAATTAGGTTTTTTTTCAATACCTACCCTCAGTTAAAATTTATTTGAAATTGGTCTAAAAGTTTTGTAAACACACCGACGGACGACGAACAGAGTGAAATGATATAAGCTCAAATGAAAATTTTTAAAAAAATGAACATAAGAAGTGAAAAATTGAGAAATTGTTATGTAATTTGTTTTAAGTTAAGTGAAAATTAGAAAAGTTAAAAGAAAAATGCCTTTGTTTTTTAGATGAATTTGAAAAGTATTTCGGTTGTTAAGAATAAGTTTTCTTGGTTTTCTTTTTCTGACGTAGGCGAGAAAAATTTAGTTTGGGTTTTTAATTTAATTGTGAGGTTAAAAAATTCATTTTCAAAATAATATTTCAACAAAGTTTCAAGGTTTATTTCTCATGTCATTTTGTTATCTTTTTAATTTGAATTGGTATTGGTAGAAAATCCAATTTAGAATTCGGAGAAAGTATTAGTATAATTGTAGTATAGTATAGCAATAATTAAAAAAAAATTGTCATTTATTTAATTAGTTTAAAAACTACTCCTGCTATCAGAAAATTTTAACTGAAACTCAAAATCCTGGCTCTATAGCAACAAAAGAAATACTTTAAATTGATGAAATAATAATTTTTTTTGATAGGTTTTCACTATTGCTGTAAAACCATGTTTCAAAGTTAAAAATTGTGATTAGAAGGGGTTTAATTACGAGGGTTTGCAAGGTCTAAATATTGGATAAGTTGTCAAGGTATTTTATTAACTTTTCTAAAAGAAAGGAGAAATGAAGAATCCTGATATTTTCAGTCGCTTCAGTCGTTAGTAAGCCCGAATTTTTATTTTAAGAGAGCACGGAAACTATAAGCCCTACTTTCATAGACGATGCCTTAATCTAAAGGTTAAGATGATCGAAGGTCGGTTAATTTTAACCATATTTGTAAAATATAGAAAAAAAGTTTTGAAGGCATATTGATATATAACTTTAGCAATGTGATCACTATTAATTGAAATCTGGTCAATGACTTCCGGTCAGATCATGTCAAATTTGATAATATCGTAAAATTGTATAATTATATCGTATCAGTTGATATCGTAATATAAGGAAGATTTAATATAAATGTGTAAATAACTCTGGTGTAGCTTAATAGATGTCGCATAAAATAAACATTTGTGTATTCATAACCTTATACAATAGCTACAGGCGAGTAATCAACAGCTTAATGAATATAACAATTTAGTAAAATGCATTCACCTAGTCTAGACTTGGTGAATGCATTTTACTCCTTAAAGGAGTGGAAAAGGAATAAAAAAAAAACACAGTAGTACATGCCATATCTAGTCTGTATATAATATATATGAAGTACTTGAATCTTTTATTGAATTTTTCATTTGATTATTGTAAACCGAGTCAAGTTACTTTCAAAATATTTCTTGTTTTTCCACTAAAAACTATGTTTGAACAAAATGGAAAGTACTGGGAGTATTTGTAGAATAGATTTAAATTATACATAATTCCATATACAATTGGTAAATCAGAAGAATTAAATTTTAACACTTAAAAATTCCATTAATCGGGATTCAAGCTCTAATTCAAATAATTTGTGAAATGGAATCAAGAAGGAATCTCTGGAATTGGAGTTCGCCATCACTTTACAACTGTAACAATCAGTTGATTAATTGATATATTGTTTTAAATATCAGTGAATTCCTTGTATTACTCATAAAGTACACTTTAACTTAGAATATGTTATGGAACTGAAATTTGCATTAAATTAAAACTATTTATTATAGTTATTTATAAAATATTGAAGTTTTTTTTATTTTTTTCACCGAATAATTTTTTTAAATCCAATTTATTGGTTCCTTCAATAAAAATTTGTTCAGCAATTTTTCTAATTCCAAAGAATTATTCATTTTACATAAAAATATCGAATTTAAATTTGCTTTAAAAGCAACTAGGCTAATTTCTGTAAAATATAAAAAAAAATTGGAAAAAATGCCATCCAGTTAGTAATCAATGCATAAATTTTCCTTTTGATTAGTTTCTTTATGTCGATTTGTACCTAAAGATCGATTTACCACACAATGTTTTTTAAGTGGAAATTTATAAAATAAAAGGAATTTATATTAAAAGAATCGGAATTTTTAACAATAACTTAAAATACTTCATTTTATTTTTGGTTACCTTTTGCATAATATAATTTAAATTTTTATTTTATAACAATTTTTAAGATGAAATGAACCATTCAATAAAAACAATCCCTTTTTTTTGTCTTGAATAAATTGTAAGCAATCATTATAGAGTCCTAGAAAAGGACAAAAAATTTGCTTATATGACAAAAAGAAATTTTAAATTTTTATTTTATTGGATAGGAAATGAAAAATATAAAAAAGGGATAATATTTGTGACTATTGTGAATGAAAATCAGGCCAGAACATAAAAAGAAGGAAAATAAAAAAAGAAAACACTAAAGTATTTTACATTAATTTGTATGCCATGCCATTGGTCAATTGATGTAATAAAAAACACAATAACCTTATTGTTCTTAATGTAAGGGTAAGGAGGAAGGGGGAATATTAAGTTATTCTACTACACAACTAGTTATATTGTAGATACAAAAAAAATAGTCTTATAGTTATGAAGTAATCGTCTGTCCCTACTTGGGCATATTTTTATATAATATTCTTGCATATTTTTAGGCGACATTCCCACATCACTTGCTTTTTAAAAAAAATTGAAAACTACAATATCTTAAATACTTCCGGACAAATTTTAGCAAGAGTAAGGAATTAGAATATTTTTCAACTTTTAAAAATTTACTGCTAGTAAGTGCTTTACTGTTTTAAATTTTCATAAAAGCTCAAAAAAAATTTCCAGGCAAAAGTAATGTATTAGGAAAAATATGAATCACAAGTTTCAACTCACTAAAAGCTATTTTGCCTTGGTGACGTCATTAGAAACATAGTTAAATTTTTTTAATTTTCTTAAAAAAAAGTTAAGGAAGATTTTAGTTTAAATTACATAAGCTAAGCTCAGTCGATTATTGAACCTCTAAAGCTTTTGCTTTTTTTTTTAATATTTGAGAGTAACTTCACTTGCTTAAAAAAATGCATTTAGTAAATCATGTTTAATTAACTTTTTGTTTAGTTTTAAGTTTTTATGTAGAGTTTTTATTGCTATTTTATTTCGAATAACTGTAGAACCCTTTGTAGAACCCCTCCACGAGATTAGAACTTTAAGTCACAAAAACCATCGCTCTTCTTAAATTTATACTTTGAAAATGAGGATCGAGACTTAAAGGGAAACATGTGCAATAGAGGTTGGGAGTTATGAACTAAAGTGAATTTATGTGGTATATTCAATCTAGGACACTCTAGAGATAGATGATAATGTCGATTGGTATAAATATACTTTGTGATTTAACGGTAATGTTTCTTGGTATGGGTTGTGCAAAAATAATAGTCAAATATTCCAATATATATAAAAAAAATTAAGGTAAAGGCAGCAAAAGAAGAAGATTTAAAGCAAAATGGCTTTCTTAATTCCGAGTTTGAAAAAAATTGATTACATTTAAATTATTTATCTCTTTCATATTTTTAAATTGTAAAAAATATCGAAGGGCAAAACATATAAATGGTAATGAAATCAAAAGAATTTCCGATTTTTAAATAGAATGAGTGTTAAGGTACCGGAAAGAAAATAGTTTAAAACTTATTTTGAAATTTATTTTAAATATTTTCTATACAAGTTGAATTTAAATGAACCGAAAATACTACAACTTACATTATTGGAACATCATTTTACCTTAATAAAAATTTGATTTTGCAATTTATTACATAGTTTAGGAGTAAATTAAGTTAAGAGTAATAAAACACTATTTTCTCCTAAATGTATGCAATTTTTTTTACAAAAATGTTAATAAGTTGATAGATTGGAATAAATATAGATTTTATTAAGTGATAAGTTAATCTCAGTTAATAAAATAAAATAAATATTTTAATTTTGAAATAAATTTATAAACTTTTTTTTTTTAAATACTAAATATAAAATCTTAAAATATAAATCAAAAATTGTGAATTTATTAACTAGGTTAATTACATAATCTGCTAATTACTGAATTTTATAGTTATCCATACTGAATTAATATTCTACTACTATTCTGTGTAATTTGAGCTTCACTTAATTTGAACAAAAACGTGACTTTTATATTTAATTAAATAAATATTTTTTTAATTTCGAAAAATTTAATTGCTTCACTTAATAAAAAGGTCAAAAAAAATTATGAAATACTTTATAGTTTTTTTGAATATTTTTATATTTCAATTAAAGTAAATAAACATTATTTGATGTAAATAAATATTATATTATAAATCACTTTAAAATTTAAAAATTCGTTTACTGATTCAATTAACTTCCTTTGTAAATTTAATTTTTCATGTCAATTAAATTTATAAAAAAATGTTTAAAATAAATTTTATAATTTTCCTTTAAGAAAATTCTATTGGGAAGCCTGATGGTTGGGATATTCAATTAGGATTAGGAAATATAGTTATGGATTTTCTTCGAAATGAAAGCTTTACTGAATAAATCTGTTAATTAACTTTTAAATAAAGCAGGAGGTGATGGAGTTATTCTAAATGTAATCCTCTGTATGAGGAAGGATGTGTATATTAAATTTCAATTGAGGGGCTCAGATCCAAATTTTTGGAATAATTCGCAGTAGAATTAGATATAAAATCGGACTGTGTATTTGAAAAATTTCCATAAGTTCCATCTGTGGCATTTTTTGCCTTAGCCATTTTTCTTATTTTGTAAAGCGCTAAAATGGGTTTAGTCCTTGTAGCTTATTTTTAAATATTATTTTTGTGTGTTAGGCCAAATTGGTTTTTATCCTCTCAAATATAATTCGGCAAATATAAGTCTAAAATAACATATTTCAAAAGTTATAAATCTTTATGACTATAACCCCTGTAACATTGAGGAAAGATCTCCTCTCCAAATAACTTTTATTTGTTTTGAACTATTTCTTCACCTTATGCCCTATGTTAAATTTTATGTGGGCACTAAGTATGTATTAAATTTAAAACGTAGATGCCCTAAGTTTCTACAATTATAATTGAAAGGAGAAATATATATATCTATTTTTAAATACTTTCAAATGTTCTTCTCTTCTTCTTTATATTAAACTGCATGGGACTACTTCACCAAATTTACAAACAACTCTAAATTTGTATGGGTACCTAAAAGTTGTAGAAAAGTATCTTTCACCAAACCTTATTACAAGTTTACAAATTTCATAATTTATATCAACAAATTTGTAAAAAAAAGTAATAATAATAATTATATTGTAAAATTTTATTAACTTGTTATTTTTATTGGAAATTGTAAAATAAATTTGTTTTAGAATAGAATCAGAATTAATTTGAGGACATTTTCTTACAATATTTGGTTTTAGTGAAGAAAAAGAAAGTTTTTACGAATTTGTAATATTAATTCTGTCAGTTGAATTTAATGAAACATAAATTATGACAAAATTTACAAGTTTGGAGGAATTTCTTACAAATTGTAAAACTTTGTTGAAATAAACCCTGATGTGTGAGTATATTCTAAGTAATTTTCATTCCATCTTCTAGCTTAAATAAAATTTTTTTAACAATAAATTTTTTTCAATAATCTCTTCGAATCCCAGGCTGATTTGAAATCCCATTTCGATTATAGGCAGACTTTATACAAAAATATATATAAAATAATATTCCATATTTATTTTATTACTATATTTAAAAACAATAACAAAAACAATAAAATAAAAAATACCAAAAAAAAAAATCCTTTTTTTTTTATTTATTAGATATACTATAGTTACTCTGATCACATCAATTCACCAACAATGGAAATAACTTTATGAATATTTCATATCAGAGGTCAATGCTTGTCTCAGCAAAAAAAAAAAAACAGAATTTCCATCATAAGCATTTACCATACGAATTTACAACTAATACATGCAGATATCGTTATTACATATTATATTTTATAATATTTATATACATTTATATGTTATATGTGAAGTCATATAGGTGTAAAATGTTTTGTTTATTCCATAACTCATATATTTAAATCTTTTTTTTTATAGAAATTGTGTAGTTGTGGAAACCCTGGTATCAATGTAGACAAAAATCAATAAAATATATTTTATTGCCACTACACAAAATTGCAACATTTATATTTACTTTTTTTTTGTTTATAAATAAAAATAATGATGAATGAATTTCGTGATATCACAATATAATATATAAATATTGTAAATATGTGACAATGTCCTTTGAATTGAAAAATAAAAAAAAATCCATTTTTAACATTAAAATATATATAATCTTTTCACGTGAATTTGGTCCTTTTCATATGAAATAGGTCTTTTTTCAAATGAATTTGGTCTTTTTTAAATTGGTCACAAATTTTCAAATTAAATTAATCCTTTTTCAAATAAATTTGGTCTTTTTTTTAAAGACGTCCTTTATCATGTGATCCTGAAGTTGGAAAGACATGACTGAAAAAACCTAGTCCTCGACTCTGTAGTAGACACTAAAAACGTGAAAAATATTTAAAAAAGTCCCAAAACCACAAAAATGTTTGAGGCTACATTTTGAGGGCGCACTTAATGGTATAACTTTATAAATTTTTCTACCTAAAAAATCTGTGCATACCTTCTTTTCGACTGCTGGATTACAAAAAACGAGACTGATTAAAAAAAATACCAAATTCTTTTAAAAAAATTTTCAAATTTCATGTGAATAAAGCAAGGTTTGATTTTATCGCTCATGAGCTCTCATATAGTGCTCGGTATATACAATTTAATAACAAAAAATTTCAAAAGACTGCTCGTATCGAGCAATACAAATAAAAAATTTTGTGTATCTCTCAAGAGTTTGTTTACAAAATCATCATAAACTGCTCTTGTAAAGTTTTATTATTCTTTTTTTTTTTATGTTCTGCTCTCTAAGAGCGAGACGCAAAAAAAAATTTCTTATAATACTTTGGTATATACAAAAAAAAAATTTTATTTGCTCTTGCTCGCAGAGCTCATTTCTTTTTTTTTTTATGTTGCTCGCCAAACTAAGAGCTCATATCTTGTTGTGCTTTATGTTGCTCACGAAGAGCGAGCCAATTTTTTTTATTTTTATGCTCTGTACTTTGTGAGCCTTTCAAAAAAAATTTTTTAAGTGCTCGCTATATAGGTTTAATATTGAATATTTTTGTTTGTTATTGACGAAAAAGAAATAAGAATATTTTTCTTTGTGACAATTTTTTGCTTTTAGAATTATTATCGCATGTCGGTGCGCAGATTTAATTTTTCTTTTAAATATATGTAGATAATAATTTGTTAAAAAAAAATTTAGTAATATTATTATATTATTATTATATTTAGTATAAATTAAATTGACTTTTTCTATATTGGTTTTACTGGTTTTTCAATTTACAATAGTTTCCTTTGTATGTTATGCGTTTTAAATCGTATGCAGGGAACTTTTAATAATTAATTTCAAATAATAAGGATGAATAAACGATAAAGTTTAGTTTAGATACTACCTAATTATTTATTTTTGGCTATAATTATTTAGGTCCATTTCATATATTTGAAGATGATATAAGTCTGTTATTTTAAATTATTTCAAAATTGTATTTAAATATTGTAGTGCAATCCAATTTTAACAAATTCTACTTTCTTCCAAAACTATTGCCTGTAAAATCTAAAGAAAAAATTTAAAAATTTTATTTTAAAATGAAATAGCTACTCGAATTTCTATTTTTGTCTTTCGTTCCATCATTTAACGTTTTTTTCCTATTTTTTGAATATTTTAAGAATTGGATAAAATCAAAAATTTTTGTGGAAGAACCATCTAAGTGAAAGCTTAGAAAAAAAGTAAAATTGTATTAAAAATATTAAAGAGTGGATAATAATATGTAAATGAAAAAATTAAAGATTGTCAAAAGCTAAGCAATAGATAAAGCGTTATATATATGGTAGTTTCTTTTTTACTCTGATATTATTATTAAAAATTAAAACTAAAACAATAATAGCCCGAAAATATCTTATTCCTAAATACCTATATGTACATATGTAGATACCAAAAATATTTAATAATTATATGCAGTAGTTATAATATGAAATACTAAAATACTAAAAATTAGTGGGAGTACATAATTACATGTAGTGAGCAAAAAGCAAAAGAGCCAGAGCAAAAATATTTTTATGTAATATTTTTGAATAAAACGTTCAATACCTATATATTCATAAGAGAAGATTTAAATTAATTGGGTTTAGAAACAAGTCTAAAAAATGTCTAATTATATTTTGTCTAATAATTTGTACCGATTAATTTATACTTTAAAATTTTCAACCAAACAATTACAATTTTTAATTCTTTAGTCTCTAATTTTAAAGCATCGTTACTCTAACAGAATTCTAAACAATAGTTTATATTTTAATTGCCTATGAGCTTACTTTTTGTTTGTAGGTATAATACTTCTAAATAATATCGAAATATATCACTATAGTACAATATAATATATACACCTATATAATATACAACATAATAATACGCTATGGTTAAACACATACATTCATCATAAAAATTTACCACAGCAATAATTTAAAAAGCATTATCTATATGTCTGTATAAAATTTATAATTTCGGTATACTCATTTTCAATGAGCATTGGTTTAAAATAGTTTGCTCTATTTTACTTATGTAAATCACTTCATATAAAACATTTGCTTCTGCTCTCGTGATCTTTAACTAAAATTTAAATGTTACGCTCTCAAAGAGTGAGTACACTAAAATTTTTATTATTGAAGTAAAAACAGAAAAGTAAAAAATAATTTTTACGCTCAAATACTATAAGCAAGAGTTTTTTTTTTCAAATTAGACTCACAGATTTGTGAGATATGTTAATATTATTTATATACTCAGCTCATGCTTTACTTTTATTTTAATTTTCTGTTATTGCTCGTATGAGCAGGAGCACTTGTTTTAAAAATAAGTCTCGTGCTCATGCGAGACTTTGAAAAAATGAGCTCGAGAGCGCTCGTTCGAGCAAAAAAATCAAACACTGGAATAAAGACCAAGTTCATGTGAAAGGAGTATATTTTAAAAAAATAAATTAAACTGTACATACATATACACTCACGCACCTGTATACTTACAATTTTTAGCACATTTTCAAAAAATTTTGTAAAAATGTGCCTATATAGCTTCACTCTGTCCGTCCGTCCGTCCGTCCGTCCGTATGTTTACAAAAACTTTTACACCGTTTGAAATAGAGAAAAGAAATTTTAACCATGGGTAGTTTTTGCAAAAAAAATAATTTCGTAGAAGAATTTTTTTCTGTAGCCCCACCTGTTACGGGGCTACAGCCCCCCAAATTTGGAAAAAGCCCTATATTTAAATTGTTATAACAAGAGTTCTGTTACATATATTTTCAATCTGAAAACGGAAACTGATAGCTGGTTTCATAAACTTTATAAATTTTTACAATGCAAACGTTTAGGGTTGCCATACGGTACTAAAATTTAACATTACGCAAAACTCAATTTTCGCAAAATTTTTGTCCACACATATCTTCTGAACGGTTTAAGCTAGGGTCTTGAAATTTTGGGAGAAGTTAGATACATAGAAATTAGTAGGAGTCGGTTAACATAATTTTTTTATCAAGCCCCCTATTTAGGAGCTATAAGGGCTCGAAAATTGAAATTTTGGTATTTTTAAACACCTGTAACTTGAATACCTGTCCAAATTTTTTTTTAGTGATAGACAAAATTCAAAGCTCTATAATTATATTTAAACATGTGTCAACGGTTTTTGGTTTTTCTTAATTTTGAAGGGTGACGAAGTTACAGCCCCTGAAAATTCCAAAAAAGCCCTATATTTCAATTGATATAACAAGAGTTTTGTTAGGTTTATTTTCAATCGAAAAACGGTATTAGAGAGCTCCTTTTATAGGCTTTACAAAAATATGTCGCTTAAATGTATAGGGTTGCCATACGGTACTAAAATTTACCATTATACAAAACTCAATTTTTGCAAAATTTTTGGCCCCACATAAACGGTTCAAGCTAGGATCTTGAAATTCTAAAAAAAAAGTAGGAGTCAATTAACAAAATTTTTTTGTCAAGCCCCCTGTTTAGGAGCTATAAGGGCTCGAAAATTGAAATTATGCTATTTTTAAGCACCTGTAACTTGAATACCTGTCCAATTTTTTTTTTATTAATATACAAAATTGAAAGGTCCAACATTATATTTTAACATATGTTAAGGGTTTTTCTTAAATTTAAAAGGGGTTCCTTAAATTGAAGAAAGTGTCTCTCAGTTTTACACATTTTTGCTTAGATAATAAAATTCTAAGTAAAATTCCAAATTTTTGTGTAATTCACAATTTAATTCCTAGAACCTAAAAAATTAGAGGATGAGGGGGGAGGGGGGAAGTTGAAGTTAGATTCTTGAGAAATTTGGCAACCTTCCCCATTGAAGGGCTATAACAACTTTTAAATAAGTCAGTAGTAACTATTTCCAAGTAAATATTTCCAAAGTTAAACTCAGTATGTAATACAATATAATTTTGGAAATGTGCTTTTTTAAAAACCCTTGATTTTTTTTCATCACTTGTTTAAATATAAAAATGGTAAAATTGTTAAATATTATTAGTAACAAGGATTGAAATTTGAAAAAAAAAACAAAAAAACTACAAGGATAACGGTAACAAAAAAAATGATATTGTTCAAATAAATAAAAACAATACAACTTTAAAGTCAAAAATTTATATCTATTATAAAAGGTGAGAGTTACAACAGTCATCATGGAAATTTATGAAATTATTTTTTTTTATTTTGTTGTTATTATTTTTTTTTATTTAAAATTTTGTGAAAAATAAAAAATACATAAATCAAATTTTAACTTTAGTCAATTGTATATCAATGTTTTTTATGATTGGTTTTAATACAGTTGTCATTTGAAAAAATGTCATCCTAAAAGTATGCAATGTTTTTATTCTTAGTATTTTTGGCTAATTTTTCCGTTAGTCCGGCATATTTGTTTTTAAAAAAGCGTTTTATATTTAATTAACACTTTACTAACAGTTTGATTTTATTAAAAAAAATTTTTCTAAATTTTCTAAATAGACAGTAAATACCATATTGAATGCAGTTGACATAAACAATTTAAAAAGTCTCCTATTACTTTTGATTCATAGTTAATTTGAAAGCATAGTTATTTGAAATATGTTTACAAATAAGTAAACTAAAGGTGGTTTATTTGAAATATTTAATTTTAACATTATTAACTATATAAAACATTAAAATTAAAACAACAAAATTAGTTAATTTTAAATATTTAATTTAAAATAATAAATAACTAAGTTTACTTTTCCAAAATATATTATTACATTAAATTTGAATATACTATTCAAGTCACGAAACTCAGATCATATATCAAATTTTCAATATTTTGCGTATTTCATTGAAAATTCATTTAAAACAAAATAATTTACAAATAAGTTAAACAATTTTCTGAAAAATAGAAGGAAACACGGCTTTTTACTTTTATCTGTAAGCAAGATATTTTGAAAAAACTATTTAAATTTTTGTTTTAAGCATTTACCGTTATTAAAGTTGATATAAGGTTTAGTTTAGTTAATCCCATATATAGATAAACTTTTTAATTAAGCTAAGTTCACATACTCATAACAATGGTTCTGGCATTACATTAGAAATTCAAGAAAGTTTTATTCAATACCCTATAGGGCTACGACAAAGACTTCTAAAATATGATTTATTTATATCTAGTTTCATAGTCCGCTGGATAATATAGTTCAGGAGACTTTTAGTAGATAAAAAACTCTCAATAATTAAATGTAGCATACTAAGGCTGAAGCTTTACATTCGATTGCTATTAGACTACTCTAACTCGCTTTTAAATCTAACGCAACTAAAAGCGAGCTAGAAAACTGAAAACTTTTATCTAGAAACGCAAAAGTGGACTGAATTACTGATTGAAGTTCAATAAACCATCATTTTACTTTGTAAATATTCTTTTTTAATTTATATAATATCATCGTCTCTTTCTCATTTATTATTTTGAAATGTATCAAACAAAAAACAAAAAAAAAACATTTGTCTCTTTCTATTTTTGTTTTTTTTATTTTATTTTCCTTCCTTTTCTTTTTTATTATTTTGAATATTTTTTTTCTATTTTTTATTTGATTTATTCATTCTCTTCTGTTCTCTTTTTTTTTAACTATTTTGTAACGGTAAAAGCAATATATTTACAAAATGGAGTCATTTTTTTTTATTTTGTCAACTTTTAATTTTATTTTATGTAAAGGTAGAAGTGTTAGAAAAGGACCAAAAATTAAGTAAAAAAAAAGTAATAAAAATGAAGAAAGGAATTTTTGAAATATTGAAAATTTTTTAGAAACAGATAAGCAGCATTTTTTGTGTTTCATTTTATAAATGGGCTCAATTCTTTCAATAGCGAATTTATTTCCCATTTCCTGTTATTTATTAAAAAGTATTAATAAATTTTTTTACATATTTTAGTTTTATATTTTACAAGTTGTAAATAAGTAAAATAATAATTCACAAATTTATGTTATTGAACTGAACTAGACTTAGTATAAAAATAGATAATTTATTATAGAGTTGTCAAACAGATGTTCGATATTTGACAGATCAAATAGTTTGTCATTGGATTTTGACATTTGGAATACATTTGTACAAATTTTTCAAGTTATTCTTGAATTCAGTCCAAAAGTTCTAGTAAGGTTCTTATTGTAGAAAAATCTTCAAAAATTATCCAATAATTTTGATCTGGGAATATAAATTCTTGAGGACGATGAATGAACTCACAAAAATATTTTTTTTTTTAAAGAAGAATCCATTTTAAAAATTAAATTTTAAAAAATCAAATTACATTACTGTGTAAATTTTAATGGGTAAATTTTCAAATGAAATATACCTTCTGAAGTTTATATAGACCATATTTACCACAAAATTTGAAAAAGAAATGTAATTTTTCTATTGAAAAGATTTTTATGAAATTAAAAATTTTACAAAAAATCAAATTCATCCTAAATATAAAATGAATAATGTTGTGTTAAGAACAGAGATATTAAAATTCCAAAATTTTCTCAAAACTTCAAATTTAATACGAAATTATATTTCATTCAGGAATGAAATAACTAAATACTCGTACTATAAACATTAGAGTAATTGATATAAATGATCTAGTTACATTTCAAATTATGTTTTTTTTATATTATTGTAATTGTTTTACGTTTTGGGATAGGAGTTGTGAATAGGAGCAGGAGCTATTTGATAATTCACACCTAATTTATAGAAATATTTAGATATCTAACAATAAGCCTATAATAAAAGCTTAATGGTACATAGATTCGATTCCTACGTTTATTCAAAAAACAAGTAATGAAACAAAAGTAGGCTGATGTAACATAAACATCCAACGCCTGAATTCAATTGACAGTTTCATGAACCGCTACTTCAAGTCATCTCAGATTTCAGGAACATCAAGCACATAGAACAGAACTACCTTTTACCAAATTTCAATTTTCTAACTTTATTAATTCCGAATATGTTAAGTCTATGGAGGTGTGAAGACAACAGGATAGTATGCTCGTGTACCATATTTGAAGTTTCTATCTATATCAATTTCGAAGCAGTATCTTTTTATATTTTGTGAGACGTGGGGTAGGTACTTACACCACCACTGATTTTTTTTTTCAAAATAAAATGGACATATTGGTAACAGGACATGACCATGTATTCCAACTTCGAAAACATGCTCCTATGGTGGGAGGTACTCGAACAATAATTACCATTCATTCGAAATTTGAGGAACGTAATGAAAACAGAACAGAACACTCTTGTACCTAATTTGAAGTTTTTTTTTTATTAATTTTGAAAATATACTTGTTACATATCAAACGTATCCTCTATACCAATTTTAGGTATAGGGTGTATAAAAAATTGGTTTTGACATATCCATTAAAAAAATAACTGTATTTTTATATAAAGTGTTATCATATTTTTCAATATAAAAACATGTTCAATTGGAGTTCTGGGAACCGCTCAGTTTAATCTTTTTCCATTTCAATTTTTAGCACATTTTCAAAAAATTTTGTAAAAATGTGCCTATATAGCTTCACTCTGTCCGTCCGTCCGTCCGTCCCTCCGTCCGTATGTTTACAAAAACTTTTACACCGTTTGAAATAGAGTAAAGAAATTCTAACCATGGGTAGTTTTTGCAAAAAAAATAATTTCGTAGAAGAATTTTTTTCTGTAGCCCCACCTGTTACGGGGCTACAGCCCCTCAAAGTTGGAAAAAGCCCTATATTTAAATTGTTATAACAAGAGTTCTGTTACATATATTTTCAATCTGAAAACGGCAAATGATAGCTGGTTTCATAAACTTTACAAGGCAAATATTTAGGGTTGCCATACGGTACTAAAATTTAACATTACGCAAAACTCAATTTTCGCAAAATTTTTGGCCACACATATCTTCTGAACGGTTCAAGCTAGGATCTTGAAATTTTGGGAGAAGTTAGATACTCAAAAATTAGTAGGAGTCGGTTAACAAATTTTTTTTGTCAAGCCCCCTATTTAGGAGCTATAAGGGCTCGAAAATTGAAATTTTGCTATTTTTAAACACCTGTAACTTTAATACCTGTCCAAATTTTTTTTTAGTGATAGACAAAATTCAAAGCCCTATAATTATATTTCAACATGTGTCAAAGGTTTTTCTTAATTTTGAAGGGTGACGAAGTTACAGCCCCTGCAAATTCCAAAAAAGCCCTATATTTAAATAAACATAACAAGAGTTCTGTTAGGTTTATTTTCAATCAAAAAACGGTATTAGAGAGCTGCTTTTATAGGCTTTACAAAAATATGTCACTTAAATGTATAGGGTTGCCATCCGGTACTAAAATTTACCATTATATAAAACTCAATTTTTGCAAAATTTTTGGCCCCACATATCTTCTAAACGGTTCAAGCTAGGATCTTGAAATTTTGGGAGAAGTTAGATCCTAAAAAAATAGTGGGAGTCAGTTAAATTTTTTTGTCAAGCCCCCTGTTTAGGAGCTATAAGGGCCCGAAAATTGAAATTATGCTATTTTTAAGCACCTGTAACTTGAATACCTGCCCAATTTTTTTTTTATTAATATACAAAATTTAAAGGTCCAACATTATATTTTAACATATGTTAAAGGTTTTCCTTAAATTTAAAAGGGGTTCCTTAAATTGAAGAAAGTGTCTCTCAGTTTTACCCATTTTTGCTTAGATAATAAAATTCTAAGTAAAATTCCAAATTTTTGTGTAATTCACAATTTAATTCCTAGAACCTAAAAAATTAGAGGATAGGGGGGGGGGGGGGGGGAAGTTGAAGTTATTTTATAAGTCAGTAGTAACTATTTCCAAGTAAATATTTCCAAAGTTAAACTCAGTATGTAATACAATATAATTTTGAAAATGTGCGTTTTTAAAAACCCTTGGTTTTTTTTCATCACTTGTTTTAATAACCCTCAATTCATAGATGGCATTAGTTGTTACACAAAACTTTTATGAAAATATTTTTTTTTTTTATTAATTCTTTTGACCTCAAAATAAAAAGAAAACAAACAAAACATTTCAATTAAAATTTTCTATTCAAACTTACAATTCAAACTTACAGAAAAAATAAGAATCACTGAACTAAAATGATTGATACATACATGTCCTTTGCACATGTGTTCTACCTACAATCATATTTTTTACCAATGTAACCAATTACCAACCAAAAATAATAATATTTTTTTGTTTTTATTATTTTAGTGCCAAAGATTACAAATAGAACAAAAAATACATATGCTAGTGGTCGTATAATTCAAGAATTGATTTTTGTTGGCAACTTCAGAGGAATCAAATTTTATTTGTTTTTAATTGGAAATTAATTTCATAGTTAATAGAATTGAAAATTTAATTGGAAATATAAAACAAAAAAAAAAAAAAACAAAAAATACTGTTATTTTAAGTTTTCCAAAATTTTTGTAGTTTACAAGAGGAAAAATAAGAAAATTTTGCCACAATATTTCAAAAGATTTGAACAACTTTATTTTTAATGTCAATTACTACTGCATAAGTCAAGTGTCTGTCAATAGTACAGATCGAAGGAGAGGTTTGTAAGCTTATAAAATTTTTGTTATAAATTAAAGAAGGGAAAAGTACAGATCAATAAAATAACTGAACGCTTCATATTTGAAGATCGTGTTAAATATAAAATGGTCCAATAAAAAGTTATAATTTTTATGAACCTGCTCTCAAAGTAAGGTTTTTATTTTTACGAGAGCTTCTCTCGATGCAGGGCTTGCCATTTTAATTAAAATTAGATGTTAAGTATTTTTTTTAATTAAACTTAACACCACTTCAAAAACGGAAATTGAAAAATAAGGCTAAATGGAAAATGTCCTAAAAGAAAAACTTCCAAAAGCCAAGTCTCTAAAAATTGCTTTAAACATTCAATAAGAAAGTCTGTAAATCTTCTAGTTTTGGGGAGTTTTATAAAAAATATATTAGAAACTCTTCGAAGTTTTTGGACTGTTTCCGGGAACGTGCCATATATCTGTAGTCCATTGGCGTGAAGGATCATTTGCCTGTATTTCTTGCTCATTGGACTGAATTTCACTTGCCTATATTTCATTTGCCTGTATTTTTCAAAATCCGGGTTCTACGTTATTTATACAGAATAATTATGTGTATATATTAGAAGATTCTGGGAAGAGGTTTTAGAGTTGGTTACAAAATCAGGATTTCAATAATTTGTTTAGCGGGCGTTTGAGGGCAGCACTATTAACAGTTTTTCATTACTTAATGTATATATGTAAACATATTTACGAGATATAATTGGTTGAAAAACCGGAATTAACTTTTTCCTGAATATTTGTATATTTATATGTATTCCTACACAGAAAATGAAATGACCAGCAAATGAAATGCAGGCAAACGAAAGTACAAGCAAATGAAATACTGTGAAAAGAATTACAGGCTTGTGCTAGTAAACCACTGTTTTTTAAGGAGTTTTTTTTTCGTTCAATGAAAAACTGGTAACAAGTTTTCCTAGAACACACTCTACTGTGTATGTATACATTCTAATCTTTTAAAATTTCCCAGACAAACTAAAATAGGTCTATTTTTAAACAACTTTGAAAAGTCATAAAAAACAATATGGCTCTGAATTATGATTCGTATTTTTTTTGGATTTTAAAAATTTGAAATAGGTGACACATAAAATATCCTTCTAACAAAAACAATAAAACGGGTTTTTTATTTTGTTCCATAAATTTCCATTTCTCAAAAAAAAAAAAAGGAACACCTTAAAAGGAAGTGTCAGAATGTGAAATAAACAATTTATAAAATGAAAAAAAAATATTTAAATAAAAAAACTACATATGTGGATGTATTGTAAAATGAAGTTTCCAAACAATATGAGTGTCGTATTTTATTATGTTGGACATAAAACATAGATTCGAATGTAAAACGGACCCTCAAGGCAATAAAATAAAAAAAAAAAAAAAAACAAAAAGCTTTAAAAGGAAGATAAAAGTGTAGAGACATGAAAAATATGAAAAATAGGACAATTTTCATCTCAATAGGATCAATTTAAAAATTGAATGGTAGTCAATCGATTTAAATGATTGAAATTAGGTTGAAATGCTTAAGGGAATCAAAAAATCTGAAATTAATAAATAAATCTAAAAAACAAAACAACAAATTTTTTTTTGTTTGTGTTTAGGAAAATGGAATTTTTCCCATTTTTTTTAAATTTCAGAAATTTTCCATTTGATTGCTTTCTTTTCATTTATTTTTGTTTTTAAGTTTTATGACTTTATTAAAAAATTCTATAAATTTAAAAAAAAAAAAAATTTTCGGAAATTGATATCCCAAACAGGAGGAAAATTATTGGGAAGATACATTAAAATTGTTTTGGTTTGAACATAACTAGAACAAAACCAAATATTTTATATATATATGTTCATTTAATAAATCGGTTAGATTGGTTTTGCAATTTGAGGACATTATTTATCAAAATAAAAGAAAATTTAAAAAAAATTTTCTCAAGAATTTTTACAGAATTTTTTTTTTAAGAAATTTTTAAATTCCAAATTGTGATTAAATTTTGTGGAAAATTTTTGGTTTAGACTTTTTTTGAAATTTATTAATTGAATTAATTTAATTGGGAGACTTTATTAAATGTGGTTTCATGGTTCAAGCTAGGTATTTCAATAATAACAAATAACTTATTAAATAAATTATAATTTTAGATTTTAATTGTAAATTCTTTGATATTTAAGTAAAATACTAATACTTTTAAATGTGAAGTTAATCAAAGTTGAAATTTTGTTTTTGTAAAATTTAGAAACTTTTTTGTTTTCGAAACTGAAGAATCAATATATTACATCAATATACAGGGTGTTTCTTAATTAAGTGCACTACTATATACCACTGCATACATACTTATAAATAGATAAAAAAACAAGAAGCAAAATGTGGTTTTTCAAAAAAATATTGTTAAAATTTCGACGTGTTTTAAATTTAAAAGCTCTCTTTTAAGTTTTGAAAGTTTAAAAGATAAAAAGCGAAGGAAGATTAAAATAGGACATCTTAAGCTTTCGAATAAATTTTACAAAATTTTCATTAGTAGTGTAGAAAAAGTATTAAGAGTAAAATTACAAAAACTAAAAAAAAATATTTAAATTTCATTTAAGACCTTATTTCTTGGAAACTAGAAGGAACCCAGCTTAGTCCCAATTCAAAAAATGTGTCAAATCATAAATACCTATACAGTGGTAAATAGCAGTGAACTTAATTAGATAAATTCTGTATGTAAAGTGTTTTCCAATCAAGTATCCCGTCCGCATTGTACTCAATAATTGGAAGCATTTAAACAAACCAAAAATTTGTGGATACTTTTTATAAAATAATTTCAAAATAGCTTTTCAAGCTCTTAAATTAGCTTTGTACCTAAAAAGTTTTTTTCTATTTCTATGTTTTTCAGATTACGAAGAAGAGAAAAACGTGTTATTGTCAGTCGCTTCTCTTTTCACATATATTTGGATCTGTTTCAAATACAATTTGTTTTTTGAAATGAATTTTGATCTTGTTTCGTATTGAAATAGTAACAAATTTTCAAATTAAATTGTTCTTTTTTTAAGCACCCTTGTTTCTTAGTACCCGGTAGTCGAATGAAACATATTTAAAAAAATTTATTCATCGCTTTTATAGTAGAAAAGCAAGACTATTTGAAAAAAGTTCGACTCTTAAGCTCGCCATTAAAACCTGGCCCCCAAAAATTTAAATGCCATTTACTTTTTTTCGTTTCTACTACAAAATTAGACTACAATCTGCAGAATAATTACTGTTATGAAATGTATTATTTTTTAATAAGATTTGACAAAACAATACGTACACAAACATATAATTGTAATTTTGATTACCGGAACAGGAGGTTTAAATTAAAACAAGTTTAATTATTAATGTATAAACTAAAACATATATTAATTAAACAAATTAATTAATTTTAATTATTCAACTTATATGACTATAGTGAGAGTTATTCTAATATTATTATTTTATTATTATTATTATTATTATTATTATTAATATATTTGTCTAGGATGAGGTGTAACAAACGCATTCAATTAAATGTGTTTTGTTGGATGTGTTCAATTATAAAATCTCCTAAAAATATGCAAAAAAATTTGTCTAGAATGAGGTGTAACAAACGCATTCAATTAAATGTATTTTGTTGGATGTGTTCAATTATAAAATCTCCTAAAAATATGCAAAAAAATTATCAAAATTATTTTGATGGAAAAATTTTTTGAACAAAAAAAAAAACACTAATAATAAAATAATAAAAAATAAATAATAAAAATTCTGTGGAACACGAATGAAAGAAATTTATGTAGATTGCATAATCCTACCCACATTGCATACTTTTAGGATGTGTTTTATTTTCTCATAATCAATATAAAAAATTAAATCAAAATCTGTAGGTAATAAATTTTAATTATTTTATTGACCTTTCTATTAATTTTATTTTTATTTTAAATTTTCTTAAATAACCATTTTTTTTTCTAAAAAATTTATAAAATTTTATTGATTTAAAGTTTCTTTTTGAAAATCCTTTTGGAAATTTTTAATTTTTTTTTTTTTCCAACTTTCCTAGAAAAACTGTATTGGTACCACCTGGCTTTATTGTAAATATTTTGAAAGTTATGATCTAAACTTTATTTATATTTTCATTCATTTATTCATTCAGATAATTTTTTAAGCATCTAAATTTTCCACCACCATTTTTCCAATAAAACGTATATTTCTTTTGATTATTGGATATTATAAATTTGAACTTTCATTTATTATTTAGTTATTTTTAGAAAATTCAACATTTCCTTTAATTGTGTCTATTTAGTACAAGTGGAATTTGGGTTTTATACAATTCGACCACACCATAAAGTAGGGCGCTTCCCACCCCTTAAAGCTAAAGTTATTTTATTTAAAACATTAAACTTCTTAATTAAACAACTTCGACATTAGATATGAGTATTATTATTATTATTATTATTATTATTATTATTATTATTATTATTATTATTATTATTATTATTATTATTATTATTATTATTATTATTATTATTATTATTATTATTATTATTATTATTATTATTATTATTATTATTATTATTATTATTATTATTATTATTATTATTATTATTATTATTATTATTATTATTATTATTATTATTTATTATTATTATTAATATATTTGTCTAGAATGAGGTGTAACAAACGCATTCAATTAAATGTGTTTTGTTGGATGTGTTCAATTATAAAAAAATAAAATATTGACGTTTTGTTGGATGTGTTTTATTTTAGAAAATAAAATATCATAAATTATCATAAGCAGGCCAAAAAATATTTTATTTATTTTTAATAAAAAAAAAAAAATTTTTTTTTGAAATAAAATTTACTTATTAGTTTATGAAAAATTTCATTTCAGTTTTAAAAATCACAGAAGATTTTCTGGAAATTTTAAATATATAGTAAGACATTTTGTCAATAAAAATTAAGAAGACAATGCTTCACAAGAACATTTGTGTAGTTGGTCTTAATAATTTTCAGTAAATATCTGAAATAAGGGCGAAAGCCCAATGTATGCTTTGATGCATTGCTTGATTTGCTTAAGCAAATAAACCAAGAAATGTATTAAAGTAATTTCAAAGTTTCCCCTCATCTCGCTCTCAACTCTACCTCATCTATCTCTCATCCCTTCCTTCATAACTTTTTAATTATTTATCTATTTAAAAGTTAAAATGGAAAAAAATTATGTAACAACTGACGGTTGGGAAAGTGGGTTCAGGTATACAATACCTCTGAGTTCAATGCACCATAAAAACCAGACAAAATAGATTTTAAACTTAGTTAGGGTTAGGTATATTAAAAAAATTTCAAATAAAATTTATAATTTGCATTTGATAATGCAAAACTCAATTCAAAAATCAACATTTATTTAATACAATTTCACGTACATATAAATAGATACATTATTTAGCATGTTGAATAAGTACATTATAGAACGGTTAGCCTTCAAACAAGTATTTTGATTTGAATCTAAACAAAGGAAACAATATAGAATGTATAACAACATTTTTTAAAAATGTATATACAAAACATTAATAGTTGGAGAAATAATAGTTGGAGAAATAAATCATTATTGAAACAAAATAAATCTATTTCACATCTCTTATTAACACAAATTTATCGAACTTAATTTTAAAAAGTACATAATTGAATAAAAAAAAAAATATTAATTGAAATTAAAAAAACATTTCACCAAGAAGGGATTTGAACTAACAGCCCCAAAATTTTATCAAATTCAAAACATAAAAAAGGTAGACTAAATAAATTATTCATCTTCAAATTTTTAGATACAACAACATATAAGTTTTTGTTTTTTTTGTACATAACTAGAATTGAAGCATAGTCTGTATTACGTAGAATGCAACGGTTACCATTTTATTTAAGAAAATGGTATTGATATATAATATATGTTTATGTAATATATGTAATTAAATTAGAAATAGTTCTTAATTAGAAAAAGTTCTTCTTTCAACTGACCTTCCGTCATTCTGTGACGGGCCAACAGCTAGTTTATTGATATTTTATAATTGCATCATATTCTGTGGAAAGCTTGGGAACTCTACAAAGCTTTTAATCTCTTCTTAATAAATAAGTAGTCCAAAGCATTAAATTGAAAGTATTATATAATAGATCTGCAAACTGCATAAATGACTGTTATATTAAGTATAACAATATTAGATAAAGTGATATAAATTAAAGTTCATGACATATATATTGCAGTATATAACATAATATTATGTTTAAAATGAGTTCCAAAAGAACTTTTGATACTACATCTAGGATCAGGAGCAATATTAATAGATCCGATTGCATTGAACACCTTAACCATAGAACTAGGACTTCTTGCGTAAAAATTGCACTTTATTTATTGAATTACAATAAGTTAATTGATTCTATTTTATTTAATTAAATAATTTGTCTATTTTCTAACCAAATGAAGGTGCCGTGAAATAACGCCACACGAAACAAAGCCATAATGGCTTTATTTCGCTATTGAATGAGAAATAAAGCCATATCGAAAATTTTTCGCGTATGTCTTTATTTCCAAGTCAAATGCAAAATAAAACCGTATTATTTTATAAAATCTTACGAAATAAACCCATATAATAAAATTGAAAAACATTCTAGTTTTATAGTAACGAAAGTGAAAAAAAAATAGAAATTGATAAATTAGTGTAATTAACAAGTTTCTAATTTTTTTAACAAACTGAAATAAAATATGTTAAAAAATTTTATATTTTTATTACGAACGCTGTCATTGCCGAACCTCCTAACGCTTAATCAATTATTGAAGCTAGATTTTGCATTCATACCTATTTAATTTGAAAAATATTAGCAATCAGAATCTCACACACGCACATGTAATAAATATTCTGTAAAAGGGAGTAATCCCAATTTTGAATCCCACTCTAAATCCCTCTTAAATCAGAATGTCACATATTCATATATATATAAATATTCTGGAAAAAGCGTATAACATTTATTTTGAATCCACTTCTAAAACTTCTTCCTAACTATTTCAATAACAAAGTGCTTGCTCCCGCTAAACATATATTGAAACACTGATATTACACTGAAATACCGAATTTGTAACCAATATTGTAAAAACAATCCCAAAAAATTCAATTTTCTAAATAATATAATATTTAAACAATAAAGTAATGAATTTGGATCTTTTTTTTGAATTTTAAGCATAATCCGTTGGCTTCAAAGTCTGGGTTTCAATAACTTGTTTAACGGGGCTTAGCGGTGGCAGACCGCTATCTTAAAAGCTTTGTAGCAAAAATATGTATTTATATAAGAATAATATTTAGAAGGGATTTTAGAGTTTGTTTCAAAAGCAGGGAAATACGCACCCCAAATGAATATTTGATTAGTAGAAGGAGTAACTTATAAAAAAAACTTATTATTTGATAAGATGTAATAAATGATTGGTACAAAGGGAGCCTTTTTTGATATAAAATGAAAATGGAAACAGTGTAAGAGTAAATTCATACTTGTTTTGAACTTTTAATAAAACCAATATAGTGTGAATCCTATACAAAGAATATATATAAAGAATAAAAACCTATAAAGTGTGTACTAATCACAAGTTAATCAAATTTAATTATAATATAATACTAAACCAAAACATTATTCATTCTTCAAAACATTTTCAATCTTTCTTGAATTTTATAATAAATACAATTTTTAAAAAAATGTTGAATTTTTCAAATTGTTATAATTTTATTTATCAATTCGATATAAGATTTCTTTCAAAGTACCCAAATCTTTTTAATTTATTTATTCATACATAATAAGAATTTTATATGCATTCAATTGAAGTAATTGAATTAAAGTAATTGATTTAAGATATAAAATTCCAGAACATTATATAAATTGCATATAAAATAAATAGGATTAAGATACGGTACACCATAATGATAAAAATAAAAATAAAACGAGGAAGAGTGTGGTAGAGTATACTGTGTCAACTCTGGGATACCCGTATGACCGTTATATAAACATTATAATTTCAAACATACCAGCTTTATTAGATGTAGTGTAATGCTCATATAAAAGAAGGAGCTGTATGGCAGCTACTCGAACCCTCTGCAGTAGACCAACTAAATTTTGCAATAACTTTGGCTATTACACTAAACTATTTTTGGCAAAATTTCAGACACCCAGCTTAATTAGGTGTAGAGTAATGCTCATATAAAATAAGAAGTTGTATGGCAGCTACTCGAACCCACTGCAGTAGACCAACCAAATTTTGCAGAAACTTTGGCCATAAAACTAAACTACTTTTGGCAAAATTTCAGACACGCAGCTGTAATAGGTACAAGGAAATGCTAATATAAAAAATGAAGTTGTATGGCAGCTACCCGAACCCATGGACCAAAATGGCTGGATTTAAATAGCGATGACGGCTATTGCAAAAAAACGAATTTGCGAAAATTTCAAGATCCTAGCTCCTTTAGTTTTTGAGTTATCGTGGTGACGGACGGACAGACGGACGGACGGACATACATAGCTAAATCGATTTATTTTTCGATTCTGATCCGATCCATACACTTGAGTCTATATGTACCCCTCCTCCTTCTCTGCGTCACAAACGTAATGGCAAATTTATTATACCCTTTGACTATATAGTCATACGGGTATAAAAATAATAAATACAAGATAGAAAATGCAAGTATTTTTTTTACTGTTTTACTCACTAACAATTTCCTTTATTTCGTAAAAAAAAAACTTAAACAGGAAGAAAATTACTTATTCCAACAAAAAATGTGGAAAATCTCAAGGTTTGCAAAGTAGCACATTTTAAAATAGAAAATTCGGAAAGAAAATCAGGAAGAATTTAACATGCAGTGATTCAATACAAATGGTTGCTCTTTTGCCTCAAAGGTTTTTTTTGTTTTAAGTGGGAATGGAAAGGTCGAAAGCCAGTCAATGAACTGTGTGGTGATTCTTTGTGTAGTGTGTGACTTTAAAACACCAAAACTACACTCTTTTTCAACCAAACTTTAGGAAGAAATGTGTGATTCAAATGTACAGTTTGATTAGGATTTTACACCTATAATCTATGTAGAATTTTTATTTGGAAATGTTAAAATTTGAGAGGTGAATTACCCAATTTTAAAAAATAGATGTCCTGAATTAAATATAAAGCTTAAACTTCCACTTATTTTAAAATTAGGCTTAGTCTTTTGATTTTCGATTTTTGAACATTAGTAGAACATAAGTTAAAAATCATTTTCTTCTATATTGAGCGGCTGGGGTCTTGTAGTTAAAAAAACAAAATTTTTATGCAACTTTGCTTCTTCTTAAGATCTAAGTATTTAGTTTTAAAATTAATTTAATCTTTATTTAATTTTCAACTCTATGTAAGCTAGTCTAAGGTAAGCTAGTATAAGGAAAGCTAGTTGCTTCGAATCTAAAATTTTATTTTAAAATGTAAATTGAATAGACGGATGAACTTTCTAAAACGAATGTGCTAATAAATATTAAAAATGTTCTTAAAATTCAAAGAAATAAAAAACATTCTTTCATTCCTTTTGAAAAAAATATAAAAAATTTTCAAAAATTGCTTCTAGCAATAAAAATTTTCCGTTTCTTTTATTTTTCTGTATTATTATTATCACTGTTTTTTTTTTTTTATTTATTTTATTTTTATGATTATTATTTTTTAATCCTTGATATCAACTCCTTAAAATAGAAACAGAAATAACTGTAATGCATCACGATTTTACATTAAAAGCTATCTCATGTCGCGAAAATTCCTTTTTAGTTTTTTCATATCTCATATCTTTTACCCCCTTTAAAAATTTGATTGCACAATAAATTGACAACGAATACCTTCACGTTTTTTGTTTTTTTTTTTCATTGAAAAATCAGGACTAAAAATATTTATAAGAGTTGTACAAGGACATTGTAGGATTCAGAGAATAAGATCGTATTGATTCGGCTTATTGTAAGAAATTAAAACACTTGTTAGCTTCAAAATGTGTCATGGGGTCTTAATATAGGTCTTAAAATAACACAATACATACAGCGAATGTATATCTATTTAGGAAATTATTGACTTCAGAAATTTGTAAAATCAGTATCTACCTCCTAGCTAACACCTAACTGTTTTATGAAATACCAAACGAGTAGACTATATGTTTAATAAAAATAATTTACTGAATTGACGAAATCTAAGAGCTGTAAAACTACAATGTAGATCAAACCTCCACCACATTCCTGTTTCCCTTTTTTGATACTATATTGTAATAATTTTATATTGGATTACAAGGTACTTCTATATCTGTGAGGTTTATAATTAAATTCAAATATTTATTTATATTTCGTATAAAGATCCAACAGATTTGAACCCAAATAGTGAATGGTAGCTGAGTTGATTTCGAAAATAAGATAAAAGTTTTCACTTTTACCTGGAATCGCACTGTTACCTTTCGAATGAAAGGTCGAAAATCTAACTACTGTGGTATCCAGCCGTTTACTGTACTATCTTTTAAAGATGTAAGAAACTGTAAGGAGCTATTTAACAAATTGAACATTCATATTAATCAAATTATTTTAAAACCTACACATATTACATATCCAAAACAGGTTTCGTACGCGACGATTGTTTTAAATAAACTAATATGATGCAACACATGCTTATCACATTTTATAATATACCTTTTACAGTTATTATAATACAGTAAAGTATACGGTACATTTTAAAATTTTTATTTAAATTGAAAAGAAGAGTTTACAGAAGCAACAGAGGAGGTAGAGTAAATAAAAGATGTGAGGGGGATGTGATAACCTACAAAATGAAAAAAAAATAAACACCTTTTGTACAAACACTACATATACACCACATTAGCGAGTAGTTATTCAGAAAAAGATGAGTATGTGCGCATATAAATTTACAGTAACATTTATTTACCGCACATTTTTTTCTTAAATATTTTTTTTTAATAAACATTATTTATTTTTTGTTTCCTCAACCCCGATTTTGTTCCTAAAGTTCTGTTTTTAAAGAAAATTATTATGCATTAAAAAAAAGGACACGTAATTTGTTCGTGTTATGTTTTCCTTAACTGTTTTTGTTTTTTGTTTTTTAGCTTGAAGCAATTTGTGCACTTTGATACGATTTCGTTTTCGTATGTTTGTTTTTTAAATTTAAACTCGACATATAAGTAAACTCAAATGTATATATATATACATGGAAGAGATATATATATATATATATATATATTCCACGTAAACAAAAAAAACTATCACATCCCGTTAAAAAAAAATTAAAATAGAATTGAATAAATAGGAAGTGAAGATGAAATGAAAAATAATTTTCCATTTTTTGTTTCAATTACTAGGGTAACACAGTTAATAATTGGCATTAGAAGTTTCGTGGTGATAGTTTTATTTGATTGTTTAAAATTGAATATAAGAATAACTGGCCATCAATTTTTCAGTCATTTACACAGCAACACTTTGTTATCAAAAATTACAGCGACAAGGGCAGACAATGGGTTAAAAGTGATTCAAAGTACCCATTTTACTTAAAGTTTGCAAAAATGCTGATTTTATAATATAGGATTTTATAATATTTACAAAATAAAAGCTAGTACTTATAGCTTATTGTTCAGAAAAATACCGGGTGGCGCAAAACCACCGATATGGTTTGAATGTTTAATAACTTCTTAAATTTATTTATATTTTTTGTTTTTATTTTAGAATTTTGTGAACACAATAGAACAGCGATTAAAAATTACGAAAAGTTATGAAAAATATAGTTGTAACAGCACTTAAAATTAATTAGTTAGTTTAGAATATTGGGGTTTTCGAAATCTCGAATTTTACCAGGAACCGAACCAAGGCCTTTCAATACAGGGTCGGTACTCTAACCACTATTCCACGCCAGCTATAGCCATCTGCTATCATGATTATTGATTTTGAATGTAGTTTTCTACTTTTAATATGAATTTAATCTAAATGTATTCAATTCCCTTTATAGTCACAAAATAATTTATTAAATTCAAAAATAAAGTCTATTATTGAACGATTTACCCTATGAAGTAAACATTGTAAGAGATATAAAAACAGAAAGGAAATTCGTTATTCGAAAAATATGATCTTTGATATTCAAAATCCTTTTTAAACAGAAAAATATGAAAAAAAGAATAAAACAAAAAAACAATCAAAAACATTGAAAACAAATAGGTTAACCTACAAAAACTACATCAAATATTAATTTATACTGTTGCTTCTAGTTGCTTCTAGTTGCTTATATAATAATTATTCAAAACAAAAAAAAAAAAAAAAACAAAAAATAATAAACAAAACATGAAAATCGGAAATAACAGGAAAAACTTTAATAATCTAAAATGATAGTAAAACTTGTTTTTAAAGTATGTTACTTGCGTTACAGATGTTATCCTTTAAAGGAATTAGAGCGAAAATTTTACATTTTTGTCAATGTGAAAACACTTCCTGTGTGTGTTGCCTAATTTAGCTTTTTACGATTGAACTTTTTAAAAAAAAAAATTACAACACATACTCCGTATAAATTATTTTACAATAATAACACATATATAGAAACAACATTAATTAAAAATTGTAGGTTGAAATTTTCAACCTTCAACAAAAGTAAAAAGGATTTTAAGAACATTTTGCAATTAATTTTGCCAATTTCATTTTTGATTTTTGAAATTTACAAAATTTTTTTTTTTTTTTCGGGAAATTCTTTGTTAATGACAGTTTTATTGAAAAGTTTTCCAGGTTCATTATCAAAAGATTTTTAGCCAAAATGTTGGTTTAATATTAAACTGCTTTCGAGTTTGTAATAATTAATTGGATTAAGAGATGAAAAAAAGAGTTACCTCCGAATTACTACCGAATTGAAAAGGCAAAAACGTTTTTGCACAAATGATATAAGGTAGACTAAAAATAGACATTGTGTTAGAGGAAAGTTAGGTTTAGGACCCATATTATGTCTTTATTTTAAATCCCTTAAAACTTTCATAATTATCGAGCTGATATATATGAAAATTATAGGATCGAATTCCTTTATACATGCCTGTGAATAAAAATGTAGGCTTGACTAAGAGACCAAGGAATTAAAAGGAAAGTAGGTTAGAGAGGATAGTTGAAGGGTAGTGTTAGAAACGAGCTTATGTAGGTTCTTTTCGATACATTGTAAATTGTATAATGGTATATTAGTATCCGTGATCGGATTATTGCCCACACGAAAAATGCCCACACGAAAATTGCCCACAAAAAATAATTTATAAAACAGAATTGCCGCTTTTTCCAGAATATTTAATATTTTATTTTAAATCACTAATAGATTATCTCCTAGATAGAATATAATTTTTGATTTTTTCTCTATTTATTTTAATTTAATTTTTATATTTAATTCAATTTACTGTGGGCAATTTTCGTGTGGGCATTTTTCGTGTGGGCAATAATCATCGAATCATTAGTATCAGATGGGAACACATTATATGGAAACATGTTCGATATTCTAGCTGTTTTCACACTAAATGAGTTTCCATAACTAGTTTTAAAACCATCTTGGAATTTGCTCCATTGTACAAAAATCAGCATTTAAGACCTTCCTGGTGTTACACTGGAGTTATTAGAGAAAGGTATTATTTATTTCAATTCTATAGAGCAAGTGCCAGCTAATATGTGAGAATTATACTCGATTTTAGGTTGTATGTAGGCTTTATAGATATTGAATAGATCAATCGGAGGAAACCCTAACATTTGGCAGTAACTAACAATCAAAATGTTTAATTAAAAGAATCTCCGGATCAAAAAATTTTTACTACCGAACCGGGTTCTTGTGCAAGATATCTAGCATATTTTAAAAGAACTTTAGGTTGAAACCTGGGTACAAGAATACAGAATCAGTTTGAAAAAATTTTTGAGAAACCTGTTGAAGTTTAAGTGTTCTAATTCTGGATATCTAAGAAATTACTGTCTACGCTCTGAGTTTAATGTTGTGCAATATATGCTTAATAAATATATTAATAAATCTCATAAATCAATGTAACTGATTTTGCATGCAGATCTAAGGTTATTTAAAGTTAAAAATGTGACAAAAACCAAGTGTTTCGCATTCTAGGTTTTCTTCTAAGAACGCTTCCTAATAATTGGTTTTATTTCATAATTTTCCTTCTTCTTTATAAACAAATTTGCAAAATCTTTAATTTTTAATATAAGACTCCAGATATTAAATACAATAAATCATCTTTTATATTAAAATAAAAATATATATTTCAAATCCAACTGACTGAACATATTTGTTTAAAAGTTTTAATAAAATAATTCAACGAATTCATTTAAGATGATTATTTCGCATCAGTTTGCAAAAAAATCCCCAAAATATGTGCGTATCCATTTTGGATATGACTAAATAGAAATTATTTTTATTTTAAATGCTAATAATAGTATCCGAAAAATGTCATTTCTTTTTATTATTTCGAAGATTTATTTATATCCCAAAATAATTTGAACTAAACTTTTTTTGGTTTTTTTTATTTTTAAAATAAAAAAATTAGAAGATGCGGGAAACTTTTTTTTTCTTGGGTGGACTGTAAAGTTTAAATTAAAAATTGTATCGTAACTTCAATAATAATAGAAATATTGTTTTTACATTACATGGCATTGCTCTTGTAACTTAAGAGAAAATATAAAATGTAAAATAAAGAAGAATCCAAAAATTAGATTACTGGGGGCGCACTACGGCATCCAGAATCTTAAAATTTTCTAAAAAACAAAGTTGAAGAAGAGCGTGCACGCAATAGATGTAGAATTTCCTGGCGCAAAATTTTGTGACAATTAAACACAAGAACTTAATACATGACTAATCATACTGCCGTCAAAATAAAAATTGATTGAAATTTTGTCAGCATTCATAGTGAATATGGTAATAGAAGATGCAGAAGATCTAACGTCTAATATTGGGAACTTGGATAAGTCCGGTTTATAGTCAATTATTTTGAGTAAATTTATTGAATAATATATAACTGGTTGACTAGATCAACTTCGCTTTTAAGAGCTGTTACTTACACAGCTGTTTCATGACCAATTACTGTGGTTTTATGTTTCTATTGCTCCTTCTAATTTTTATTTCCGATAATAGTTGTCAGGTGAAATGTTTTAACAACTCCTTTTGTTTTAACTCCCTAAGGGGCTAATGACACTTATTCAAATTTTAAAGTGGGACAAGTGGGTAAGGAAAATAAAATGGTACCAATTGTCAAAATAATGCAAATAATCCTATAGATCTTTATTTATACGAGTATTTGATGAATATTTATAGCTTTGCTACCTACAAAACTTATAAATTATTTTGACAGTATTATTCTTTAAAACGTCAAACGTCAAAATAAATCATAATTATAGTTATCATTGGTATCAAAATAAGTAGAATCTTTTAATATAATATTTCATACCTCTACGAACATAGATCTAAGTTAGGTACACAGTTCATAATTATAAATTTTCCAATTATTTTGCAACGCGGGGATCAAGAGTGAATAGATATATAAACTTAAGTGTATGGATATGATCAGAATCGAAAACTTAATCGATCTAGCTATATGCGTCCATTTTTTTCGTGTCGTGTGTGTCTTACAGCAGGATAACTGTAAAACAAAAAGGGATTTGCTGGGAGTTTAAAATTTTTACAAATTAGTTTTTATAGAAACACCACCTTTGGTATTGAAAATTAGTAAATGGGTTAGATTTAATATAAAACAAAGCTAAGTATCTTAAATTTGGCCTACAGTTTATATTACGTTCATGCGGCTATGCTATAGTTGACACAGTCTAATCTATACTCTTCCTCGTACTTCCTCATAGAACAAAATACAGACATTCTTAGACAATTAAAAAATTCGATGTTATTATTATTAAACACAAAAACTTATCAAACTTTTTAGAAAAATTATCAAATAAATAATTTTCCTTGAACCCCAATCAAAATTAAAAACTTTTTTTTCCAGGGATCGCTGACATAATTGAATTTATTCTTTAGGGTCAATATGTGACTCCATATTATCTTAAAACCTAAAATTAGATTTAAAATAATAAAAAAAATTACAAAATATTTTTTGAAAAGTTAACTAACCATTCTTAAGAGATGAATTTTGCACAGAAAAAAAAAAATTAAATTTAAGAAAAAAATTTATCATTCTTTTTAATATAAAAAAAAAATATTTTTTAATTATTCGAGACTCAAACCACTTTTTGTTTTTTTTTTTTATTTTTGTATTTTTCATAATAATATTTAAAAATATTTTTATTACAAATATTTATCATTCCTAGAGAAAGTTTAATTTTATTATTAAAAAAAAACAAAAAATAACAAAAACATAAAAAAAAAGAATATCGCATTAAATAAAAAAAATATTTTAGATACAAAAATAAAATGAATTTTATGAAAATGATAGAAATATCCGGTTTCTAAAATTAAATATACATGAAAATTCAGTTACCGGAAATTCTTATATATTTACGTTAATATGTTATTAAATCACATTTTATATGTTATATACATGTGTATACTTAAATATTATTTTATAATTCCAAAAATAAATATTTAATTCTTTATAATGCGATGTTTAAAAAAATTTTATTTTAGATTTATTTTGGAATTTTAATATCATGATATAATTCTTAATATTTCTTTGTTTAAAAGGACACCTAAAAGTATGCAATACCTGTAAAGTTAATTTTTATTCGAGTTTCGCTTCAAAGTTTTTTGATTAATGAATTAAAAGTAACTCCTTTAATTTAAAAATTAATAATTAATAATAAAAGTTAGCCAGTTATTTAACATTTCTTCTACCTAGTATTAATTATAGTATTTGATATAAAAACATTAACTGCATTTTCATTCTTAAACGAGGAAGAGTGTAGTAGAGTAGACTGTGTCAACTCTGGGATACCCGTATGACCGTAACATATACATTATATCATCCAGTTAATTACTTTTGGCAAAATTTCAAACATTCAGCTTTATTAGGTTTAGAGTAATGCTCATATAAAAGAAGGAGTTGTATGGCAGCTACTCGAACCCTTTGCAGTAGACCAATCAAATTTTGCAGTAACTGTGGCCATTATACTAAACTATTTTTGGCAAAATTTCAGACACCCAGCTTCATTTGGTGTAGTGTAATCCTCATATACTACTCGAACCCTCAGCAGTTGACCAACCAAATTTTGCAGTAACTTTGGCCATTACGTTAAACTATTTTTTGCAAAATTTCAGACGCCCAGCTTCATCAGGTGTAGTGTACAGCTCATACAAAAGAAGGAGTTGTATAGTAGCTACTCGAACCCTCTGCAGTAGACCAACCAAATTTTGCAGTAACTGTGGCCATTATACTAAACTACTTTTCGCAAAATTTTAGATACGTAGCATCCATAGGTATAGAGTAATGCTCATATAAAATTAGAAGTTGTATGGCAGGTACTCGAACCCGTGGACCAAAATGGCTGAATTTAAATAGCGATTCCGTTTTTTGCATAAAAACGAATTTGTGAAAATTTCATAATCCTAGCTCCTTTACTTTTTGAGTTATCGTGATGACGGACTGACGGACATACATAGCTAAATCGATTTATTTTTCGATTCTGATCCGATCCATACACTTGAGTCTATATCTACCCCCCCCCCCCCCCCCTTCCTTCTCTGCGTTACAAACGTAATGGCAAATTTATTATACCCTTGGACTATATAGCCATACGGGTATAATAAGTTTAGACTTATACTAATGTTTTATGTAAAAACATAAAATATTTGAAAAATAATAAAAATAACATTATAATCTTGAAAAACTAATAATTAAATAATAAATACTGAATACTTGTAATGGCCCTAGCGACCAAGAGTAATTCTATATAATATAGGAGTGGATAATTAATTTAACATAAGGATATAAATCCTTGTGAAGTTAAAGCGAAAACCCTACTGTAAAATATTATATTTTTTGTATTCCTATAAGAACTGGCGATACTCAAACTTCAACTTCTTTGAAGAGTTACTAAATTGCTAAGTTCTCTAGTCTAATTTTTGGGACAACTCAGTGTGAAACTTATAAGTAGAACTCGATTAATTTTTAAAAAGATCGCGAGTTGTTTTTTAATGGATTTCGTGTGATTTTAAATTTAAATAAAATTTTTAAAACAATACTCAGGTATTAGTTTTTAAAAAAAAACTTTAATTAAGTTATTGTAAGTACTATTCAACAAATAGTAAATTGTAAGAAATCTGAGAGCACAGATGGTGGTATTGATATTTATTTTTATATTTATAATTGAAACCTTGGTTCTTAATTACACAATAAAGCAAACAGATAATTTCAGTTAAAGAATGTCATCTTAATTAAGTAAAAAATTTCATCTAATTAAATAGATTCTAGGAAATTGATTATTAAAAATAATGAGAATGTCCTCAAGATATTTTGTTATTATTATTTTGGGAATAAAATTTCTAACTACAGTAAATAATCCAATTAATGTTTAATTAATTTTCTTAGAATAAATCTTATAAAAGTATGCTTTGACCCTAACCTTTCTGGCAGAGATAACTATTACTAAACATCCAATTTATTAGAATTTATCACAAGAATAGTTAACAAATTAGTAGACTTCAATAATATCCAATGCATATTAGTATAATGTAAATCAAAATGTAAGCTTTGGTTTTGTAAACTAATATAGTCATTAAGGATTACAAAGACTGGTATTAGGATTATCATGATTTGCTTTATTAACTACATTATTTGCATAAATGGTTGTAGATAAATTAGATTCTCATTAATTTTTTACATAATCATTCAAGAATTATGTAATAATGTTGATCTTAAATACTCAGTCATCGTACAGGTGGAACATTAACCTTTTTTATAGATATCTTGTAGGGACTAACACCTTTTCTAAAGAAATTACCTACCTCATACCTACACTCAAGATTTTCCAAGAAACAAGAAGAATAATAGAAGATTATTCCTATACACAGTTGAATTATCCAGGTGGAACAACGCAGCATATGGACCATCGTTATCTAATTTTATTAAAGGCGTTCCCTAAAGTTGATAATGTATATGTGTGCGATTTAGAAAAGTTAAGGAAGAAAATTGAGATCTTTCTTCTAAATACCCCATCTAATTTTCCTCATCTTCCATAATTGCCAGGATTTCCCAAACCCGATTCCTAAAAATCCTTTTATATCCCTATCCTCGAAACCAAGCTGTAAATTTATATCTCAAAACCTTTCTAAAGTTTGATTCATAAAGTGTAGTGGTTTTGATGTGATTAAGTTGCACACAACCTATGGCAACTACGCACAGGTCCCTCAGGTGACTTTCGAATATTTCCATGTTTCCAATATTTCCAAATTTCTAATGCCAATTTATTTTGGGAATATTTCGAAATTTTAATTCAATAAATTTTACTATCATTACGAGATTTTTTTAAAAGTTTCACTGGATTATACTTATATAAACTAGTGATACCTATTTAGAGATTAGCATTATATATAGATTATTATTCAGAAAAAGATATAAAATGTTGAAAACTATAAAAACTATCACCAAGTTCATTATAATAAAAATTAAGAAATAATTTACTTATTGTAATAAAAATTTTTAAAATATTTTGACATTTAGTATATTCAGAATAAATTTCACTAGCAATTAAAATATTTTCCAAAAAAGTTTTTCTTTTTTTTTTAAATAAGTTCCAAAAACCATTTTATTAATTTTAGAAAAAAAATTTAAATATAAAGTTCTTAATTTTAAAGTGTTGAAAATTATTTGAAAATTATTTGAAAATTATGTGGATTGTCTATTGAATAAACTTTGCAAGAAGATCGTGAGGTAATATTAAATAAGAAATATTTCATACAGAGTGATTAATATAAAATTTAAAACTAAAAAAAGAGTTCTCTACTGTTATTAATGTATTTTTGATTAGAGTAGTTTTAATAAAAAGGCTTCGGTCTATATTAAAAAACGTAAATATAGCCTTCAATGAATAACATATATATACTTGAACTCCATTAGTAGATTACAAATATCTAAGAAGTTTTTCAGCTTTCCAACACTAATAGACTCATCAGCAGTCATTGTAAACCAACTCTGTTATAAGCTTAGACCAAATCTATTATAAGCTTTGATTTATTCTAATACTTAAATGAAATTTTCAAATTTTCAAAATTTTCATGTGTGAGTAAGAAGACAATACGAAAACTTATTATCAAACGACGTATTATAATATTAATATGATTAATTTATCGAGTGTTAGTATTACTTGTTTTTGAAATGCTGCCTACAGTATCAGCTTTAAAAACCAAGTTAATAAAATAATACTTCAATGTTGCAAGTATTTACTAGTATATACTCAATTTCAGTATACTTGAAAATTGAGTATTTAGTATATAAGGCTTAAGAACTATTTAGTATAAGCTCAGGAAATCTAAAGTATTATCACATATTTATTAATATCAGTATTACATATTTGTTAGTATCAATTGTATCTACTTAATTCATATCGGCCAATGCCAAAATACTCAATCTTAATAATTTATTAAAATAATTCATAAATATGAGATTCACTATTATCAGATGCTATTTGAGTATTTTCATACTCAAAATCATATAAAAAAAATTTTTCAAATAATATTATAAACTTAATATAAATTTATAACACCTTAACAGAAACAGTTATCTTCCAATTAATTTGTTGTAATCAGTATTAAAAATAAAAAAAAAAAACAACAAAAAAACTATTAAACGTCCACCCAAATATTCTTGTAAAGTAAATACTAAAAAGAATCTATAAATCACTCATCATCTAAGAAATTAATTTGTATGAATTTAAGTATAAATAACATGAAAGACAGTGAAACATTGACAACAAGTGGCGGCATTTGATTGGCAAGCAACAACAACAAAACGGTTTTTTATTTTGTTTCTTTTTTTGTTTTTATTTAATTTAAATTTTAACAAATTAATGTGAAATGTTAAACATTTAGTGAAAAAAAAGAGAGAAGATTGAAGTAAGAGAGAATAAGAATATGGAAAAATAGAAGAATAAAAAAAACAAAAAATAAAACGATATTAAAAATAGGCCATAGGGCACACATTGATTATGACCATGAGATTAAATTATTTTGTTTTTATTATTATTGTTTTTGTTAAACACTGTTATTGCCAGATTACCAAAAAATATAAATTAAAAAATTAATGGAAAATTGAAGATGATGACGTAAATAGTTTAAATTTTGATATTTATTAGTGTTGCTGGGAACATAAACATTTTGCTTAGGGATAAGTAGGAGAAATTAAAAAAAACATAAATTTATAATGAGAAAAGATTATATATAGATTTTATGGTGCAGGGTTCTAACTCCCAGAGTCATAAGTCCTTTAGGGACTTTAGGAACTTGTGAATCATTTAGTAGGACAGAAGTTCCTAAGGGACCTTTAACTCACTTTCAAATATTCTTGTGAGAAAAAAGTCCCTTGACAAGTGTGTCATAAGTTTCTTTTGGAAGTTAGGACCTTTATTAAGTGAGTTATAATTCCCTTTAATAATTTTTAATGGCAGTTATAACATGATATAACTAAAATTGTGTGAATAAGTGGATGCATAATATGCTAATACATTTAAGTCGAAATTTATTTTGAAATAATTTCTAAAAGTCTTTTCCGATCTTTATGATTTAAGAACGATAAAATATAATTAAAATATTAGATATAATAAAATATGACTATGCGAGACTCTATATAAGGAATCGCATTTAAGTATTTTAAAAAATCAAAGTTGACCTTTTTACCAGAGTATTTATGAATTTATGTATGCAAGACTTTGATTACAAAAACAGGATTGCCCGTTTTTTCAAGGCTTGCTTGAAAATGTAATTTAAAAGTAAATTTATTGTGTTTTTCTTAATTTTGGAAAAAAGGAATACTCTAATTTGGGAATCTAATCCAAAATGTCTGCTAATTATTTTTGATATTATAGTTCAAGAAAGTCTGTATATTATATTCCTACCCGTAACTGATGTTATATAATTAAAATTAATTTATTTTTTTAATATTACAAATAACCCTTTAGCTGAGAAATGTATAAGGGAGTTATGACTCACCACTCTGAGTCAAAACTCTAAGGGTCATAAGTCCCCTAGAGAATTATTGCTCATTGCTATGATTCATAAGTCACTAAAGGAATTATAACTCTGGGAGTTATGACCCTGTACCGATTTTGTATATATATGTTAACTTAAATACTTAAATATTTGTATAAACATATATACAGATACATATTTTGTTCATTAATACTTTGATTTTATGATGGAAAATTGAAAATATCCCCTAAAAAATAAAAATTATTTAAGAAATATTGAAATTTAGACAAAAATAGAAAATTGAATTTGTGTTAAATAATTGTAATGTTGTTTTTCTTTTGATTATATATTTTTTTTTCTATCTTTAGATATTATTTTTGTTTTTGTTCTTTTTTTTGTAAGTGGGAAAATTAATTAAGCATTCTGACAATTATTATGATTGATGATTGCAGAAAAAGATATAAACAGTTCGATTCGAGGTCAAAAAACAAAACAAAAAAAAAACAGGAGATAAAATTTTTATTGATTTTGAAAAAAATTTTTTGATTAAAAAAAAAATCTTGAAAAAAATATAGGATGTTTCTAGGGGGGCTATTACCAAAAATTAATTAATTTTTTTTTTTTTAATTAGAAAAGATGTGAGAAATACATAAAAATTTATTAATTGTTATTAAATTTCATTATTTTGAATTTTGTTTATTGATTTTACTCATTTTACTATAAATTCTTTAGATCACAAAATGAATTGAATTTTAAAGCGTTTGGATTTTGATAAAGTTAAGCAAGAAAATCAATTAACCAAACCGTCTAAGTATTTCGTTTAACAATGAGAAATTAATTGCTAGTCAGTGTTTTTTCACATGTCAATTGACATAAAATCATTGATAAGAGTGTTGGTATCCATACTTAAGTAAATGGGGTCTACATGTAATGAAAGTAAAATTTGTATGTTATGTTATACATAATTAATCCATTTACATAAGAAGAAATTAGTGAAGAAATAAAAACTTTAAAGTTAAGAAAAGCCTCAGGTTTTGATCTTATTACAGCTCAGATTATAAAACGGCTTCCACAAAAATCTCTAAAATTTTTAAGAAAAATCATAAATGCAACATTAAAACTGAAGTATATTCCAACCGCTTGGAAAGTAACAGTGGTTATTATGATAGGAAAGCCAGGGAAGCCATTAAATGAGGTAAAATCTTATAGGTCAATATCTCTGCCACCAATTATGTCAAAACTTTATGAAAAATTGTTGTTAAAAAGGCTGAAGCCAATTATAGAAAATAAAAATTTAATTCCAAACCATCAATTTGGATTTAGATTCAAGCATGCAACAATTGACCAAGTTCATAGAATAAAAAATATTTTACAAAAAGCGTTTGAAGAAAAACAAATATGCTCTACAATATTTCTAGACGTAGAACAAGCGTTTGACAAAGTTTTGCATGAAGGATTAATATTTAAATTAAGAAGATTGGGAATAACAATATGTAAAGATACAACGTAATGGGAAATTTAAGATATTCTTAAAATTACCTTAGTATGGGTATAATTAAAATTATTTCCTTAGGCTAAACTGAGATGTTTTGAAAAATTTTACTACAGATGACCCAAATGAAATTTTGTTGATTGGTTTTCTCAAAGTTGGTCCGGGTTAAAATGTGTAATTTTTGCGTAAAATTTTTTCAAATAGCATTAATTTCAATAAACAACCCATTGAGAAAGGCAGCAACGCGCACCGATTATTAGTTAGTTTTTAAATAACGTAGTTAGATAATTTAAAGTTTAATTAAAATTTTGCACAGCTAAAACATTTATTTTCGCACTGGGAGCGGGCGTTTGTTTTGTGAGCAAATTTCAAATTGCGATATAATTTTTTTGCGCTCACTTGTCCTTTTTTTTGTAGCAAATTATATTATAGTAGATCCTAGTAGATTAGTGGATTAGTAGAGTAGTAGAAAAATTTCTCAATAACTTAAACTTAGTATTAGATTGTAAGTTTATTATTGAATGTTGATGCTTAACTGCTTTCTTTATTAAATACGTTCTCTTATATTTTCTATTTTATACTTGAAATCAAATTTGATTTGAAAAACTTTACTAAAAAAAAAACTAAGAAACCCAATAGAAGAAAATTCCATGATTTGTATTTTTTTATTATCATCAAAATGCATTAAACACATTTTCTTTAGAAAAAAATTGGGAAAATCTAAAAAACAAAAGAAAACTGTACTCATAAGTGCATTAAATTTTCATTATGAATTTTTAAATTTGCAAAATTCACAATACGATTCTTTGTTTTTGATAATAAAATAGAGAACCCAGAAATGGAGAAGAAAAAGAGATGACATTCCTACCTCTATACAAAAAAGAAATAAAGAACATTTTTATTTTCAAAAATAACGAATTTTAAAAAATATTCAGTTCTGTTATTATTTCCTTTATATGTTTACTCCTCTTTTTCATTGCTTTTTATCATTTAATACTATGAAATACTTTTTAATTTATATTTTGGTGTGTAGGAAAAAGTACTCAAAACAAAAATGAGAAGTCCCCAAAATACCTTTTTGTAAAAGTCCGCAAAAGAAAGAAAAAAAAGTGCTCAAATTTAATGCACTTCATGACATATGCTGTATGAATAAAAGTAAGGAGGATTTTCAGTGCTTGATACATAATCAAGGTTGCAATAATTTATTTAGCGGGGCTGTTTTATTATTTCTGAAAATCGCACCTCTGCCTTTTCAGAAAAACAATTTTAAAAAAATTTAAAGTTTCTGTACAACCAATTGAATCTAACTGTCATATACTCCAAAAAATACTTTCATGGGTTTTTCCCATACGCAAAGAGTCCCTACATACAATTTTTTAAAAGTCCATAAAATAAAGGATTCCAATTTTTAAAAGTTTGGGGATATTTTACATATGGAAAACGTTCCAACAAATTTTTGTGACTTTTTTCATACATCCCATATTTTCATAAATTCTTTTTTATTTTAATTGCATACTTTTAGGGACAACGGTACAATATGAAATGAAATACCAAAACAAAAAAAAAGAAAACAAAATAGTTTCAATTCCATTATTCACAAAGAGTAAAAAAAATGAGAGAGAAGAAACAATTATATATTATAACACAATTCATCTTTCAGGAAACTTTTTAATGGGTCAGAAATCACAATTAAAAACTTTTTATTTCAAATACAATTCAAAAAAAAAAAACAAAAAAAAAATTCAGAAGCAAAAATGTAAAAGTAAATGAAAATTAAAATGAAACAGAAGAAAAAAAATAGAAAAGGACAACAAAATGAAAATAAACAGAAATTAAAATGTAAGGAAAAGTTTTGCATACTTTATTTGTTTGGGATTTTTTCTTTTTCTTTAGTTTTTTTGTTTTTTTTTTGCAAAAAAAAAAAAAAGTGTTTTCTATGTGGGTGTAGATTATGATGATGACATAGTATACAATTTCATAATAAAAAATTATTATTGCGGCAAAGCAAATAAAACAAAAACTTGCAATCTTTCATGTTATTTTACTTATAATGGAATGATCATAAAATTTATTAAATTTTAACCAAATCCGAAATTTAGTCCAGAACATTTGGAATCTTGGAAGTTAAATAAAAAGTTTACTAAAATGCGTAATGAAGTTTTCTATTAAATGTTATAATGTAATGTAACACAAATATTTTTAAATTTCTATAAGACTGAGAGGGTCTTAACAATTTTTACAAAATCTTTGATTGGTCACTGTGCTTCCGCGGTAGAAATGGCAACTTCGCTGCAAATGCAATTTGTGAAACTATTTTACTTGGAATTAGATTATTTATTCCTCATATATGTGTATATTTTTTAAATTAATTCAGATAGAAACTAAAAATTTGGTACAAAGGTGTCTGTATCCATTATGTTCTTAAAACTGAGGATTGATTTAATTTGTTGTTTAAGTACCTTCCACACCACAAACCTATCTAGATATAAGAAGTATATTTTAGAAATTAATAACGCTAAAAAAGTTATATTTAGTACAAGGTGGGTTTGTCCTGTGTCCATTATGCTCTTGAGTTTTTAAATGTTAGTGCTTTGTATGCGTGTATTCATACATGCATTCATATTTTGAAAACTTACTTGCAATAATATAATCGTCCCTCTTTACCACAATGAACAGTCCAACCATCTTTTAATGCATCCTGTAGTACATCTAAATGTTTTGTTAAATCTACATTATACGTGTTTGTTGCAGCTGTTGCAGTTTGAACAGCTTGTGTTGTATTTACAGAATTTGTTGTTTCTAGTTTTGTATTGTTAGCAATTGAAGCAACAATACCATTATTATCAGCTAAATTATTTGTATTTATTGTTGAATTAATTATTGTAGGTGGACCATTGCCAGTCACTGTCATATATTGTCCATTATTAACAATATTATTTGTTGATGCAGCTGTTGCTGCCGTGATAACAGCTGGCATAATTGTACCGGCTGGTGCTGTGATAACACCCGAATTTGTTTGTATTGTCCCCGTTGCATTTGATATTGATGCTGTTGTTGTTGCAATTGGTGCTATTATTGTATTTGTTGATGATATTGTACCATAATCAATATTATTACCCCCAACTATACTACCATTACCCAGATTTGATGGCTGTTGGTCATTACTGGTTATAGTATGACCTGAGGGCAAAAGCATCATTTACATATTAAAGATGATTTGCCTGCAAGTAAAAACAAAAATTTAAAAATTAATTATAATTGCAGGAAATATTTAGAAATTAAAAAAAAAATATTTTTGAAAATTAATTTTAAAGTTTTAATTAAAAACGCATTTTATGAATTGATAATTTTGTATTTTTAAAATAAATTCAACCTAAATCATTAAGAACTGATTAAATATGATGTTTAATTTCCATTTACTATAAGGTAATAATTGTAACTAATGCAACATATTCATCGCAAGGAGGCGGAGCTCTTAAAGTAACATCTTCACTGTGGTATCCTGCTGAGTTTAAGGCACAATTCACAACAATATTGTTTTGGGCTCAAATTGTACAAAAATTCCAAAACCGTTTGAAAGAAAAAAGGAAGGAGCTTTAAAAGTTTATGATACAGTATCAGAAATTTTTGAACCCAGGAAAGGTTCAGAGAGAATATAAAACTGTAAAAATGACAAAAACTGCTTTGAAAGCAATTGATTTCCTTTCCAGTATAAGTCTAAAAATAAAATTGAAATTATAAACGTAAAAATTAAAAAATACCACCTCCACGACTGGAATGCAACCGGCATTCAGAAGCAATTAAAGTGAGATTTAAAAAAAATTTTCGTTTCAAGGATTTTAGGGCACCAAAAAAATCATAATTATTATTAACAACAATAAAAAAATATTTTAATTTCTTTTTTATTATTTGAACGTTTTGTTGTAAAAAATTATAAATTAAAAACAAAAAATAATTTTTAGTTTTTTTGCTTCACAAAATATTGAGGCTGAGCACAAATTAAAAAATTCGAAAATCATTTTTTTTTTGAGTCTCAAAACTGAAATTTTTCTTTTCTTAGATTTATTCCTCTTTACAATTTTTTTACTCTTTAAATTTTTTAAAATGTTTTAAATTTTTCGAAGATCGTCTATTTTTTAATTTGAAAGAAGTAGGGAAATTGGAAAGAGATGAAGAGAATTACTGTATCGCCACAATTTAAGTTTTAAATGACTTTTTGGTGTTTTCAAAAAATTTGAGAAACAAAATAATGATAAAATATGAAAAATATTTTTAATTAAGAAATTTCTAGGAATAAATTTAATATTTATGAAACTGTTGAAGTTCAGGTGTGATCCCTAGAGATTTTAAGAAGTGACAAAAAGATTTTATTGAATCGGACTTTAGTAAATATTTTTGAAATAAATAAACCTGGAATAACATTTAATATTTTATATTGAGTTTAAAAAAAAGAGTTTAATAAAGTTAATTGAAATTTAAGTCTATTTTATAGAATCTGATAAATGTTTACCAACGCAAAATACAAAATTTTAACATAAAATCACAAAGTTACAAAATTTCAAACACAAAATCTCAAAATTTTCATTGATAGATTTCAAAATTAAGTACTTTTGTAGGAAATCCTGTGAGCATCGACATACTGTTAGTATTTATTTAAGATTTGCATTCAAAATCTGGAATGACGCCTTTTCCAGAGTACTTATTTAAATAAATATCAATGCGAAGTTTTAAATTAGAACGGGTAAGAGTTGGTTACAAAATCGGGATTATACGAATTTTCCAGAAAATATATGTATATATTGTTTAGAAAGGATTTATTGGTTACTTTTATTGATTTATTATTGATATTTGATTTATTAACAGTTTTCCATTGAATATTAAATTTTTAGATTTTTTTTCAAGTATATTTTGTTTAAATTTTGAAAATAGAAACTATTATTATTATAGAACTTCGTACATAAATTCAATAATATTTCGCAATTTAGGATTTCGCAATTTTGTTTCTGTAATTTTGGATTTTGTAATTTTAGATTTTGTGATTTGGGATTTCGCACCTACCCCATTGCTTAATGGATAGGTAAACAAGCCTGTTTGTGTCGTATTTATTTAGGAAGGTACTGAAGATATTGTATTCTTAAAAATAGATCTGATAATAAAAATATTTTATAATTTCTACAAGAAAACATTTCTAGACCACATCACTTGCAGGCCTCTCTCCATTACAATATATTAAAATCCAATTGATCCATTTTATTTATTATAGATTTGTAGTAATAAAATATATTGAAGTAATAAGTTATTTATTTATCTGTGAGTTATATTTTTAAATTAAATTATTTTATATAACTTATTTGTTATGACGTTAACTGGAGCCCAATAACAAATTGTGATTGAACTGATTGAGAACCAGTTAAAATTTTTTTTAAAATTACTAGAATTTCAAACCGAGTTGATTGAATCAGAAATTGTAGTTGTAACTACTGCGCCACTTAACTCATTTCTTTTTAATGAAAAGACAAGCATTCTAATATTTCTTAAATAACATAGTTTATGGGCTTAATTAATTTTAAGAACTATAAGCAGAACAAAGAAACATACAATAATTACCTTTCTATTCCAATATTAGTAGGAAAAAAAGTTCAATAAATTTAATTAAAACATTTTTAAATGTAAACCTTACTTCAATTTATAATTTGACACCTTATGATGATCTGATATTGAATATTATGCAATTAAAAAACTTTTCCTATTCATTCTACAAAATTGTAACCTCAAACTTCTTAATAAATAATTGTTAAAGTTTTAATTTTGCTTTTTTTTATTTATATTTCCCCCTAAAAATTCTTTTATTAATTAAAATGCAAAAATTATAACAGATTCATTTTAGTTTTTCAAATTGTGGTTTTAACAATTTGGTTATTCATGATAATTAAACTATCATAAAATCATATAATAATTGCAATCATAATTATTCTTATACTATCATTTTAAAATAATATAAAATTTTTGCAAAATTTAAGGATCTCTTTAATTAAACTATCATGTTAATGTATATATATACACTTACATATATATACATATTTATCCAGAAAAAAATTAAACCAAACTTTTTGAAAAAAAAAATGAAAATCTAAAAACTTCAAAAAACTAAAAATTAAATTTTATGTAGATCACAAAAAGGAAGATAACAATTACTCGAATTGTATAAAAAACAAGTGAGTGAAAAAAACCAAGGGTTTTTAAAAAGCACATTTTCAAAATTATATACAGTTTCATACTGAGTATTTTATCATTTATTTTTATAAAAATATATGATAATATTATAATTTACTTATTTCATTAATTTATTAATTACATGACTAATAGTGAATTACTTAGAATAAAACCCCAATGCACTCAAGAAAACCTGTTAATAAGTGCAAAATATAATGTTGGAGCTTCAATGTTAACGTTTAATTTTGGAAAAACTTACACTGGTAAATAAGTTACTGTTTTATAAGAACATAAAAGTGTTAATTTTGAAGACCTAAAAGCCCTTATTTTTGCTTAGCAAACTTATGATGGATCTGCTCACCCCCCTCCTGTCTTCACTCTTCCATTTTTTTTCCGGTTCTAGGAAATCAATTTTGAACTCCAACAAAATTTGGAATTTTACCTAGAATATTATTATCAAACCAAAAATGGTTAAGACTAAGAAACAATTTCTTCAATTTAAAGAGACATTTCCAAATTTAAGAAAAACCTTTAACGTATGTTGAAATATAATGCTGCAGCTATAAATTTTGCATATTTGTAAAAAAAAATTTGAACAGGTGTTAAAGTTACAGGTGATTGAAAATAGCAAAAGTTCAATTTTCGAGCCCTTATAGCTCCTAAACAGGGGGCGTGATTAAAAAATTTTGTTAACAGACTCCTACTCATTTTGGAGGACCTAACTTCTCCCAAAATTTCAAGACCCTAGGTTGAACCGTTTAGAAGATATATGGGGCCAAAAATTTTGCAAAAGTTGAGTTTAGCTTAATGGTAAATTTTAGTACCGTATGGCAACCCTATACATTTTAGCCTTATATTTTTGTGAAGCCTATAAAGCCAGCTATCTTTTGCCGTTTTCAGATTGAAAATATACTTAACAAAACTCTTGTTATAACAATTTAAAATTAGGACTTTTTCAAACTTTAGGGGGCTGTAGCTCCGTAACGGGTGGGGCTACAAAAAAAAATTCTTCTACGAAATTAATTTTTTTGTAATATCTACCCGTGGTTAAAATTTCTTTACTCTATTTCAAACGGTGTAAAAGTTTTTGTAAACATACGGACGGACGGACGGACGGACAAAGTCAAAATTAAGAAAAACCTTTGACACTTATTGAAACTTTCGTTTTGGAGCTTTCAATTTTGTATATAAATAAAAAAAAATTTTGACAATTATTCAAGTTATAAGTGTTTAAAAGCAAAATTTATAGCAAAATTTCAATTTTTGACCCCTTACAGCTCATAAAGAGGGGGCGTGACAAAAAAATTTTGTTAACTGACTCTTACTTATTTCTAAGGATCTAACTTCTCCCAAAATTTCAAGTTTCTAGATTTAACCGTTCCAAAGTTATGAGGGACCAAAAATTTTGAAAAACCTAGTTTTGGATAACGGTAAATTTTAGTACCATATGGTAACCCTATACAATTGGTTTTTAAAGATTTGTAAAGCTTATAAAAATAGCTGTCAGTTACCGTTTTCAGGTTTGAAATATACCTTATAGAACTCTAATTATAACTGTTTAAATATGGGGCTTTTTCCGACTTTGCGGGGCTGTAGCTCCGTAACGGGGGGGGCTACAAAAAAAAGTTTTAACATTAAATTATTTTTATTGCAATACCTACCCATTTCTGATATTTTTTAGTCAGTCGAAGGTAAAAAGGGACGGACGGACGGACGGACGGACGGACGGACAGAGTGAAGCTATATAGGCACATTTTTACAAAATTTTTTGAAAATGTGCTAAAAATATAGGACATTCATATAACTTTTGAGTATACTGGGGATAAAACAACAACAATAAATATAAAACTCAGTTCCCAACTATTTTTCTGGAACAATTAGGATTTTATACAAAAAAAATAAAAGTTTTTATCAGGACAAGATAGAAAATGAATGATAATAGCAAAAAATAAAACTTTTTTCTTAGAACTTTTTTTTTGAGAACCAAATAAATGTATATTCATCTTCTTCATTATCAGATCAGATGAGACCCAAGACTCGTTAACTTTTTGTTATACGAAAAAAAGAAATATAAAACTAAAAAATCATTCTTTATATCTCTTGGTAACTCAGTATCTCAAAACTACTTTATGGCCCATTATATAGCCTTCATTACAACACAGTCACCCCAAAAAGGATTCTTTTGACCATTTTTTTGTTTTTATTTTTTTTTTTTTGGATAATATGATAATTGAAAATTTCCAAAAAGCTTTTAAGCAATTAAGAAAGAAAGAAAGAGAGAAACTATAAAATTTGTAATGAGAACAAATCATTATTGTCATTACAATGACTCTTACTATGAGTTTTGTTGCGTAAAAATCTTCTTTCGGTATAAATGTCATTTCGAAAATGAAAATTTTTTTTACATTCAGTGAATTGGGATTGCCAGATGTTGTGTTTGAGATAAAATTTAATAAAGAATTAAAAAGATTTAAATAAATTAAAAAACTCAGAAAACAGAAAAAGTATTTTGAAAGCTTTTATAACTTCTAGACTTAGAATCAAATGATGACTTCAAATGCAATTCTTAATTCATGCGCTGCCAATTTTTGAAAACTTTTTGGATTTTATAAATGTTTATAAAAATTTCGTATTGGGTTCATTTTGTTTTTCCTTACTCCTCTTGGGAACATAAGAATTCAACTTGATACCTCCATCTCACGCGATTCCGCTGCTGACATTTTAATGTCATCCCAGGAGATGTTACGTTTAGCCATTTCTTTGTAAATTGTCCTGGCAAAGGATTAAAATAAACTAGTATTTAATATATAAAATACTAGTTAAAGGATGTGATTAAGTTGAGATAATTGGAAAATTGAAAAAACATTATATGAAAGAATCTTGGCTTGACTCGAATTCTAAAAATTTTTCAAAATTTTCCAAAATTATGAAGTAATAAGTTTGCTGATATAAGTATTTTTATGGAATAAAACAAGTGTCTTTTTATACGTGATTTTAAATATTGATTATTCAGTACTGAAAACATAGTGAATTGGCACTGAAGTACTGTAAAATTAATAAAACATCAATATAGTATTGTTACTCTCAAAAAGGAGAGTGGTATACCTTTTATACCAAACAGAGAACTGCTTTATTCCTCCATTAATAAATAAATTTAATTGGGTTTTAAACTTAAGTAATGGAAGCTTTTATTACCATTGTTATTTTTCAGTAGAAAAGAAGTACTTCTATTTAGTAGTGCAGAAGTGCTTCTGAAGTACATCTGGGTTATCAGAGATATTAATCAAAGTTCCGGGTTAATCTTTAATGATAAAAATACTAAAAACAAAAATTTTATTTTCAATATGTCTGGCAATCCAATGCAAAAATTAAACATTTATACATGAACCAAAGTACAAAATTTGTAAAAATATTAGGATTGCCTTATGACTTTTTAAATAGTATTTTTTTGTTGTTTCTCTTTGTTTTAGTCACTCTTGTTTTTATGTTTTCGGGGTCAAGAAAATATTTGTAACAAAAGTATAACGAAGGATAAAAGTAGTTTTAATTTGTAACATAACTAAACAATTGATATTTTAACTTAAACTTGTGCCTTGGAAATGAGAGCAACAGTATCTATTTTACGGAAATGTTTTTAATCAATTAAATGGGTTAATGATTAAGGGACGTATGAAGTCATAGGGTTCACTCAGACGTTCATTCATAGTCAAACACAAATGTTAAATGTGTTGTTAGATAGAAAAATACTTTTTGTAGATGTTGTGGATGACCTTCTGGTCTAAAAATTAAAAAAAAAAATTTTTTTTCAAGTAATTCATGCACTGCACTGCATATCACCCCGATTACATATATTGAGAATACATTATTAAATACTTTTCTATTATTATCACTTTGAATAAAATAATTATTTTTAAATTTTGAAAATTTAAATTCAAAATTTAAGGATTACCCCAAAAAAATTTATTATAAAATTTGATCCATTTTCTGGCACCAGTGCAATTTAATATTAAATTTAACAAAATATTTTGGGATTAACATTTTTGTTTACTTAAAGTATTAAATGGTTATTTTAATAATTTTATGTTTAATAGAGGGAGTACTCTATTCATAATAAATAATATTTTATTTTTATTATAATTATCATTTTAAAAAAAACCGCATATTTTGCGGTATATAAAATGTTATGTTACAAAAATGTAGCCTGGAGGAACAAAAGAATAAGCATTAATTTTTATATTATTCAATATAAATTGAAATACATAATCTTCTACTATAATATGCTAAAATAATTTCTGGAATTTTGTTAAAAATTTTAAAATAAACCAGAAATATTTAATGGCATTGAGTGATAACTATTATTTGGAATTGATATAATAATACAAAATCAGGGCAGAATATGTGACCAAACGTGCTTAGATGCATTTTTTATAATTCTTTAAAAAATCATGACGAGTGAAACAGAGTAAGCGGTTGAAAGATTTAATATATTATTGACTTTACTTAACGAAAATTGGTGGTTTGTGGTACGAAATAAGTCCCCTTGGAACTAATGTATCATCTAAAAACAGAAAATTTCCCCTAAGTAATAAGTCCGAGTCAGTGCAATTTCCTCTAAAATAATACGTAAAATCGTTACTCCCAATTAGACAAAAAGTCGTAACTCCCAAGCATTTGTTAACATACAAACAAATATTTACGAACCGCCGGTAAAAAAATTTTTGAAACCCTGATTTTATATCAACTCTATAACCTTTATCATTAAAGAACTTTTTTAGTCCCATTCATTACGGACTCAAAACCACTAAACTGGAAATTGCGGAAAGCCCTTTATTTCAATCCTTATAGTAAAGGTTGTTTACAGTATATTTACAGTCGGAAAATGCCGAACCATATTTGTAAATATATGTAACACAGATTGACAGAGTTGCCATACTATACTTTAATTTACGATTATTTAATTTGCTTACTAATATCGAATATCAGTTTTAGCCTAAGCTTGATCGTTTGTTTTTACCAAAATTGAGTTAGAATCTTTAAATTTTAGGGTCAAAAACCGAAAATTTTAAAATGTTTAACAGCTTCAACTTGAGTAACTTTATTTTATAAAAATTAAAGCAACAGTATTATTATTTCTTAATTATAAGGGTTTTTCCAAAAACTGCCGTTAACAGCTTAAAACACTATACCTACTATTAATATTAATACTTCGTTTAAGATGTTTAAATTACAGAGCGGAATGAGGTATACCAAGAGAAGGGCGGTATAATAATAGAACATGTGCTTCATTGAAATACGTAATAATGATGAACAGAAGAACTTTAACAAAGTTTAAAAAGTTCATAACTTAATTTTAATATAAATTTAATTAAAATTTTATTATATTAATGTTATATTATTCTACAGAATAATTTTGAAGTTTTATATTTTTTTTTTTTGTTGTTGTTCTTTTTTTAAATTAACCTCTAAAATTATGAAATAAAGTTTTATTATATTTAATTTAAATCACCAAATTGGTTTACTGGGCAGAAATTTCTCAGAATATTCAAATTAATATTAACTTAAATTCAAATAAATATCAAAATATGATTAAATTTCATTGTTTTTTAAAGAATTTTAATTAAAAAAAAAAATTATACTTCATAATTTGCTTCATTAAAATTTTTTTCCATTAGTGAAACTTTTCAAATAAACTTCTAATTCAAACTTTAAACAAATTAAAATGTACATTATTTTTTTTCGCCATTTTAAATTTCACTATAAATTTTCTATTATTTTAAAATTTTACAAAAACAAAAAACCGAGCTGAGCTGAAAAACAAAAAAAGCAAGAAACCATTAAAACTAAAAACTCTAAATGACTGTAAAGTTGCGTGGAGGCAAACCGCTAATGATAATAAAGTTTCAATAAAATAAAAAACCTTAACCGTTTCAAACAACCATCTTGTATCCTATTATCATATTGGAAAGTGAAATTGTGTGATTGTGTGTGTGTGTAAGTCATAAAACATAGCATTACTTATGAAAGAAAATAAGAGAAGGCTAAAAAATGAGATAGAGAATAGATAGAAAAATAAGTGGGGATGGAGAAAAAATAAATAACTGTTGCTGATATCCAGTTTTCGTGTTGTCGAATGTTGTTCTCATTTATCATAGTATCAACTTAACGACACTTAACAAAATGTGGGGAGGATGGGGTAGAAAATAAAATACATTGATAAAATGAGATGGAAAAAAAGGCTGTTTTAAAATGGGATACAAAATGATGAATACAATTTTAAAATGTTAATAAAAGTATATAAGAGACCTTATGAATTCAAAAAGAGGAAAAAATCACATGCCTTTAGGGACGAACAATGAATCGGGATGAGAAAAATTGACAAAAATATTCAACAAGTAAATGTAGTGTTAGTTCTATTTCTATTAAAAAATAAATTTTAAAAACAAATATTTGACATCACCATGGTAACCAATAATTGATAACTGATCATTTATTAAGTTCTGACATACCAAAAGGGAAAGGAATAGTTTCTATTAGAAGAACATTGTTCACCCCTTTTTATTGACACTTTTAACATGTTGTGTAGTATATGTTAATTTTAGTAATTTAATTTGTTATTATAAAACTCTCGTCATCTGCTGTTTGAGTTATGATGCTATTCACCGTTGAACTGACAAGATAATTTGTTATTATAAAACTCTCGTCATCTGCTGTTTGAGTTATGATGCTATTCACCGTTGAACTGACAAGATTGAGTTACAGAATGACTTACGGAAGTTCTTTTGTCCTATAAACCTCTGGGTTTTAAAATAAATCATTATATTCGAATGTTAGGTTCTCCATTAGTTATCTTCAAAAACCACCATCCCTAGTACCAAACAGAACACATATTTAAAATCTATTTGAAATTTTAATTTTAAATTGCATTGTGGTTTTGATAGGGTTAAAGTTGAGTTATTCATGGTAAAGTTTAGATGAAGTTTTGTACTTATACTTTGATTTTAAAAAAAATTTAATCATTTCCCATTTTAATAATTCCATCACATTTTTCATTCCATTGAGAAATTGCCACTAAGATGCATTTTGAATTTTCAGTTCGAGTTCCTGTTCCAGCATTGGAATGTTTAAGTATTTGAATTAGAGTTCGGGGAAAAATATGAAAAATTAAAAGAAATATTTAAAAAATGCTATTACATTTGTTTCAATATTATACTATTATTGCAGTCATGAAATAAGGCCCTGCGAAATAAAACCTTGGGATATTATTCCACATTATAATTGAGATTAAATGGTGTTATTTCTCATAGTAACTTTTTTTGTGAAATAAAACCCCGGATTGTTATGTTATATAGGTTATATTCTTAATTAGGAGAGATTTCCAAGTTGGACTTAAAATTTCTAAAAAAGGGAAATATCTATCCGGTTTCGAATCTCTCTTTAAGATTCCTGCGAATATGATAATATATATATATATATATATACACATATATATTTATATACATATATATATATTTATATACATATATATATATTTATATACATATATATATATTTATATACATATATATATAAATATGAAAACTCCCCCCGGGGCTTTATTTCGCTATTAATGAGAAATAACACCCTTTAGTCTTATTTCTCAAATGTAATAACACGGCAACATTTTTGGGACTTTATTTCGTAGGCCCTTATTTCATAGCTCCACTATTTGTACATAACATCTACATAATTAACTCTTATTACATAATATCATTTACTCTACCATTACAAAAATTCTTAACAATTAAATAAAATTGATATTAAATTGAACAACTTGGTTTTCTTCCAGCATTTAAAGCTTTAACGGTATTTAAAAAAAATTAATTACGTAATAACCGATAATCAACTTTTTTAATTTAATTATTCGAACATTATCCAATTTCCAATTTATTACCATGATTTTCTTTTATTCTTTCAATTGGTGGTGGGAGGGGCTTTCAAAAAAAAATTTTTAAAGTGTCAAAAATCGTTTTCTCTTTTTTAAATGGACTGTACTTTTATTTCACGATTTTCCTCACTGTATTTTTTGTTCATTTTTGGGCAATTTATTTCAATTTATTTGTTTTTTTTTTTTAAGATGAAAATTAATTAATAAAAAAAAACAAATAAAAAAAAAAAGAGTTAAAAAAAAAGCAATTAAAAAAATTATGGCACTTTTGTGAATCGAAATTTTTAACTGAGGGTTTCTATAAAAACTTTATTAAAAAACGAGGAAGAGTATAGTAGAGTAGATTGTGTCAACTCTGGGATACCCGCATGACCGTAACATATACATTATATCATCCGATTATTTACTTTTAGCATAATTTTAGACATTCAGCTTTATTAGGTGTATAGTAATGCTCATATTAAAGAAGGAGTTGTTTGGCAGCTACTCGAACCCTTTGCAGTAGACCAACCAAATTTTGCAGTGACTTTAGCCATTATACTAAACTATTTTTGCCAAAATTTCAGACACACAGCTTCCATAGGTAAAGAGTAATGCTCATATAAAATTAGAAGTTGTATGGCAGGTACTCGAACCCGTGGACCAAAATGGCTGGATTTAAATAGCGATTCCGGTTTTTGCATAAAACCGAATTTGTGAAAATTTCATAATCCTAGCTCCTTTATTTTTTGAGTTATCGTGATGACGGACGGACGGACTGACGGACATACATGGCTTAATCGATTTATTTTTCGATTCTGATCCGATCCATACACTTGAGTCTATATCTACCCCCCCCTCCTTCTCTGTGTCACAAACGTAATGGCAAATTTATTATACCCTTTGACTATATAGTCATACGGGTATAAAAAGAAAATATTCAAATTAAAACAAAACGAGGAAGAGTGTAGTAGAGTAGACTGTGTCAACTCTAGGATACCCGTATGACCGTAACATATACATTATATCATCAGGTTAATTACTTTTGGCAAAATTTCAAACATTCAGCTGTATTAGGTGTAGAGTAATGCTCATATAAAAGAAGGAGTTGTATGGCAGCTACTCGAACCCTTTGCAGTAGACCAACCAAATTTTGCAGTAACTTTGGCCATTACACTAAACTATTTTTGGCAAAATTTCAGACACCCAGCTTCATTTGGTGTAGTGTAATCCTCATATAAAAGAAGGAGTTGTATGGCAGCTACTCGAACCCTCAGCAGTAGACCAACTAAATTTTGCAGTAACTTTGGCCATTACACTAAACTATTTTTTGCAAAATTTCAGACACCCAGCTTCATCAGGTGTAGTGTAAAGCTCATATAAAAGAAGGAGTTGTATGGCAGCTACTCGAACCCTCTGTAGTAGACCAACCAAATTTTGCAGTAACTTTGGCCATTATACTAAACTACTTTTGGCAAAATTTCAGACACGCAGCTTCCATAGGTATAGAGTAATGCTCATATAAAATTAGAAGTTGTATGGCAGGTACTCGAACCCGTGGACCAAAATGGCTGAATTTAAAACTCGATTCCGTTTTTTGCATAAAAACGAATTTGTGAAAATTTCATAATCCTAGCTCCTTTACTTTTTGAGTTATCGTGATGACGGACGGACGGACAGACGGACGGACGGACGGACGGACGGACATACATAGCTAAATCGATTTATTTTTCGATTCTGATCCGATCCATACACTTGAGTCTATATCTACCCCCCCTCCTTCTCTGCGTCACAAACGTAATGGCAAATTTATTATACCCTTGGACTATATAGTCATACGGGTATAATGAGGGATGAAAATAAACTTTTATTTCTTTTAACTGTTTTATAACTATTTATTTATTATGAAAAGTTTATTTGTTTTTAAATTTAATATTTATTTTTTGGAAGGAAAACTTGGTAGGGGGTGATATTGGTAGTGATTCTTCCGGTAGTTAATAAAAAATTGGTAGAGTTTATTTGTAAGAATGGGAATTCAATTTAAATTAGGATTTGTTGGTTCATTTGTTGTTGAAGCTGGTGAAAGTGTTAAAAAAACCCCATCAATGATTTTTGCACTTTACTTTTACGAAGTAATTAAATTAAATATTTTTATTCATAATTTAAAAATTCAATATAAATTATACAAAATGAAATAACAATTAAAAAATTGAAAGTTTAAAATAAATAAAAGAGTAAGAGTATTATGACATCTTGAATCTTGATGTTTTTTTTTTTTGAAACTTAATAAATAAAAAATGAACATTTAAATTGCTTTTAATTTTGACTTTGAAAATTAATTAATTAATTAAAAATATTAAATAAATAAAAAGTGTTGAGAAATTTTAAATTTAACTCTTATTTGTGTTCAAAAACTTTTCAAAACATACACAAACAAAGTCTTTTTTTTGTAAAATTTATTTAATACGTGTGAAAATTTTAAATGAAAATATATTTAATTAAAGTATTAAAACTTTTATTTAGTTTGTAATTTATTATTTATCTTTATAAGCTTATTTCATGAAAAATTTGAACTTAATTATGTTCAAAATATACTCCTACACTTTCCCTAATACATTTCACATTCATTCAAACATAGGTTTTTAGTTGATATTTATTTTATAATAATATGATACTTTATAGGAGGTTTCCCATTTTCAGAATATAGTGCGAAGAAGAAATTAAGGACGAGAAATTTTTTTTAAATATTGAATGTATCGAATCTCAGGAAATTTAAATGGTATTTCGATAATGTGCTTCCAAATATAATTAAAACTTTTAAAACAACTTGGAAAATAAATTCGATTCTAATACAACTTAGCGGAAATAGCACCTTGTTTAAAGAATAATAAAATATTTAAAATTGTATATTAGCTATGGCCAAACATACGTTGAAAAAGGATATTCATAACTCTACCGGGAAAAATAGTAAGTTCTTTCTAAATGGATCTGAATAGATGGAGCAGGAATGTTTATTTTATATTATTATAATATACGCTATTTATGAAATAAATTAAATTTTATTTATTACAAATTATCCGACCCGGGATTGAACCGGAGGCACTTCGAGAGATTTCAAGCGGAGATACTTCAAGAAGTTTAAACTTAGCATACTAGGATTCGAATTTGAATTTTTAATTAGTTAGTATATTACTTACAATGGGCACTAGCATCTAAGCCCTTCAAGTAAATTAATTTTATTAGTAATATTATTTATTTTGTTTATTTCGTATATTTTAAGTCTTACTATATATATTTGGTTACCATGGAGATTTTGTAAAGTAAAATTATTTTTTAATTAAATATTTTATGACCAGTATGGGAATATGAATCCGCACCCTCTTGGTTAGTAAGCCAAATGGTTTCCTATTACATCACCGGGGCTCCTATTTTTTTTTAAATATTAAATTTCTTGTATATACGCTTTCTTTTCTTTATATAAAAATATATAATTTTTTTTTATATTTTAAATAAATTTATGAGGGTAAACCAGTTTTTTTGCTCTTGGTTTTTTTACTTGTCAATACCGGAATTATTGCGGGATTTAGAATTTTATTTTACGTAAGTCCGAAAATTACAGAGTTCAGTTGTTAGTAAAAAATGGATTCCCTAACTGCAAGCTTCAGTATTCAAATGTATATTTACACGAGTTATTTGAATTTTAAAATTAGGCCTATTACATCATTGCATGCTACCATGAAATATTATATATGTATCACATTGAGAAAATAGAATATTTAATGGAAAAATGAATAATGAAAATCTATTTACAATACAAATTCCTAAATTAAAATCATTAAGTAGAAGCTACTCACATTTGTTATTAAAATTATCAATTGCTTCCACGTGTAATACATAATTAATACAAATTTAAAAAACAACTTAATCAAACCCAAAAATGTAATATATATATATATATATATATATATATATATATATATACAAATTAAGATTTACTAAACTTTTAAATTAATAATAAACATTTAATAATAATTTATTAATATTGCGTATTTCTATATCTGAACAGTATATTTAGAGTACCATACATCCAATCAGAATCAAACACAATCAAAATAAAAAAGCGATTTTGGGAAAATATTTTAAAAAATAAACAAAAAATTTAAAATTTTCAATTCACATAAATTGTATACAAAATAAAAATATTTATAAAAAATAAAAGCGGAAATTTATTCATAATGAAACATTATTAACAAAATTTAAATACTTTTAATTTTCATTTCATCTTCTTCTACTTGGAGTACAATTTAAATTAATAGTATCTATAGTATTTATATTACCTTGAAATACTCGAGAAAATTTTTTCAAAAAAACTATAAATTCAAAAAATTAAAAAAAAAAATATTTATTTTTGATTTGTATCAAATTTTAGGCTGAAAAACACAGAACCAACTAAAAAAAGGAAATTTTTAATTTCCAATTTTCATTTAAATTTTCCCTCCAATTTTCTGATTAAACAAAATTTTTAATCTCCTGAACTAATAAACAAAATTAGAATTTTTCATGGGGAAAATTATAATTATTGAATTTTATTATTAAAGTATGTTGGAAGATTAGTAGAATTTTTACACGCTTTTTCGGTTTCCTCAATTATCGAATTATCGATTTTTTATAGTACTTTTGTATTTTCAGTAACAGGTGCAAACGAAGAATTTTACTGTGAAAGAATTATCAGAGTTTAAGAACATACCCTTTGATGAATTTTAGGAAATATGAAGATGCATAACTGTGATTTCTGCTACATATACATCTAAATTTATATATATACGTTAGGTGGAGAATTGCATTTCCCAAAGGAATTGTGAAACCTAGTCTTTAAAGATTTACTAGTCTAAATAATATTGGGTTTTTACCTACTAAAACTTACTCGAACTGCTGTCGCAGTAAAATGACTCTGGAGCGAGGATGTTAATATGGAAGAAAGAGTAATTACAAAAAAATCTCAATCTATAATGAATAAAATGAAATAGAATTTAGTAAGTCTTTAAGTTAATTATTAGTTATAAAATTTGGATTACCTTCATTTACCTTCGCATTAGGAAATCTCGATTAGAAAATCTAATGTTTTTAAAAAAATTCTAGCTTTTTTTAAAACGAGGAAAAGTGTAGTAGAGTAGACTGTGTCAACTCTGGGATACCCGTATGATCGTAACATATATATTATATCATCCGGTTAATTACTTTTGGCAAAATTTCAAACATTCAGCTTTATTAGGTGTAGAGTAATGCTCATATAAAAGAAGGAGTTGTATGGCAGCTACTCGAACCCTTTGCAGTAGACCAACTAAATTTTGCAGTAACTTTGGCCATTACACTAAACTATTTTTGGCAAAATTTCAGACACCCAGCTTCATTTGGTGTAGTGTAATCCTCATATAAAAGAAATAGTTGTATGGCAGCTACTCGAACCCTCAGCAGTAGACCAACTAAATTTTGCAATAACTTTGGCCATTATACTAAACTACTTTTGGCAAAATTTCAGACACGCAGCTTCCATAGGTATAGAGTAATGCTCATATAAAATTAGAAGTTGTATGGCAGGTATTCGAACCCGTGGACCAAAATGGCTGAATTTAAAACTCGATTCCGTTTTTTGCATAAAAACGAATTTGTGAAAATTTCATAATCCTAGCTCCCTTACTTTTTGAGTTATCGTGATGACGGACGGACGGACGGACGGACATACATAGCTAAATCGATTTATTTTTCGATTCTGATCCTATTCATACACTTGAGTCTATATCTACCCCCCCCCCCCCCCCTCCTTCTCTGCGTCACAAACGTAATGGCAAATTTATTATACCCTTGGACTATATAGTCATACGGGTATAAAAATCTTATTTTTCGGAACTAGAAGCCTTTTACAGAATATATAAAAAACAAATTTTCCAGCAAGAGATTTAAAAAAAAAGACCGATTTTCTAGCACGAAATTTAAAAAAAAGAGATTTTCTAAAACGAGATTTTCTAACAACAGGTTTTTCTAAACGAGATTTTCTGAAACGATATTTTTTGGAAGAGGGATTTACTGAAACCGAGATTTCGATCCTATCCCCTTAAATAATTATTTTGTGGATCTAGGTTTTAAATAAAATGAAAATCTTCGGAAACAGCTTTGTTGGGACTTTGTTATTAAATTTAGGTATATTTATGGAATAACGACTGGGTGGAAGAGCAGTTGGATGGACCGACCTTTTAATCGATAGACCCCGCTTTGATTTCCAGTAAAACAGAAAGAAACCCTTATATGGTTTTCAAAACTCAGTTACCTCAGTTACTCAGTTACCATATTACAATATAGACAGGCTTATTAGCCTAAAAGTTGAACATATGGGACTTAAAAAATAAATCAAATTAGCTATTAGGCTTTTTTTTTTAACGCACTTTGTTATAAGCTGAATTTAGGTTTTTTACTTACTTGGTTTAATATTTGAGTACATAGTGTAAAAAACTAAAACTTAACCACAATGTCTTAATAATAAATACAAAACATCATACTTTAAAGTGTTGTAGTTTTGTTAAGTAATGTACTGACAAATTAATGGAGGTAATTATTTCAATGTAATTGAGGCACCCGACAATTTAAGACTAAATCTAAAAAAAGTTTTATAAATAAAATTTAATTCTGGTAATTCCATTAAAACTTTATTTTCATATCGAAATACATTAATTATTCAATAGTACTTATACATAATTAGATTTAAATTCATAAATTATAAAACCTTTTATGAGTAATTTGATTAATTTTTAATTAGCTATATTGATTGAAGTGAAAGGAAATTGATTTGGATTTGGTTGTTTGGTTTTGTTATATCCATATACATTATATTAGAAAATTTTATTTGAACTTGTTGCTAAAGACTCTAATTAATGGGAAAAAAGTAAAACCTATTAGTTTTCCGGAGGATGTCATGTGTGTATGACTTAGAGTATTTGGTTAGATTTTAAAAATTTTTTATTTTGAGATTTTAGAAAATAAGGAAATCGACTGTTGTAAAATATTTTTTTCAGGAAATAAATTTTAATTTAAAAATTTTTTGATAATTATAACAATAAATGATAATTTAAAATTGTTTAAATTTATATAAATTTTATAATACAACAATTTTTACTAATGAAAATTTTTAGTACATACTTTCTTTGAAACAAAATATGAATCTTAATAATGACATAAATAAATATGTTTAAGTCCCATATACAGATGAAGTACCTAGTTAAATTTTTTGAAATTCTAGTTACCGATAACATCATTATGAAAATAAAAAACTCTTCAAAGTTTAATTTTTGTACAGTTATATAGTGTGTGTGCGTGTATGTTTGCGAGCACTATACCTCGCGTAAATTTCAACTGATTTTGATGAAATTTGGTTTTAATGCTTTCGTCGTGAATAGTAAGATTAAATTCGTAGATGGGTCAAATCTTAACACAGGATCGGGAGATTCCTTATACAAAAACCTTAGACTTTCGTCTTTTATTCTTGGAATAAGTCCAAATTTGATACATAGACTATATTGGCTGGTATCCATGAAGAATAGCTTGCAGTAATTGATTCTAGTATTATAGATTTAAGAGATTCTAGGAGTTTTAAGAATGGCAAGTTCTAATAAATCATCAAAATCCGAAGCGATTTTAATGAAATTTCATATGAACCCTTTTTTTGCCAAAAGAAAAGACTACTTTACAGATGGGTCAAATAGAACCAAAAGACCAAGGTGCTCCGACATAAAATAATCAGACTTTACAACAAATATGAACATAGACTTTACAATACAAAACACATTAGTCACTAGAAGAAAAACTTATACAATCCATCTTGGATTTATTTCTAAACCTTTGCAGTAATTATTACTATACTTAATAATTGCTTTCCAGGACGACATTGTAGTCAATAATTATCCCTTACATTTAGATTTTGTTTTTTTTCCCCCAATTTTATCCCCTAGAGGAGCATATGGCTTTCACAAAGCTTCTGTTCCGTTAATCGTTTTGTTCATTAAGCTAGATGATTGGTCTGCTGTATATTCCACATGAGTTTAAGTTTCACGTCTTGTGGAAAAGATGACACCAAACTTCTCCGCAAGATGTCTCTGTGATTTTGCATACCCAAAATTTAGTACATTTAGTACTAGAATTCAATTGCTCACCATTATAAGTGTTGAATTTTGTTAAAAATTGTAGTGAACATATACGAGTACATAGATCAACAATTTCAATTTAACTTAAATTTTAATTACAATTAAATGAGTACTTAAAATAAAAATTTTATTATCTTAAATTAAATTATTTTATGTAAAATATTTAAATACTCAAATATTAGATGTTTATAGTGTTTATACACATTTTTAATAATTTTAACATTTTTTTATGTACTATATTTTCAAAAAATGAACGCTCTGAAAATTGTAAAAAAAAATAAATAAATAAAATTTGCACATCATTTCCGAAAATCATTATTCCCAAATTTAATTCAATTACTCATCTTTCAATGCGATTTACATTTAAAATAAAAAAAAAACTCAAAACTAATATTCAAATAATTTCCATATGTTGATAAACATTTACCAAATAAAATATCCACTTATTAATTATAATGCTTTCGCTTTTCTAATTTTCCATTTTTTTCCAACTGTAAATTTTGTTAAATTTCAACATAATTAAAATAAAAAACCATAAAAATGTTTTTTAGTTTTTTTATTCAGAATTATACAAAAACCCAACATGCATTTAAAGAAATTAAAAAAAAAACAACAAACAAATTTTATACCAAATTCTAACAGCAAAAAAAACCAATAAACATTCAAATTTTGCACATAATAAAAATTCCACAAGAAAAATATTTTAAATCCAGCATAAAAACAATCAAGTGATGAAAAATATTAAGGGTTTTTAAAAAAGCACATTTTCAAAACTACAAAGTGTTTCATATGCATGCAATCAACTGGACCTGTTAACTTGTGTCAAAATAGAATGCTAGAGCTTCAGTGTTGTCGTTTAATCTTGGAAATAAATTCATAGGTCCCTAAGTTTTTAATTTTTAAAAATGAACAGGGAAGGCTCCAATTTTTTTCTGGGCAAACTTACGCCCATTATCAAAAATTTAATTTTCACTCCAAAAATTTTCAGTTTCAAACATTAAATTATGAGTTAAACCAATATTTTAATTTTTTCTTTGAATCTTATTATTAATTAGAAATGGCTAAAAACTAAGAGACCATATCTCTAATTTCAAAAAAGCATTTCAAAATTACGAAAAACCCTTGGCACATGTTAAAAAAACAACTGAATAAACAATAATTACCTACGTTAAATTCAAGGAAAAAAGGATTAGTTCGATTTAATTTCCATTGTTTTTGGTAATAAAGCCGCTTCGACTTTATTTCACCTCTCCTTATTTTTGTATAATGCATTTGTAAACAATCATTTCGACACTCATTTAAGTTACAGGTGTTTTAAAATGGTAGAGTTAAGATTCTGGAACATTTAAACTTGGTTCCAAACTTGGGCGTCACAAAAAAATTATGTAGGTCATATTAATTTCTGAGGATCTTACTTCTTTCAAAATTTCAAGTTTCTAGTTTAAGCATAAATTTATTTAGGTTAAGCCTTAAGCATAACGGTAAATTAAAGTACTTTATGATATCCCCATGTACTTATTTTATATATTCATAAAACTTATGAAAGCAGTAGCTTTTTGTTACCTTTGAGTTCAATTATTCATGACTTTAGATATAAGGCTTTGACAGGTTTTTCTCCTTGCTACAGAAAAAAGTTGTTCCATGAAACTAATTTTTATGCGATATCTAACTTAATTTCGTTTCTTTAGTGTCAAACAGTGTAGAAGCTCTCTAAAGATGCAGATGGACGGACATAATACAACTTAATGGTCACATTTTTTAAAATTGTTAAAAATGACATACGATAAAATTAAAAATAAAAACTTCTTTTCAACTAGAATTCTCTAATTTGAATTTAAAAACCAAAAAACCATATACATATATTACTTTACAAATAAATGTATAAAATAAAAATAAGTACTTGGTCACAAATAAAAATAACGAAACAACCCACCACCAACTGTGAACAGAAATAATTATAGATGAAAAAACCCAAAAAAACCAAAATTATTTTCATTTAAGTAGAAAATAAACAACAACAACATCAAATTCGAAATTAAAATAATCGAAAATCGCTGAAAGTAAATTTTTTTGCCTCAGTCGGATTAAAAATAAAAATAAAAATATAAACAATATTTAAATTATTTTATTTTTATTTAGTTGAGTTGTCAACAAAGTTGTTTTAACCATTTTTCTAATTTAAAATGACAAATTTAAATAAACTTATTCTAATCCTCCCTCTCTTTTTAAAAATCAGTATCAGTAGTATTAAACAGAGTTGCCATATATGGTAAAATAATATGAATTTAATAAATGAAAAAAAACTATTTTCGAGTTCAAACAAATTTTACATAATAACCAAATGTCCAAAATTGAATATTTAGTTTTTTGTAAGAGTTTATAATATAATCAAAAATGTTTAATAATGGGTGTGTTTATATAAATAGAATGGTCTGTAATGGTCTGTACTAAAAAATAGAATGATCACGATTATTATTCTTTAAATTAATATGGTCATTTATAAGTTGTTTTTATCCAAAAAAATAAACAAAACATTTTAGATTCATTTATTAAGTTTTAAATATGCAAATTTTAAGATAAACAAATATACATAGATAGTATATTATGGATCCATATGTGCAATTAGCGCATGTTAAACGAATTTATATAAGTTGTGTTGCGCCACTTAAGTAGTTCAACTCTGTAGGAATAAACATTTGTTGACTATCAGGCGGTCCCGCCGGAAAATTTTGAGTGGAAGCATTAGTTGTTATTTTAATTAAATAGCTAAAATTTCTTCTTTTTTAAACCTTTCCAATACAAAAGATTTTGATTATTTTAATTTTGAAAAATGTCAGCTGGCCATTTTATTATGATTCTGTAAACTTCAAATTTAATTTCGGGAATAAGATGATTTTAAAAACTTGTAAAAAAGTATCTGCGAGAATGAGCGCATTTGGGTACAAGATCTCCAAGATATAATCTCCGAAGCCAAAAATGCCAAATTCGGAAATTCCCATGAAACAAAATTGTCGAAAAGCGCGAAACTTTTAGCTTTGAAGATTTTTAGACTTTGGGGATTTTGTATTGGCAATGATTTGTAGTTGTGGGTTTTTAAACTTTTGGATTTTGTGCTGATCCCACTTATTGGTTCAAATCGGTTCTCTTTAGGTACTAAGCAGCACATTTCAAATATCTAAATAAAAACCAAATATTTAAAATTTAGTATTCGAGTAGAAAAATATAGAAAGAAGATTGACATATATGTATTTTGTTGACAAGTATTTTCCAATATTGTAAATTGTATTGTAATTTAATTCGACAAAGCAATATAACCCATTTCTCATTCTACATGTATCTTAACTAATTTAATAGGTAGTCATTTCAGCACAATATAAAATTTAAGATTTTATTTATTTAAATACACTTGACTAGACTCTTGTGTCTAAATTTAGTCATATTTTATAATGATTATAAATTCTTTTAATATTTTTATGAATACTTCTAATAATTACATCAATTTATCATTTATAAATAATTCTATTAAAAATTTAAGTTTAAGTATTAAAAAAAAAAATTGTGTGTTTTTTATTATTTCATTCAAATTTAGTAATAAAATTCATTTAAATAATAAAAGAATCCATAAAAATATATCAGAATTTGAATGAATAATATGAAATTTATGTAAATTGAAAATATGAAAAGGAAAAAACAACATTTTTTTTTATTATTTTATTCTTTAATGTTGAATATTTAATGCATTATTTTCCAACGCATACCTAAAGATTATTACAAATGGCAGTATAAAATTTGCGTACCATTTTTCATTTACGAAAAAAACCAAAAAAAAAAAATAAATACAATAAAAATATGAAAATTATTCTTTTAAAGAGAGAAAAAAAAATAAATATTTTTCTTTAAGTTTTATTTAATTTGAATTTTTCCCGAAGAAAATGAATGAAACCCAATTGGATAGGGGAAAATATAAGAAACGGTCTTTGCGAACTTTTGAATATTACTTGGGATGATCCATTTGTAATTTTTGTATTTAGAACTTTTACTCAAGGTCAAACCATTGGAGTGAATAAGGTGTTTTATACCCTTCACCTAATATAGGTATATGGGTATATTAATTCCGGTACGGTGTTTGTACCCACCAAAAGGAAGCAAGTTAGTAACGTAGCTGGTAGTAGTTGGTAAAAACGATAACTGAAAAAAAAAAATACTATCTTGATAAAATTTATACTGTAGGTTACAAATGTCGAAAATACGACGAAGATTCCAAACGGGCGAAATCATATCATTGGTTCGAACTTTATAAGCTGAAATCGGAGGGATGGTTAAGGTACCTCCCGCATACTTCCAAGGAGATTTCTTCGAAAATAATTAAATTGAAAGTTCAAGTTTGATACAAGGCGTGTTCTGCCATGTTTTCATTAAATCATCATTATTCGGGATGAATTAGGGTTCGGATACCACCCTTACACCTATCAACATTTAACAAGCATATAATCAAAATTGATAAAGATAGATTTCTTCAAAATTTAGTAAAAGAGTATTTTGTTCTGGAATTTAGTATATATCTGTCCTACTTTCTGAATGTTCCCGAAATCTGTTCCGAATAATCAATGTAAATGGAAAAATTGAACTTTTTCACAACGGTAAACTTTTCTAGCCTTCACATTAACATGCTCATAACATTTACATTTCAACAAATATCTGCCTGTAATTGAAAACTCTTTAAATATATATTTTACCTTAAATTTTTAATGTGCAAATACTTTCGGAATAAATTCCGAATAAATTACACTAAAAGGTAATATAAAGAAATAAGAAAAATTATGGGTAATTCTTGTTCTTCTCTCCATTTTTTTGAATCATTGGAATTTCAATTTCAGATATTTCATTTTTTTTTTTTTTTGGATCTTGGAAAGATGAAAAATTCTTAATTGCAATTAATTAACAATTTTAGCAACTGACCCAAATCTAATTTATTTTTTTCTAATGTAGAAAAAAAAATAAATTTAATGGGAATATTTATAAAATAATTTTTTGTATTTACTTTTTTAATTTCTTTTGGATTAAGATATATTTATATTATTAAGTGAAGCGATCTACTGATTGTTGCTAATTGGAATATGAATTATAATCATATTATACATAAAAATCGAGGACTAAAATAGGATTCTTTGAATTTATGAGTATAATGTAGTTTGAAAGATTAATTGATGGATTCTCTAACTATTAAGAGCTTTCCGAAGATTTTCTCAAAATAAGTCAATAATATTCCTAGATCAAATTGTTATATTGATTTATTTAATGTTTCAACCTTTAAGTACAGTCTTCCAACCTCTAAATATAGTCTTCAAACCACTAAATCTAGCGTAAATATGTAGGGTTCAATAAATAGTACAATAAGACTTTTCGAAATAGGCAGTGTCCTTAACTAAGATAACTAATTTAATACAATTAACTCTGTAATTAGATTAACTTTAACAAATTATATCTAACCCTTATTAAATAATCCTTAACCCCTAAGATACCGAAACCTTCGACCTCATTTAAATTTATTTATTTATTATTAATCTAATATTAATACAATAAATTCAAATTACGTCTGTAAGACCCTCGGCTACAAAGGCAATTTTGGGCCTGGCCTCATTTTGTTTTTTTTGTTTGTATTAAACTTTTATTATTGCCTTTATTACATTCTTATTTTAACTTAGCCTATAAAAAGATTATAAAAAATTGACTTATTAGTAATTTTTGTTTTAATTATTAACATTTACATTATAATATTTAATTTTTACGTTAATTTTTTTTCTAATTTTAAGTTTAATTTTCTTATTGGTTAGAGTAAAAACTCTATTTTTCCATTTTTAAGGCCTGGCCTCATTTAAACTTGACTTACTCCAACTTACTTTTAAAAATTGGATGCATACTTTTAGGATGGTTATAAAATCAATCTTAATGCGTATTTAAAAATATTTGAATGGAAAATTTTAAAAAAAAATCTCTTTTTAATTTAACTTGTCAACGTGGGGGGTTAATATAAGTACAAAGTAAACAAAACTAAGTAATCCATATTGAAAATATATTATATATATATATATATATATATTTAAAAATAAAATTAAAAGAAAACAAATCAAATAATATAACAATATACATTATTAACAACAATTTATTTGTAAAATGTTAATGATTACAATTTTAATTTACTTATTTCTTATTCAGTTTCCATTTTTTTTTTTTTTTAAATGGTGAAGCTCCATAACTATGTCATTCGAGGTTTTTATTTTCTTATTTTGTTTTTGTTTTGCTTTTTTTTTTGTTTATTAATAAAAATTCTTATACAGAAGGCACTCAATTTCGATCAGAAAAATCCAGAAACAAAAATAAACAAAATAAATTTATACAATTGAAGAATTGAAACATATAATTCAATTACGATTGTCAGTTGATATTTTCAGGCTAAAAATTGACAATGTATACACCATCAATCATTCACTCTTTATTCGATTAAATTTAAGGCAAAAATATATATGTATATTTAAGATATATATTTTATATAATGAAATTTGTATATAAATACATACACAAGATATAGAATTAAATTATGTCAACTGATGAATAATGAATGAATTATTTAGAGTGAAATTGTAATTCAAATGTACATAAGAAATTGAAAATTAGCTACGATAGGTTAAAAATTTGATCGTAACAAGAATAACGGTTTCGTAGCTAAAAAAAAATATTTTAAAAAAACTGCTTGAATAAAAATAAAGATAATTTGAATATCGACTTAGATTAGGAAATAAATACATATTTTAATAGCTCAGACTAAGTATCTAAAGCTTGACTAAAGCCTAAAGTATTAACTTAACTTTTAATAAGCCGAATAAACTAAAAGTTTCATAAAAACATTCATGAAATAAAATTCTGTGAACCTCTTTGTAAAAATAAATAATCTTATCCATGCTTATTTTAAGCTACCCATAATACAGCCGGAATTTTAGCTTAACTTCTTTCTAAAATTTCGAGAAAAATGCCTGTACTTCTAGTTTATATTTAGGGAGCCAGCTGTTCTTCAAATTTTTAAATAATAAATTAAAACTTAAGCTTGACTACATATTATTTACAAAATGGAATTTCTTAATTAACCTATCCAAACAGTGGACCGTGGGGTTTTTTGGGAATATCATATGAAATTGCAATTACTTACACTAGAGGAGGTCATAAATTAGGATGGCTCATAAACAGAGATAAGTCTTAAGCCGAGGGATCTCTAAATAGGTTTATCATAATCAAATTCAAGGATTTGCATAGTAATAAATATGTAACAACAAAGGGATTGCCACATGTATCAATCAATATTTGCAATTAGTATCTATATAATATTTGCTTGTGATAAGATTTTTTACTCTTAACAATAGCAATTATATTTTAAATACGATAACCTCTTCTCTTAGTCAGATTCTAAATTTTTGAACTAAAAGAATTACGAAAGTCGCAAATAAATTAATACTCTCCTAATACTAAATTTGACCCAAATTCAAAAAATCTTTACTCATAGGTCACACCCTAAAGTTTGGATCAAAAAAGCTAAAATTAAAGTCACACTCACAGTTTCAATTCGTGGCTTTTAAAGCTTTCTCCCCATGTCTTCGTAAGAAACTTGTACCCTCGTAATAAAAAAAAATTACCTACCTACCACTCAAATATTTTTCAAAATATTATCTGATTCCCTGGCTACTAAAATAAAATTAAATCTGCATAATTCCGTAAATACTAAAATACAAATGTGAACTTGATTCTATCGTATTCTGACATAAAATTAAAGTAAACTTCATTTTTTTTATTTCCTATCATAAAAAAGATTATAATTGCATTCATATAGTTTTCAATAATAAATATTGAATTGAATACAATTATTAACTATATTAAATACAAAATGAAACAAAAGAGACACAGATAAATAGTTAATAAAATTTTCGAGAATGAATGACATTTAAATTTGTCAAAGTAAAAAAAAAACATAAGAAAAATTTATTTTACATTTACATGACAGATAACTGTGGTTTTTATTTTTATGTTTTTCTTATTTGTTTTGTTTTTTTTTATATGATAAAACGCCTCACTGTAGATTTTCCTGTAGGGCTGACACCTTTTTATGTCGAACCTGAAAACAATTTTATATATATATATGTATATGAATATATTTGATTGTGTTTAATGTCGTTTTAGTCTTGAAATATTACTTTATGTTTTGTTTGCCTCAATGTTTATTCAAATGAAATAAAATTCAATATTTTTGTTTTCTTATCTTATTTTTGGTTGTTGTTGTTTTTGTTTTTATTTTTGTTTTTTTTTTATTTTCTTAAATCTGTCAAATGCTGTGAAAAAGAAAAATATCCTTCAGGGGCTTTAAATTTTTTTGTTTTTATTTTATTCTTAAATACATTTATACAAAGCAACAAACATAAGTTATATTAACAGTTCGAATAACTGTAGTTTAAGAAAAATATAAAAAAAAACAATTGGTAAGTATATAAAATATATATATATATACATTTAGGAGTAGGAGAGTAAAAGAAAGAAAAATATAGAATTGAAAAATCTTTGAATTCGATTTAAAGAAAAATAAAAATTCAAATTTATTTGTATGTACGTGTGTGTTATTTGTTTTTCTTTTAATTCGACTTCATTTCTTATTTTGTTAACACAGTCACAGTATAAAATATGGTGTTTTTTTTGACTAGTGTTGTCACTTTAACAAAATTTAATTTAATTGAAATGATATATTTAATTTTGTTTTATTAGATACGATCATTTTATATATTTACTGTGTCAAATCTGAAAATCTTTTTCGTTTTAAGTTTATAATATCGATTTTATTTCTAGCAGATTTTTCTGCCAGTATATATTAGTATTATTTTAATCCTATGAATGCTTCAATAATATTCAGTAAAGTTTTTTTGAAAATAAAATTTAAATAATAAGATATACATATAGGGTGTTTCCTTTTTAACTGCATTCCTATTTAAAAATTAATAAATTCTTCTGAGTTTTTTTTTTTTTAATTAGCCTGTCTATACCATAGGTACAAGTTGGAACAGGGGGTCATAATATTCGTGTTATTAGAATTGGTCTTATTGAATTCCACATACAATTTAAACATGAGATAGTACTACGCCTTATAACATGTAGAAACGTCTTAGATTTTCAATATTTACAATTCTATTTTTTGTTTATATTGTAATATTTTATATTTTACTTATATGGTATTCTATATCTGCGAGTTATATTATTTAATTAAATTATTTGTTTATATTTTGCATTTGTTTAATTTTTTATATTAAAGAATTTTTTATTAAAGATTTATAATTATTAATTATGCCATTAATTTGAACCCAATGGCGAATAGTAGCTGAGTCGAGTCGAAAACCAGAAAAGTTTTTCACTTTCACTAGAATTCGAACCCGGGCCCTTCTGCATGAAAGGTCGGTACTCAACCACTGTACCACCCAGCTGTTACAAAAGCTGTACATAAATTTGTTGTATGGGAGCCAAGATATTTCTCTTCTAGTTTCCGAGATATGAGAACTTAAATGAAATTTTAATATTTTTTTTAATTTTCATAATTTTGGGTTTATGGTCGGATCATATCATATTTAAAATAATTTAATAAAAAGTCCAAATGTCAAATAGGCAAAGGATTAATATTATCAGGCAATATTTACTATTTTCTGGTACTACAAATAAATAAAAAAATTAAAGGCCTTATAAACTTCAGCTATTGTACAAAATTATAAATACATAAATTGTAAATTTTGTACGCCATCTATTATCTTACAAAAAAATTATAAATGTATAATATAGTTTTATAGAATCTTATTTAATGTTACGATATAAACTATTATGGTACAATTTCTAAATTTTACGATATTATTTTAATATGTCGTATGATCTGACAGGGGTTTCAACCCTTGAACTTCCATTTGAAAGGTCAGCGTCTTTACCACTAAGCCATAGGTCAAATATAAAAAAATAACATATAATTGGTATTAATTTAATTTTATTAAATTTAAAGTAATCACTATTTATAATTCTAATTTTTATTAATTCTTTTGCTAACACTAAATTGAAAAATTCAACTGAATTAAAAAAAACAAAAATAGATTCAATGATCTGAAATGGAAACAATAAGAGGGAAAAACAACCAGAGATGGAAGATAAGATATATAAAGATATAGAGAGAGATAAATAGAGAGCGTAAAATCATATTTGTAAGGATAACAACGAAAACATTAAGACGAACAATAGTAAGAAAAAACAACAAAAACAAAAACTTTCCCCTACGTCAGGGGTAGAAAGAGAAAGCGAAGAGAATATTAAATATATGGTAAATTAAAGTAAACGGTAAGTCAATAATGAAATGATTGTTAGCTTAGTTAGATTTCTATTTTTTTGTATGTATAATTTACTGTTATATTCTTTGTTTTTTTACTGTAATATTCCAAGGATTGCCAATTTGTAAATACTTCCGTATATATTTTATCTAATATTTATTTTGCTTTAATTTAGTTTTATTTTTTGTTTTTTTTTTTTATTTTATTTCATTTGAATTTAAGTATAAGTTGACTTTTTATGTTTTTAGATCATGTTATTTTGGTTTCGATTTAAAAAAAAAAAAAAATTGAAAAAAAAAAAAAATACAAAAAAATAACAACCCAAATAAAAATATCCAGAATACTCCCTGAGGACATTTTGAAAATATATACTCTTTTAGTTGAGTGCCCTTCTTTATTTTATTTTTTTTTTACTATTATAATATTGTATAGTAAATGATTTTAGTCAAATACTAAGTATATATATATATATGTATATTATGTACAAATCTTGTATATATTTATATATCATTTATATATATATATGTATATATACAACTGATAAATGGGATTAAAATTCATTTTCTAAATTGAAGAAGAGAATACATTTTTTTTTGGATACATTTAGAGTACAATTTGTAACTACAAATAAATGGTGCAATATTGGGTAATGGTTGTAATATAATTGAAGGGGTGGAGATGATAAGAGGTTGAGATACAATAAAAGAAAACAAAATATAAATTGTATGTAAACGAGATGTTTTTTACATTAAAAATATAATTTAAATAAATTGGGATTTAGGGGTAAGAGTTTTTACTCGTATCACGTTTTTTTATATAGGAAATTATATGCAATGGTTTTTATATAAAAAAAAATTTATTAAAAAAGATGTTTTCAATGTTTTTTAACAAATATTATTTAAACTGTTGTGGTTTTTGATAAAATTTTTAATTTGTTAGTATAAATATTTTGCATTTTATTTTATTTGTAATTTAATTACCATGAAGTAGAACTTTATGAAGTTAAAAAAAATTTGATGTTAATTTTTAATCTTCCTCTGTTAATCAAGCTTTCTTTGTCTGGGACAAATTTAACTCACCTGAAAATACAAAAAAAAATTTATAATTTGTAAAACATTTTTTTTTTAATTTATTTATTAATTTTGTTTTTTAATATATCCGTACTTAAGAAATTGATGTCTAATAACAACTCCAAATTGTGGAGTAGATTGCCATTATTTTTGTTTTCAATATCTTCGAATTTAAAAAAACTTGGTAAAAGAAGTCAACTTATTCTATCTAAGTATTCAAAGCGATCCATAATTAAAATTAAATATTTCTTCTATCCCTTACTTTTTTACTACTTTTGCATTTTACTGAAAGTTGTTTGGTTAATAATTAAGAGAATTCTGAAGGGTTTGTTGTACCCGCATATGACCGCAATATCGCAAATAACTATATTTCAAAGAAGGATGATGTTGCCAGCTTCAAAAAATTGATATTCCAAATATATAAGCGTATATTATCCTTTAAGGACACAAATGAAATTTAGAAGTATCCTTCTTAATTTGGTCTTTTTGTATATAAACCATTATATCTGGCGTATTGTTAGGTGGATATATTTATATTCATTTCTATTAATAATTAAGGTATTAATCTGAATATCTTAATATTTCCATAATAACGATAGGTGTTGCCGTTTTGAAGATATTGCAGTTCATAGGTGAACATTAAAAAAGAAAAATGTTTAACATCTTTCTCTAAAATTGAAATATCTTAAAAGGTTCGGCTTATAACCTCCTGAATATTCTTACATCGTTGTTCATCATAATTATTTGATCCTACAAGGGTACATAAAATCTTTCAGAAGAGCATTTATTAATTTTCTAAATACGAAGAAATTGAGTTAAGTGAGGTGTATAATGCATCCTATCTAGAGATTTCAGTTGTCATTGATTCATTTCAAATATTTTGTAAATTTCCGAGCTTATAAAATAAAAATAAACCAATATCTATAAATTTATTATAGAAATTTTTATTTTAATATCGCTGAATAAACCATGCATAACCTTAGTCAAATTTAAAGAATTTTTTCCCAATATTTTTCTAAGCATGTGGCCCCTTGCCCCCTCCTTAAAAGTGAGGTGATATAAAAATATAATATCAAATATATACATTGTATATTTCTATTTCTAATTTTAAGCAACTAAAACCACATTTAATATTTTTTTTTTATTCTTTATTTTTTAATATTCCATTTTTAGATTACTTTTCAAACTTTTGTCTTTTCTAATTTAACCTTAACCTAATAAACCTGAAAGGGATATAATACTTCTATATGTCATATATATATGAACATTAACATAATTATTACATAATATGTACATGGTGGTGTGAGGTGTGATATATAAATTATCATTTTCTTTATTTTTTTTTTTTGACACTCTTCTACTTTTGCTACTTTTATGCAATATATAATTAAGTTTTGCGTGTTGTTATGTGTATTTAATTGCTATAAATAAGATTTAACATTAGTAACAACTACACACTTACTACTTTTTCACTGTCATAATATTTTATTATTTAGGTAGGTTTTATTTTGTATATATATTAAACGCTGCTAGCGCCCATATGAACGAATGAATGAATGAATGATGTTCCATTAATAAATTGTAATATATAAGCACATACAAATTACATCCAAACATACATATTAAATACAGTTAGATAGTGTCAAGGACATAAATTAATTTCAGATTTTCTTCAATTTCCTTGTTAGTATAGAATAATAACAAAATTATAATAATGTGATTTTTGTACAATTAATGACAGGCTTGTTAAGAGGCAAAAATCATTAATATTTGATTATATTTTTTGGGCACCATGGGACACAATCACAAAAGTGGAACGGATATTAATTTTTTTTTTTGAAAGTTAGTAAACAGATGTTTTTAATGTTATTGATGAATGAATAATTTAAAATAATGTTAAAATTAATTTTATACATAAGAGGTAGAAATTTTTATAATATGCTTTATTTAATTTTATTTTGAGGTTATAATGGTGATTGTTATATAATAAAGTTTTATTTAAAACTATTTTAGAGATTTGGAAATGTAGTGGACATTACAATTTTATGGCACATTGCATTTTATGGTAAAATAATTGAATTCCTGCAAAGAAGGTTTAAAATCTAACGGTTTAGTACATCATAAACTATTCAAGTAATGATTATGTTCATCAAAAGCTAAATGTAAATAGTCCTCCTTAGTGACTCATTTTTACTAATGATATAATAGTAGGTAATTTAAAGACTAAATTGGAAGGTTTTTTTGAGAAGGGCCAATTTCGAATGAAAGTTAATTAATTGTTAAGAAAAGTACGGTTCTTAATCATATTTATTAATTTAAATATATCTGGGTTCATATTTCTGGTACTCTCTTCAAAAAATTAACGAATTTAATGTAATTAGGTAAAAAATTTCTCAAAATCGCTAATTTATGTGTGGGTGTGCTTTGTACCTCTATATAGATCATTCATCAAAAGATTCAGTTTTTAATTGTTTTCATAATTCCCAATTACTACTCTTGCATTATCTTCCTAATAATACTATTCACATCGTTAATAACGATAAAGGTCGTGGACGTCAGTTGTCAAGTTTATTTTTATTAGTAAGGGACAGTGGAAAGCATCAAGGGTCAACTATTAAGACTATGTGCAGTTATTTGGGTTAAGGTGAGATTTTAAATTAACTGAAACAATGCTTCTTAAAACGTAACTTTAGTTTAAGACCATTGATAAAAATGTACAATTTAGTTTTGGAAGTGGGACTTAGGAGGAGAAATTGAGGAGTTGGGGCTGCGGATAATGGATCATATAGTATATGTGGAATGTATCGAAAGTTGCCTAATGAAACTACATGTTCTTTTGTGGTAGTGTAACATGTTAATTAATTTAACCAGTTTAATTCACTAAAACCACGTCCTTTTAAAGCTTAACTTTAGGATACGGCCTGCATTACAAGTGCACAATTTGATTTTAAGGATGACAGTAAGAAACAGACACTTGAATAGTTGGGATAATAGATCATGTATAAGATAAAGGGGAACATTTTAAGAGTTATTAAGTAGAAAGATGTCAAAGTTCTTCTTAACATTGGATCAAGTGGTACACATAAGAATTACCAACTTCAGTGAAAAACATGAATTGGATTCCATAACCACAGAATAACTACAGAGAGCGCATATAAAACGAAAAATAAGTTGTGTTACGTCACCTCAATAAGTCAACAGTGTAGTGATAAGCATTTGTCGCACTTCATGCTTCACGCTTCACGAAAACTTTTAGTGTAAGCAGGCTAAAATTGCTTTATTTCTTTAGAACAAATATTCATCCTTACTTTAGGCATCCATAAAAATTTATATTTTTCAAATGCAAAGTTTTACTTATTTAATATTTACACTTCCAGTTAGGAGGAGTCATTTAATAATTAAAAACTCATCTTCTCTACAAACAATGATTTTTTTTTTAAATAAAAGTTTAATAAATTACAAATTAATTTCCGAATTAATTAAAAACTACCACTAAATATCCAACAAATTTTCAATTACAAATTTTACAAATAAAATAATCTGTCAAACATGAATTTCAAAAAAAACAAAACCAATTTAATTATTTTACAAAATTCCATAAAATTCCACTTCACAAATACATAACCAAAAAAAAAAAAAAAAAATAAAAAAACTGCAAAAAAATACTAATAATGTAACACTTATTATGATGCCATCAATTTAATTAAATTATTCGCACATTAAAAATCTAAGTGCACTATTTTACAAAATCTAAAGTTTTATACTTTTGTGTAAAAAGATACCCTATACAAAAATGACAGCTACATACAATAAAAAAAAAACTTTTTCATTCTACTATTTTCACAAATTTTCAAATATTTCATGAGATTTAAAAAAATAAAAAAAATTAAAAATTAAGAATTAAAAGCACATGTAATAAAATCGTTTTTAACTAACCATCAAATATTTTAACTAAAATTATATACATATATATTATCATATTAAAAATATATATATAACAAAAATAAAAACCTAGAAAAAAATATAATATATTTTATTTTGTTTATTTTTAATGTAATTTTATAGCACTTGAGTTTTTATTAAGTGAAAATGTACTGCTATACATAACATACATTAAAATCATTGCAAATAATCATCAAGTTAATTTTAAATTGCAATGGCAACACATAAAGTTAAAAAAAAAAACAGAAAATAAATTATTTCGTCACCATTGACATGCATTCAACCACACAAACATAAATGTAAGCAAATGTAAAACATTTTTAGTGTGCGCAGTAATAGAAAAGTCATATAAACAGGGACGTGGCATTCATTATTAGAAGAGAATTTTAGATTTTATAATTTTTTTGGAACAATTTTAGAAAATCTTTGGAAAAAACGTTTAGTAATATTTTGAAGTGGATTTTTAAAATATATGATTAAAGATGGAACATGCCATTTGCTGGTATTTCATTTGCATGTATTTACTGATCATTTGATATATATTTCAAAATTATATACTTACTCGTAGGATTTGATTTGTAAGTTTTAAAGTATTATTCAAATGCAGAGTTATACGCCTTTTACAGAAAATTTATATATATATTATATTCATGTGAGATTCTGAGCCAGAAGACATTTTAGAGTTGGTTACAAAATTAGGATTTCAATAGTTTGTTCAGTGGAAAGGCAGCTCCCATTATTGGAAGTTTTTTATTATTGAAAATATAAAAAAAAATTTGAGGAGGAATTTTATAGTTTATTACAAAATCTGAATTATACACCTTTTTCCAGAATATTTGTAAGTGAATATAAATAAATATTTATATGTGAGATTTTGAATTAGGACGAATTCTGCAAAATGCAAACCAAAGAAATATAGTCAAATGAATCAAGCTTTGAGATAAGAACCGATTTAAAGAACTTTCCCGAAAAAACTGTCGTCTCCCTTACCAGAAAAATCTTTATGTGGATAGTACAGAATAGGAAATTCTAAATTTACATTTTAAGTCTTCAAAACTTAGTCACTAAATCGCTTTTGATTCTTTTTTTGTCAGGAATACATTTTTATATACCTACGGTTTTAAGTCCGAGATTTTTTTTTGGATAGTTGGCCTAGCTTGCCTCTTGATGCCAATATAATGTTAATGGCTCAATTAAATAAAATATACAATTTCATAATTCATAAAAGTTAGACCACTACTAATATCTTTATAATATTTAATTCTAAATCTAAACACTACTAATAAACAAGTATGAGAAAAATAGTTTTAACAGATTCCTCTTTGTGTCGCCACTGCAAATTACAAACGACAGTTGTACAATTAAATATTATGTAATATAAAACTGCAGTAGATAACCTTTGTTTTGATTCTTTAAGTTGATACATGCTTTTGTATTTGTATGTGATGCGCTTTTATGCCTCTCTTAAATTAAAATTTGTAGTTTTTTTTTTTAAATTATAATATTCATGCATATACATATAAATATATCTACTTGTATAATAATTAATTTTTTTCATTATATACAAATTCTATATGTACAATTGTTTATGGAATTACAAATAAAAATAATCAAGTTTTAGCTGCGCTTTACAGATTTTTTAACAAATATAAAAGAAGTGAAAGTGTGATCTAATTTCCACGTTTTTTCATATTTTTTTTTTTTGTTTTTCTGGTATTCTTTTTGTGTACAAAACATATTTGTTGTTGCTGCAACTTAATAAAACAATTTGTTGCAATATAATTAATTCAACACAACACAGCTTATGTAAAAACATGTTCATAGTTTTTTTTTTAGAATGAATTGTGTGAAAAATTTCTAAAATTTTTCATATTAATTTTGTAAAATTATTTTCTAGTTGCTGATTAAATTCAATTAAGAATTTTATTGAATTAAAAAAAAATTGTTTTGAATGAAAATTGTTAAGTTCTGAAATTATGTGATTAATACCATGAAATTATGAATTAAAACATATTAGTATTTAAAATTTAAAATCTAATATTATTATTACGATTAATATTCTCTAAATAATTTTGATGAATATAAAATTTGCTATTCAATTAAAAAATGTTTTCTTTTATTTTAAATTATTTTTATAATGGAAATCAAGGTAGTCGGTTAAATCAGGTGTTTTAATATAGCAAATCTTACAAATTTAAATAAAAATTATGAAAATCAGTGACGTTACGATTCTCTTTAAAAATAAGTTAAAAAATAAAAAATCCCTGTGAGGTATTAGAATCCAGAGTCATATGGCCATAAGGCCCTCCTCCAATAAAAATAACACCCAAAGTCTCAAATTATGTATTAATACCGAAAATTGAGAAATAAGACCTTAACTTTCGAATTTTTGAGAAATTAAATCACCCGGCTATTAATTAATAATTTTGAAGATTGAATTGAAAGAGAAATAACCCCCCTGAGTTCTATTTCTTATCTATTGGTATTTGAAAGGTTTTAAATTAGGAAGAATTTTAGAATTGTATGCAAAATCTAAGTATTCCACTTTTCCAGACTGTTTATGTTGGAGAGATTCTGAATTAGAAAACACTTTAAAGTAGCATTCAAAATTTTGGAAACGCTTTTTCAGAATATCATCTATGTATGAGAATTAACACTCTGGGGCTTTATTTCTCAAGATATTTAACATTAGATTGAAAAAAATCCAAAAAATTTAAATAATTTGAAGGGTATAGTTTGAAGGGTATAGGTACTGACCAGGCTAAGCTCTTTTAAAAAATTATTTATACCTTTCCTTAGTTAAAATTGCATTCTTCCAATTAGAGATAATTTTGAACAGAGACTAAAAGACAGAAAAACTTAAATTTAATTTAATATTATTAATTAATATCAATTTTAATAATTCTATAAAAAAATTTGCTAAAGAATTAATATACGCTTAATAAACTTATATGAAAATTAGTTTTGTCTGATTGATTTTAAATAAATTAATTCTTCTGGAATTTTTTTTTTTTATATCATTGAATTTGAAAAAAAAAATATTTCAATATGTGCTTTGACTAATTATTAAGAACTCAATTAAATAACCTCTTTTATATTAAAAATTTAAAATTATATATTTTAACAAAAATTTTAAGTAAAAGTCTAAGATGTTAATAGTTATTTTGAGTTTAAAGGGTCTTCTAAGTTTTATTTAAAAATAAAGTAAAATAAAAAAAGATATTTTTTTCAATATATACTTTTATTAGAGTAGTACTAGCCTCCTTAAATGTAGAAAATAAAAAATTGAAGGTAGATCTTGAGAATTTGTTACTGTTTAATATAAAAGTAAATTGCTGGTAAAAGAAATAATTCTTTAAATGTTTGAAAACTTTTAAGCTTAAAATGTTGAAAATTTTCATAAACCAAAAATTGATGGTAGATCTTTTTCATTTAAAGGTGTTTTAATATAAAAGAAAATTGCTGAAATAAGAGAAAGTTCTTTTTTTCAGTTAGTCTTTTTAATTTTTAAAGAAACTATCCCAATAAATTAATTTTATTTGTAATTTTTTTTATTATTTCTGTTGAATTTAAAAAAAAAAAAAAAAAATTTATCTTTTATCGAGGATCGAACTTCAGATCTATTCACACCCGAAGCCACTTCGCTAACTACTAAACCATACAATTCTTATAAATTTATGGTCAGATTTCTATTATAAATATATCACTAACTTACAGAATGACAAATAAAACCAAGTTCAAAGACACAGACAAGTTCATATAAAAGTATATAATAAATATTATTCCATTTTCTTATAGACACTCTTAAAATATAATACTTAGACAAGTTATTCAAATGTCAAATTAATCAAATGCCAAATTATTGAAATGTGACACGCCAAGCAAGCATCATATCCAAAAAAATTAATAGTTCCAAAATAAAGTATTATGTAGTATTGTTGCATTAATTAGTATTTACGCAAAATTGATATTCCTTGATATTCATTTGCGCAATTGATTTTCTGATCCCACACATAGCAGACAAAACAAATAAACCGACTGCAAAACACCTAGCTCCCTTTCCTTAATATGTAAACATTGAAGCGGCATGAGTGGCTGGCAATCAACCCATTTTTAGGCGTTTTAAATGAACGAAACAGTTTGAACTATGTTAGGTAAAACTCCTTTATTTCCCAAGTATCGTTATACGATTTCTTTTGATCTAAACTAATTCCATACGGGAGATCTAGGAAGGAAGTAGAAAGAGAGGCTATTAAAAATATCTAGATATCTCTAAAAATGGAGAAAAAAAATTTTATCAGTTGTAAGTTTTATAGAATAGTTTTAATAATAAGTATAATAGTAGATTTTAGTCAAGATTTTAGTCTGTATGAGGGGGAACTCCCTTCATACAGCTTACCAAGATGTAGAAGCTGTCTCTAAGAAATCTTTGAATAGTTTCCTTCAAATGATAACAGTCTGAAAGTAGATTTTAGTTAAATTTAAGTCTGGAAACTCCTTCATACACCTTACCAAGATGTAGAAGCTGTCTCTGAGACATCTTTCAATAATTTCCTTCAAAGAAGTTTCCTTCTGAGAAGTCTTTCAATGAATTCATTCCAAAATGTTTTTCCTTGATAACTGCCCAACCAAACATAATTTTATTATTTTAAGTTAAGAGTTCAATAGCATTCAGTACTTTAAAAGTACTCTAAAATAAGACCGAGGAAATGTAATCAAATTACATTTTTACCATATAAACAATAAAAATATCTACGAGTATGTCTAGTATTATATGAAAGAGTGAAATTATTTTAAATTATAATAAATGCGATTATGTAAAATGATATTATAAAATAAAATAAAATTAATGTAAAAAATTTTGTTTTTTTTTGTATTTCTTGGTTAGGTTAAGAAATTTTTGTAACCACAATAGTTTCCCATTTTCTTTTAATAATTACAAGCAATGAAATCTCATCAATTAAAACAATATGTCAAAAAGAAAAATTGTGATTTTTCAGTTTTATATTACTTAAAACTTGCCATTAATGTCACTCATAATCACTAAAAATTATCAATTGGAACAAAATATAAGGCGGTTAGAGACTAGAGAGAAAAATTAGAGTAGAAAATATGAAAATTTTAATGGCTAAAATATACATATATAATCGTGATGGCGATTAATTGAATTCATAATATGTTGAAAATTTTTTTAATTATATTATGTAGATGCTTTCATTTTTTGAGTTGATGACTTTCAATGACGAAATTTAATATTATTAAAAAAATTTGATAATTTTCTGACCATGATGGTTAAAGTTCCAGACGCAATGAAACTTAGATTTAATAATTAATTAATAACTTAACTATCTTATAATTTAAACAAGTTTTTACTAATTATTATTATTATTAATTAATCCTTTACTCACCATTTTCATGCAGAATGTCGCCCGAGTTTTGATATTCTTCGAAATCAGACATGTAAAGTAATTTAAATAAATAATTTGAAGCACAGTTACTGTAGAATTCTTCTTCTCTTCGGTCTTTTGATTCTTTTGTCTGATAATCGGCACATCTTTCTTCTAAGTATCCCATTTAATTTCCTCCATCCATCATAATCCAATTAATTTCCCCCATCCAATACTTAATATTTTAAACTCAAATCCGGAAATTCCTCAAAAACAAACTGTACTTTTGTACCACAGGTCCAACCCTAAAGTATAAAAAGGGTTATGGTTTGGCGTGTTCAAGTCGTACACTACCCAAAGACATATCGTATAGTTGCAATTAATGGGTTTCGAACTTCCTACTGTTGACACACGTGAAATAATAGTAATAAATAGATATTTCCTTATTCGTGCAGCTTCATATTCTTAGGTGCAAACTATCTTTCCATTAGCACTCCATTATGGGCCGACTCTTAAACACGTAGAGCTTAAACCTAACTTAGGTTTCTTCAACTGGACAAATATTTTAAAAATTAAATTTTAAAACGAATACAATATTAGATTTAGATGATACCTATGAAATAAGCTACCATATACAATGGCACATACTCTATTTAGTGAGAAATTCCTAGACAAAAATGTACTTAACTCTTATATACAAAGTCGAAACTTTTATTAACATTAAAAACTGTGAAGACTACCAAATCAGATAGTGTTTACCGAATTCTTTGAATTTTGTTATGAATCTTCTAACAGGGTTCTGAGTTTTGACACTTGATAAAACTATAAAAAGCCTTTAACTGGTTTTCGATTCGACCCAGCTACCGCTTGTAATTCAGTTTAAAAGTTATAGCCAACAATATTAGTTCTATTTCAGTATAGTAAAATGCATTATTGTAGTAAAAATATAAATAAATACAAAATATAAGAAATCATTTTAATTGAATAATATAACTCACAGATGCAAAAATACTTTATAACTCAAATATTAAATTATTACGGTAAATAAAAAATAAAATTAGATGTGGAAATTCATTGGGATCAATTCAGTTATATTAAAGCTTATAATTTGTCCAATATCTTCCCTGATGTTCGCACATGCACCTTCTACATACAAAATAGCCCAATTAATACTATCATTTTAAAATAATTTATTGAAAAAGAATTTTATAACTTTCAATAAAATCTTTGAACATCATTTATTATAAAAAGTTTAAAAATCCACTACTTTATAAGTCTGTGATTTGATTTCTAGAAACATAAGTACAACAAAAATTAAATTGAATTTAATGTTTTTTTCCTCATAAAGAGAACGTCATTAAACCCATTAATTCGCAAAATTATTTTTTTAAAAAATTATTTCCTTCCATAACCAATCTTGATCCAATTTCTCATTATTTTAATTCTGTACAATATATTGCAAGTGAATATCAATGCCAAACAGAATTTTAGATAAATTTTCCACTTAAATCCAATTTATTTTATAGATATACTTTATATATATATATATATATATATATATATATATATATATATATATATATATATATATACATTTATATAATTTAAAGTTTCTTTGGAATATTAAAAAAAAGTTCATAAATCTTCATTAAAAAGAAGACAAAACTTAAAAAAAAAACTGCAGTACATATTCGTTTTTTATAAAACTTAAGTTAAAGTTAATTTAAATTATTTTTTATACCAGAATAAACGTAGTCGAAAGGGTATACAAATTTTGCCATTACGTTTGTGATGCTGTATGGTAAGAGAGGTAAATATAGAAGACCTAATACATGGGATCCTAATGCATCCAATGAGAATCGAAGAGTTAGTACATTTAGATATGTGAGTTCATGAGTCCGCACGGTGGTTCAGAAACTAATGAAGCTACGTTTCTGCTATTGCAATGGAGCCTCTTCGTTAAAGAATGTCGAATAGCTAACATATAACTTATATTTTGGTATGGGCATAATAAAATCTAGTGAAGTTGGTGGGTATTTGAAATTTTTTAAAAGAAGCTAACCGGATTATTTTATGGATGAATTATGTTCGTTCGGGTATCCTTGAGTTGAAAGAGTCTACTCTGCCTTTTGCCTCAATTTGGGTTCTTTTAATAGTTTAATTTTGTGCGAAATTTTATCTATACTTTTTTATTGAAACGAAATTTTATTGCGATGATTTTTTTGTTATAAAAATTACTAATTGAGAGAAGCTGCTACATTTGATTTCCTTCTGGAAAACTGGGAGAATGGAAAGAATTATATTATCTTTTCTTATCTGCTTTAGCCAATTTTTTATTAGCGAAAATCAATACTTGCTTGTTCTCTCATGAAAAAAATTGTGAAAATTTAAAAGAAAAAAACGTTCAGATTACGTTTTGAATATTGGATAAGTCGTAAAAAGTTTTGCTTATTTTATTTAAAGTTTTAACAGTTAATTTGATAAAAAAAACGGAATTAATTAATAGTTAAATGCTAAACTGTATTAATTATGTATCATCTTACTTTCAACTTTTTCTGCTATAATTAAATTTTTGTACACTTTGAATGTTTTTTAAAATTGGGGAGTATTGGATATTCGTCAGGAGTAAAAACAAGGCAGTAGCAATCTTCTATATTACCATTATTGTATCCGACTTTTATGATGCAACTTTTAAACTTCGATTTGCTTTTTCAACTTTTAAACTTCCATTTGTTGGATAATGGATGTTGAAAAGAATTACAAAGTTTTCTCAATTGAAAGATAAAAAGAAAACCTCAAAAAAATTTTGTTGAGTGATTTGGAAGCAAATTACGTCCAATTTTGCGCAATACTGCTTTGCCCAAAGGGAAAGTGTAGTTCCGTTAACACAGTGGGCACAGTGGCTTTTAATAGATTTTTGCGTTACTTAACTCTTAATTAGAAACGATTTGACCGGTTTACCTCAAATTTTACATGTGTGAAGCAACTTGAAAATGGAGTTGAGTCTGTTAACAGTCGGTCCTACGATTTTTCAAAAAAATTTTTTTTGGAAGTAAATTACGTCAAAATTTGGAAAGTAGTTCGTACTGCTTTGAATTACAGAAAGTTTCAAAAATTACTAGAATAATCCTAGAAAAATCGTTTTAAAAAGATTGCTTTCACACATTTTAAAATTTACATGTGTAAACCGTGTGTAAGTTTTGTGTTAACTTTTTGCAGTAACATCAAATTCAATTAAACCTCCTTTGAGAGGCGCAGCAAAGCGCACCGGGTATTAGCTAGTAACATATAAAAACGTATTAGATTTAAATTCGATAATAGTTTTATAATTATAAGATATTTTTGTATCTGCGAGTTATATTATTCAAATTAAATTATTTGTTTATATTTTGTATTTGTTTATATGATTATATTAATTTTGATCAAAATCCTCCCCTCCCTTGATTATTTAATTAATAATTATAATTAAAATACTTTACAATGCTTATTGCTTAAAAGTAATTGATATTTCAACTGTACCCTTTATATATTTGAGGCATCACTCTCCAGACTATTGCAATCTAAGAGGTGGCTCCAAAAGCGATTGAAAATTTAACATATTACACAGAAATCCAGAATTTTTTTAACATTTTTGAATTAAAGGGTTTCTGTAACGTATTAAAAAATACATACAAATGTTTTCTAAGTAATTTTAGGTTCAAAATAACAAGTTATTAAAATTCATTCAAAAAACGAATTTCATTGAAACTTTTTTACAATTCATTTTAATATTTCAATAATTATGTATGCTATATATACAAAATTAAAAAATTTGTATATATATACTATATAATACTTCACACAAAATAACAATTAATAAAATCAACCAAAAAATTAAAATAATACCTAATATGAAATATTTAAAATTTTAAAACTAGATTCCAAGGTTTTATATTTTGGAAAAATTCATTAGAAAAACCGAACACAGAAAAACAACAAATTTTCATTTAATATAAAATCAATAAAATGTTGGCATTGTTGTCGTGGTACCCGTTATACAAAATAGATTTCCAAATATTTTCATAATTTCCGAATCAAACCATGTTACTTAATATAATGATATCAAAAACAACCATAATGAAAATGTGAGAAAGGGATATAAAATATCATTTTCTTTAGGCAATTATTAAAAATAAACAATGAAAATTTTTATCCCAGATTATTTCTATAAAAAAAACAAATGAAAATCTGATCCAAAATAAATAAAGGAAAATATTAAATAAAAAAAAATTAAACCAACATCAAATTAGAGAAACAACACAATTTTGTGTTGATTTTCTAATTTCAAACTTTAAATTCCAAATTTCGAAATATTTTCAAAATTACATGAAATTTATATTTGATTAGCTGCAGTAATCCTCGGTTTCCATGGAAACAAAGTTCTTAAGACTTTTGTTTCAAACCATAGTCCTACACAACGTAAAACAAAAATCATTATTAATATTTTTTCTACCTAATATTTTCTCAGTGGGCGATATGAATTAGCTTAGTATTTTCTGAGTTTGGTTTCTGTACATCTTCCTGTAAATACCTCATTTTTCCAACTGAAGGTGTAGGAAGAGGTGCATATGTAGGAAGTTTTAAACTTAATTATGCGGAAAATTAAGTACACCTTGAAGATATTCAAATTTTTAAATTGTATATATATTTTAAAATCTATGATATGTAGCATATAGGTTCCTAAACTGCTCAACCAATTATAATTAAAATTTGTACATAGAAGCTTTTCTCAACAAGGAGTCTTTTTGGATCAACCAGCTAACGTACCATAAAGTTAGGGTGTAAGTATTAAAACCATTTTTGTTCTAAAATAGAAACGATTTGACTAAAATTTTGTTAATGTTTGACTCTTTGGCAATAAAGTTGACTCTATTAACATGCTTGGGATTGGTCAAAAAAAAAAGAAAAACTCGGCCGTTCGGAGTTCCGTTAACTTATTGCGGCACAATTTCAAATAAATAATTGTCATTCACACTATGTTTAATTTTTGTATTAATTTTTTTCAAAATAACATCCACTTCAATTTAGAACACATTGAGAGGCGCATCTTTAGGTATAAGCTAGTTTTATTTAAATATGAAAAATAGGCATATTGAAAATCAAAAATTAATAAAAAAAACACACATTAAGGAAAGATATTAATAACATTTATAGCGAATTGAAACTTTAAATTGAAATTAAGTAGACCTAAAAGAAGTTACTATATTAAAATAATCAATACAAAAATATTTTCCAAAACATAACTACGATGCTAAATATTAATTAAAAAATTAAAAATACTTTAAAAAATCCTCCTTTAAATTTATAAAAATTTTCCATTAAAACCCAACTGTATAAAAGAGCAGAAAAAATTTCAATTTTTACACTCTAATTAAATTCTAATAATAAAGTTAAAAACAAAAATTAGTTACCAGCTTGTTTAAAAAAAAAGTACCATAGTCATCTTAGTAATTTACCTACCCAAAATCTTACCAAATTTTTAATATATATATATAATATTTAAATTCAGGTTTGTAGCTATATATATATATAGTATATATAAAAAATTTATTCATAATAAAAAAAACCTTGAGACTTTATTTTTTTTTAAATAAGTCTGACTGGACCCTTAGCAAGATGATTTAAAAAAAAAAAATATTAAATATCAAATAATATAATCACAAAAAAATATTTAAAATATTTAATAAATATTTAATAAAAAAAAAATACAAATAACTGAAGTTCTTAAATTCCATGATCGGATAAAACAAAAGCAGTTTTATATATAAATACGGAGGATTATAGTTGCCCTTGTCAACTTTTAGGTTCCCCTTCATACCCACAATGATGTATAAAATAAAATAAACCATTAATTAATTCGCTAATTTTCATCCTCCTAGTATAATAAGTTTTGAAGAAATTCATATTGGTGCAAAGAATTTGAAATTGTCTAAGAATTACTTTGAGTAAGTTCAAAACTCTAGCTCTTTTAGTTTTTGGATTATCGTGCTGGCAGACGGACGGACAGACGCACAGACGCACATAGCTACATCGATTTACTTTTCGACGCTGATACGATACGTGCCTTTGGCACTAGATCTACCTCGTTTAGATCGATGCGTTACAAATGGAGAAGTAATATTAATACACCCATGCCCTTTTTCGTATGCACGAGTATAAAAAAAGAAAATACAAGTATTTACATTCCCATTTCATAATTTTCAAAATTCAAAAAAATTCTTTAACAAACAAAAATTAATTTACTAAAAATGTTCACTTAAAAAAAATATGAATTTCCAGTATTATTGTTTTTTAAAGTTAAATAAAAAAATAAATAATTAAAAAAAAAAAATTTCATCAAAAATATCCTTTTTTTTTATATTAAATTCTTATCATATCTCTTTCTACCCCAGTTTATTTTTATCAAAATCTCTTTCTACCCCTGCTTTTCACAGAATTTCAAAAATATTTTTATTGCCTTTGTATCCCTTTTTTTTTTGTTTCTTAAATGTTTATTTTCCTTTGTTTCAATTTATTTCTGTGCCGTTCTCATATTTCTTTACCTTTTCTTTTCACATTTCACATTTCTTTCGTCTCTTTCTCACCCACGTTTCTTTTCTAAAAAAATATAAAACCGTTACTTTATTAATAATGACAAACCGTTACAATCAAATAAAAAATGTTCTAATATTAAACGAAAATATCAAACAAATTTTCAGTTTTTAATATTTTACTCCTATTCTATGCCTTGTTTTCTTTTTTCTGTCATTTTGTTTCTAATACCCATTTCATACCCATTTTGTACCCTTCTCTTTCCTCTTTTCACCCTCCCTTTCAACTGTTTCAACCATTCAAAAATGAAATTATTGAAAATGAATTAATTTTCATTTTAGTTTCTAACGTTGTTGTTGTTGTTTGTGTACAATTTTTTACCCTACAATTATAATGACAGTTATAACATTTCATATTTTTGTTTTTTATTTCAAAATCGGAACTTTACAATAAAAAAAACAGTTAATAGTTAACAGTTAAATAAATAAAGAACAGTTAAGTTTTGAGTGGATTTGAAAAAAAAATAAAAAAAAAAAATTTGATACTTGTATTGGTCGATTGAACAACTACAAAAAAAAAATATGGAAATATATAAAATCAAAGACAAAGTAAAGGAAACTTCAAGAGAAAGAAAGAGAAAAAAAATGTTGAAATAAAAAATTAAAATATAAACAAAACACAAGGACTTATAGAAAACTTTCAAGTTTTCTTGAATAGCACTTGGTACAAAAAATGTTGAAAGCAAAAAAAATATAAAAAAAAAAAAAAACTTTAACAGTTCTTTTGAAAACTTTCTGTTTTTTATACCCGTATGACTATATATTCAAAGGGTATAATAAATTTGCCATTACGTTTGTGACGCAGAGAAGGAGAGGGGGTAGATATAGACTCAAGTGTATGGATCGGATCAGAATCGAAAAATAAATGGATTTAGCTATGACCGTCCGCCCGTCATCACGATAACTCAAAAAATAGAGGAGCTAGGATTATGAAATTTTCACAAATTCGTTAACCGGAATCGCTATTTAAATCGAGTCATTTTGGTTCACGGGTTCGAGTACCTGCAATACAACTTCTAATTTTATATGAGCATTACTCTATACCTATTGAAGTTGGATGTCTGAAATTTTGCCAAAAGTAGTTTAGTATAATGGCCAAAGTTGCTGCAAAATTTGGTTTGTCTACTGCAGAGGGTTCGAGTAGCTGCCATACAACTCCTTCTTTTATATGAGCATTACACTACACCTGATGAAGCTAGGTGTCTGAAATTTTGCAAAAAATAGTTTAGTGTAATGGCTAAATGGCAAAGTTACTGCAAAATTTGGTTGGTCTACTGCTGAGGGTTTCAGTAGCTGCCATACAACCCCTTCTTTTATATGAGCATTACTCTACACCTAATAAGGCTGAATGTTTGAAATTTTGCCAAAAATAAATAACCGGATGATATAATGTATATGTTACGGTCATGCGGGTATCCCAGAGTTGACACAGTCTACTCTACTACACTCTTCCTCGTTTTCCGTATATATTTGAGTGTTTGGAATTGCGAATGGTGGGGTTAAAGCTGTGAAAGAAAATAAAAAAATAAAAAAAATAAAATTATAACGGAAAAACAAAACTCAATTTGCAAATAAAAGTTTCTTCGTTTTTTTAGTCTCACGATAGCAACACAGAAATGGTCTAGGAATTGGAAATATTTAACCGGAAGTTACCAGTAAAAATGTTATAAAGTTTGTTATTGCTCTTACTTTATTTTTCCTAATTTTCATTTATTTAGAATTTATTAGTTTAGGTGTTCGGTATATATACATATATAATTATATATTTATATATATGTACGAATAGGATACTAGAAATTCTGGGAAATTTTTATTAGTTCAAAATTGTTAGATTAAGAATTTATTGTTAATTTCATTTTTAATTGAAGTGGAGGTGTTTTAATCGAAAGTTATATAATTGTATAAGTTTTTTGGATTTGGAATTTTTCCAAGATTAAAATGAACTTATCTTTAATGAAAATTGTTTTCCAAAAGATTGTTGAAGGCGTTAAATCTTCTTTCAATCTTATTGCTTATTTTTTTTTTATCAAAAACAAACACTTACTAAAATATTTTTTGAAAAAGTTTGTAATTTTATGGATTTACTTTTCGTCGACGTACAGTTAGTAATATTTGTTTCTATGAAACAGTGGAGTATTTGGGATTAATTAAGTGTAAGTAGAAAAGGTTGCAGATAAATAGAGTTTTCTTAACAAGTCTGAGAGATTTGAAAAGCTTAGAACTACTAGAACAAAGAAGATAGTTTTTGGTGTCCAAGACTATGTAAATTTTAGCATTTAAATTAATACTTGTTCTGGGTTGAGGTTGAAATCTCGCTTCAGTAAATATCTTTATTTTTATATTCCAGAAAAGGCTCATAATTTTGACTTTTTATCCACCTCTAAAATCCTTAAAAACAAGATTTTCAAAAAGTATTTACTAAACCAGGATTACGGCACGCTCCTGCGTAAGATAAAAACGACTTTCAGATCAAGTAATCTAGTTGAAATGGAAACTGAAGATTTTGTATTGAAAACCTTTTAAGTGCAATTAGAATTAACAAAAAAAGGTAAGCTTACCTTGGATAACAAAATAATTCATTAGGTTTTTTAGTATCATAAAAACATGTCTAACCCAAGTAAGAAAAAGTTATAATAAGTTATATTTTATAAAAACGCCGGAATCCCAAAACAAATTCTAAAAAAAGGTAATCGTATACCATAAGTACACGGCTTTTATAAATTCGTTTATTATGCGTATGTTGAGATTATGAAACCATATTGAGTCCAATGTATTTCCTAAAGTTGGAAACCCGTTTGTGTACGACTTAATTACATCTTCCTTCTTAATATCCCTCAAATTTCTCCCCATCCCCCATAATCCAAAATTTCCGAATAACCTCCACAATTCCCAGTTCCCCACAAAGCACAATCGCATAATCCTCATCAAACATTTCCATCCTTGTAGCCAACTGTACTTTCATATCACAGGTTCCTTCCGAAAGTTTGGTTCAATAAGGGTGTGGTTTTTATGCGTAAAAGTCGCACACTACCCAAAGAAATACCGCACGTGGGGCTTTCGAGTGTCTCTTCCCTGGAAAAAAAAACAAAAATCGCATCTAATATAAACAATAATTTTCAGTGGTGCCCACGTATATTTACAAAATAAACGTCAAATAAAACCGTGTTTTATTATGAAATGAATCTATTTTAAGTGAGTAAACTTTTTTTTTTTAAGTTTTTTTCATTTTAAATTAGAAAAGTTTACATTTTTGTTAATTTTGAAAATATAAGTAATTGTTAAAGTTTTTATATTTTTGTTTTATTTACAAAAATAATAAAAAAAAATTTAAAATGTTTAATTTCAAAATGAATAGAATTGAAAAGATTGTTTCAGTTTTTGTTTTATAAGATTGCAAGGAACCGGAAGTTGAAAATTATTTTCATTGTATAAAATGCATTAAAAATTGAAGTTTATTTAAATTTTACAGTAAATAGGGTATAAAACAAAAATGTATAAAAGAAAATTGGAAAAATTCCGAAAGTTTTTTATTTTAAAAAAATTTTACTATTCAAAAAATTTTAATGTTAAAGTTTAATCATAGTGTTAAGTTTAAATTGATTACAGTTTATTTTGAAATCTGAGATTTTTGAAAGTTTACTTGGCAAAATTTGGCAGTATTTTTAAACTTTGTTCGACTTGTTCGACATTAAAAATCTTAAATTGTGATTAGGTATCAAACAATAATAAACTTGGAAATTAAAATAGAAAGTAAGTCTGAATTTGCTGGAAATTATAATTAAATTTATGATATTTAAGGTAATTTAGCCTATGGAATTAAGATTTAATAAGCGGAATATTCTTCATTTCCTATACATATACAAGAGACCTTTATTTTGTAATCAACTATAATGAAATTAATAAAGTGACAGAGGAAATAAATGTGAGTAAAACTGTGAGTGCGATAAAAGAAGCAACAGCTCCTACTTTGAAAAGTGGTTCAGAGAGAACGACCCGAAAACCAACAGGCTGACCAGAATACGAAAAAATTGTTTGAAACCTGTTGAAAATATTTGGACTTTACAGTCGGCTAAAAATATGGAATTGATATAAGTGATAATTTAATAATTCTTAAATAAAATTAAGCCTGTTAACTTTTAATTCTCTTTAGAATGAGATATAAAACCTACCGCGAAACTTATCTCTATTGGAATTTATAACTATAAGCTTTTTTTCCATTGCCTAAAATTGCATCGGATTTTCATTCAAATGCAAAATTAGCCAAGTAGGTCAAGATAGTCAACTATATAGAATGCGCTTCTGTAATTTGTTAGATGGACCAAAAACCTAGTCACATAGAAAATTTTGATTTTCCATATATACTTTTATTAAAGTAGTACTAGCCCCCTAAAACGTATAAAATAAAAAATTGAAGGTAGATCTTGGGAATTGGTTACTGTTTTAAATTAAAGTAAATTGCTGGTATAAGAAACAGTTCTTTTAATGTTTGAAATCTTTTAAGCTTAAAATATTGAAAATTTTCACTAACCAAAAATTGATGGTAGATCTTTTGCATTTAAAAGTGTTTTAGTATAAAAGTAAATTGCTGAAATGAGAGATGGTTCTATTTTCAGTTAATCTTAATCCAGCAATTTACATAATTTAATTCTTAAGAATTTATGGTCAGATTTCTAATATTAATGTATCACTAACTTACAGAATGAAAAATAAACCCATAGACACAGGCAAATTAATATAAAAGTATATAATAAAAATAGAAAAAATATACCATATAAACATACATAATATATTTTATTTCTGCATTAGTAAATTTTAAATACCTATTAGTTTTTAAAAACTAGAAAATTTTATAATATTAATTTTTAAATTATAATTGCAATGGGAATTGGACAATATTAAATTATTATTATTACACATATGATAGACCACAAAACGATTTCAATTCAATAATAAACCTCCAGAGTAAAAAACTATATTTAAAAATAAATATTGGTCAATTAGAATACGATACCATAATTACATTCTATAATTGTTTATGGAAATGTTAAAAAATGGAAAATGTTTTATGAAAATTTTTTACAAATCTGACGGTTCAATAAAAAATTTATAAAATTTATTAAAAAAAAAAAATTAAACCACAGATTTTTATTAAATTTAAAAAAAACATTGAATTTCATTCAAAATTTAATCAGTTATATTAAATATATAAAATAAAATAAATAAAAAATTTAAAATACAATAAATATAAAAACGTTCCGATTTCAATTAATTATAATTCGGTTATTCTACAAAATTCACTATCAATTGCAGATTTTTAACCAAATATAATAATATAAAACCAAATTAAAAAATTAGTATAAAAATTAAATCGATTTTTATATTATGTGGTATTTATTTGATCGTAAATATAATTGTATTATTAGGTGTTTATATAAAACAATTTAAATAAATACTAGGATCTGGAGTAATTTGTTTTGAGCGGTTTTAGATTTGTTTTTAAATTCATTTGTAACTTTTGATAAAAACCAAATCCCGATGATGAATATTATTAACTATTTATTTCCTCTGGCAACCACATTCACTCCTCGTTAGTATCGCGAAGCGCTCAAATTCGACCGAGTTTTGCATTAAAATTATGCCGCGACCGGTAATTTTTTGACCGAATAAGTCGACTAATATATATGATGATATTGTCAAGACAAAATATTATAATGTTTATAACGTTCTCTAATAAGATATTTTTAATAACCCCCAAAATGTTCCGAAAAGTTTTATGCATATCACATATACGTGTACGATTTGGTTAAGGGGAAGAACTTTTATATCGTTCTTATAAACTTTAAGCCTAAATTCTTCATATCCTATAATCCGCAGTATCAAACTGTTAATTTTGTATCAAAGGATCAAAGGCTCCAATTAAAAGCTAGGTTTTAAAAAAAGCATGGTTGTAGAGTTTTCTAGTCTCATACTCCTGAAAAATAATAGCACAGCTTCAAGTGGCAGCGTAATGAACCACAATATAAACAATAAATGGCTACATTTGCTAATAAAAAGTTTAACATAAGCACTTATAATTTTTTTAGAGCCATATTTCTATAGCTTTTGAATACATATATTTGGTTCTTGAGTAACATCTTCATTTTTAAAATTTAAAAATGGTCTGATATCTGTTGTTACAAACTATAGTTTATATTTTTTTTATTACAATGAAGTAACCACGGTTTGAACTCAAGAGCCTCAACTTTGAAAGCTCGACGTCCTAACTAAAGGCTCTTATTTTCATTATATTTATGAATTAAGTAGTATAATTGCATAAATTTAGGCGCATCTTAAAATTTTTAAAATAAGAGTGAAAGAAATTCCTTAACATTGAGTTAAAACACTTTGGATGCTCATTAATGATAATGTCATATTAATGAGATGGTAAAGGTATACTTTTTATAAATAGTATTTTTTTTTTAAATACTGTAGAAAATTTTATGAAAATTCAGGAATTTCAGTCACAATTATTTAACAAAAAAACAGACAATAAAAAACGATTTAATTTTTTTTCATAAATATTTTCATTAATCGTGTATACCGGTAGCTTTAAATGATTTCCATTTTTGGTCCTTCCATGTTTATATATTTAGTAATTATTTTGTACTTGTGGATTGTGCAATTATTAATAAAGAATAAAAATTATTTTCCAATTATCTGGGAATAATAAAGAAAAATTAAAAATAAATTGAAAATATTTTAATTAAGAAAAAATTTTTATTATTTTTTTATATTTTGGTTTTATTTTATATATTTACATATTGTTTACAGGGCAACAGTTTTGTTGGATTCAATTAAATGGAATCCAAAATGAAAATTAATTTTTATACGGATTTTAATTAACTTTTTTTTGTATTCTTTTTAAAAATTTTTTTTTATTACTGATCATTAAACAAAGTTTGTAATAATCTCCAATTAAAACAGTTATATTTAAGAGGAAAATGAATTATAACAGTTAATTTATATATGAGGATCAAACTATATTATAAAGATAGATTGTAAAGGGATGTGCGAAGATTTTAGACTTTTTAAGGATTCAGACTTTTTCAAATGAAATGTACTGAGTAGAACCGCAACGTTCATTTATCAGTTCGATATGGTACCCCAGTACCTTAAAGTATTTCTAAAACTATGGATTATTAAATAAGTTTTATATTGTGTTCTAAAGGAAGTCAGAAGTTCTGATACGAATTTTATAATATTTTATTTCAGTGTGGGACTTGAACCAACTGAAACGACTAGATTTAAAAAACGTAGTCTCCAATTCTGTAGTAGACACTAAAAATACGAAAACAATTAAGAAAAATCCAAAAAAGTGACATCAAAATTTTTGAGGGCTATTTGTCGAGACGGGTTTAAAAGTCGATCTATTTGAATCTTGCTACAGCATTAAGGTTTTACTAAAAAATTGGTTAGTACTTTTTTTTAAATATGGCAGAGTGGCTACTAGGTCCCTAGGGACTTATAAGTTTTTGGGGTTTCAAAAATTGTAAAAGCGTAAGAAACTTATTATATTAACCGGAACTTTATTTTTTAATTTTTGTGAATTAAATTTCCAAAAAGAACCTTATAAAAATTTGATTCCGATAAGGTTTCGGAACGATATTTTAAATGGCGACAAAATAAATATCGTTTCAGAACTTTTCATTTTGTTTCGGACCCCTGAGTTTTACATCAAAATTAATCGGCGAGTCCGAAATAAAATTTTACTCCAGTACTATTATTTGTGGTTGAACTGCGTTTTACATTTAAAATTTTGATTGACATTATCTTAAATGTAGCGGAAGACGGTTTACTCGAGAAATAACTAAAATTTGGCAAAAAAAATTTTTGAGAATATGTTAAATATTTTGTACGCTTTGTATGTGTTGCGATAACTTCGAACCATTTAAATGCAGTTCCATGGCATATATAAACATGACTTATACCATTAAAACGAGATTAATTTGAAACTTAATCATACGAAGTACGGCACCCCTTCTGATCACTAGTCTGTATTTCTTTCGACTGGATTTTGATGTGTCTGTATTTTATTTGCCTTTATTTTCATTTGGCTGCCTGTACTAAACGTTGAGATGCTCGGCGCTTATCAAAAAGTTTCATTTATAAGTTCTGCATGAATTTTCCAAATTTACTATGCTTCTGTACGATTGAGGCTTTAATACAAAAACTTTTAAAAATATTTCAATATAACAAAAAACCACAGCAGTAAATTAAAGTCAAATCATAATTATAAAACCAATTTCCCATCATACAAATCAAAATTACTAGCAAAATTTTCTCAATATTAATATTTTGCACTTAAATTTTGCTACATTGAACAATAAAGTTAAATTGTACCATTGTCATAATTCTTTTTTTTTTTTTGTTTTAATTTCTTACCACCTTTTATAAATATCTGCTGACATAATTTAACATTCCAAAATACAGACACATTACAATATCATTATAAGATAAAAAACAACAAACACAAAAAATTACTTGTTATGTGACAGGTAATTTGAAACTTTAATTTTTGAATTTTCATCTTCTTCTCTTTATTTTATTACGCTTAGCCACCGTATTCAACGTCTGGATTTTCTATTATTATTATTATTATTATTATTAATTTTTTTGAGGTCACAAACAAACACAACAACAATAATTAACAACAAAATAACATAATGTCAAAAACCATGGCAACTATAACATAATGTTATGTAATACATTAATTCACATAACACCATAAAAGAAAATAGAAAAAAATAATAACAAAACTAAGAAATACTAAATCAGTGAATGATGTATTTTCTTAATATACTTATAATATCAGTGTACCACATAAGACCTCTAGTTAAACTTTACAATCTATTGACTATTTCTTAACATAATTTACACCCCAACCCAAGAATACGAAACCCTAAGTCATCATAACATTTTGTACATATTCTTCTTTGAATATTGCATGACTTTAGGTTATATCATAGTATGTGCGTGTGTTATATACACATTAACTATAAACATATATTTTATATACATTTACCTATCGCATATACGTATATCTAGTATTACGAATGAACCGAAATGTGATGTGAACCGAAAATATATTTAAGAAAATAAAAAAAAAAAAAACTAACAGACATAAAAAGTAACGAAATAAAAAAGACAAAAGATTTGAAATACAAAAAAAAAAAAAATAAAAATCTTTTTAAAGATAATTACACCTGTGATGATTAAATTATAACCTAAAATAAAAGAAAAAACCCAAAAAAAAAAATCGAAACTTGGTTGTAGGTTGTAGGTGGAATTCCAAAATTAGTTTGTTGTTACCTTTGTTGCCGTTACGAAGAAATTTTAGATTTAGTCTTAACACACTACCATAACATAAATGTCTGATCACCAAACATTTGGAATTTATTACATTTGAAGTGACCATATGCTCTAAACTTACAAAATATTATTTTGTGGTACTATAATTTTGTTGAATATAATATGTATTACATTGTACAATATTTAAACTATTTTGATGAGGTGACCATACGTACGGTATGCGTAAAATGCATTCTAAAGAATGGTATCGAGACCTGGCTTCGAGTTTTGTAAACAGTGGGATATTGGTAATCATAAATAAATGGTTTAGAATCATATTATGTAGGATATTCTGGCCTCGAACAATCACAAACAAGGATTTATGAAATTCAGCTGGAGAGCAACCAATAAAGCATCAAATAAGGAAAAGTAAATGAAGATGGGTAGGTGGAAACGCTGCGAAAACACTACTGATACATAGCGCAAGGCTAAAGAAGTCATGGTTAGCTAAGTAACACCTGACGCACAACAATAATAAAGGAGCTAAAGTCAATAGCTATAGCTTGAGAGAGTGCAAACAACAGCACATAACAGAGTTCTACGTAATGTCTAGTGGAGTCATTACTCCCAAGAGGAATAAGAAAAAGAATGTGTATGATATTCAATATAATGTTGCGGTGGTATTTGTAGCAGTTTTATATATACGAGTTTATGAACTTTTTGCATGATTTTGTTATCCAATACATAACTTATAATTTCATGTATTAACTGAAAAGTATTCAGGTCTATAAACACCAGTTTTTCTTGTAAACTTAATAACAACAATAAGATATTACGACGAAAGATAGACTCACGCCCTCGTCTAATAAGCCAAATACTTAACCACTAACCCACCGTAGTCCCTAATAGACCTACTAAAAGAAAAAAAATAAATAAAGTCCTATAATTATAAAATATTTAAAAACTTTAAAATTAACCGAAAAATTCAAAAAAATCTGGCCACCCTAAATGTCAATTTTTTTTTATTGAATTCCCAAAATCCCTTGAAGATTTCTTTTCGAATTTGAAATTCGAAATCAATTAAGAGAAATAAAAAACAAAAACTAAGAAAATAAATTAAATAATAAATGGAACGAAGGGGAAATGGTCACTGGTCATTGTTAAAAATTACTACTAAATTTTTTTTTATCAAAAAAATCATTTGGAGTTTAACTGATTTTGAAAAAAAGACCTTTGACATGCAAACAAAAGAATATATAAAAAAAATACCAAGTTGAAGGACAGTAACTCTAGTAATTGTAATTAATTAATTGAAAGTGAGAGGAATTTTTTTTTTTAATTTTATTGATAATTTTGTTTCGTGTAACGCTTCAGCTAATTTTGAAAGTTTAATTTCTGTTTTTTTTTTTGATTTATTTTTTAAATCAATTGAAATTTATTACACGGTTTAATTTAATGATGATTTATTTTCAATTAATTAGCGTTAAAATTAAATTAAAATAAATCAAATGGAAATCGCTGATTTTTTTTTTAAATTTATTAACTTAATGAAATTATATGGTACTCGATTACTATTTATTAAATTTTTTGACCTGGTTTTAATTAATTTTTTTTAATTTTATTATAAAATTGATTTTATATTATCAAATAAATATAGATATATTATGTACCTATAGGTATTAGAAACGGATAAGAAACGGATTCCCTTAAGCCCCTAAAAACCACATTATCTGAACAATGGCGAAGTGGCATTTCGCTGTAAGAGGATCCTCAAATGGGATACAGAGCTTATGTCCATTTTCAAAATGTCAACTCCCAAAATGTTGATTCCGAAAATGTCAATTCTAAAAATTTCGACTTCAAAAATGTCAAAAAAAAACTTGTTTCAAAATCAGGGTTTTGTCTTATTTTCCAGAATATTTGTATATATATTTTCTCCATGATGACATTCAAGTTCAAGTCGACATTTAAGTCCTCATTTTGAGAGCCGACATTTTATACAAGTTGACAATTTAAATTCGACATTTTGGGAGTTAATATTTTGAAAATCGACATAAATTCCCTGACTCATCTTGACAAATGGATCTTTAAGGATTTTATAATCTTAGTTCGTTATTTTTTTTATTTTCGAAGCCTTGAAAGCTGTCTATGCCTGCAGCTTTTATACCTTTCAAAAAATGATGTATTATACTTATTAGTTCTACTTTTGATTACACCATATTAGGGTTCTAAAGCTTCCTAAAAACATAACTAAGATTTCTATAGAGCTCAAAGGAGTCCTATTGAGTCAAAAAAATAGAAAAACTTAAAATTAAAAAGCTACCTTCTCCAATAAATTATAAGATCTCCCGAAATAAAAGAATATCATTTAAATATTTCCAATTAATATTTTTTAATACTAATTCATACTTTAGAGGCCTCGGTGGATTAGTGGGAAAGCATTTGACTTACTAATCGAGGGGTTGTGGTTCGATTCACGTTCTGGTCATGACTTTTTTTAATTGAAAATTATTATTGCAAATTTTTATTTGAATTTTTCATTACAAATTCCCATGGTAACCAAATACATATTGTAAATATACGAAATATATGATGTAAACAAAATAAATAATATTACTTATAAATTGCTAAAAAGTATTGAAAGTGGGTGCCCAACGAGCCGCATTGCCTATGTAATAGGATGGTACATGCTATCCCCCATTTCAAAACAACAAAACAATCCATACTTAATTCCAATAAGTATTAACTGGTTTTATTGGAAAACTCTTATTGATTGTCTATTTTAAATTTTTATCAAAACATAACTCGAAAAAAAAATATTTTAAATATTAATAGAAATCTTTTTAATTTAATAATTCTATCAAATACCATTTTAAATGTAAAAATAATATTCATAAATGTTCATAATTGTGCAATTAAATATATATAACATTCAATATTTGATATTTCCTACCAAAAAAAAAAAAATAACGTTTATTTTTAATTAATTCTTTCAGAACATCACAAACAATTACGATAATTTTAATTCCAAAAATTTTTGCTTCATAAATCAAATAAATTTGAAATTAATTTGGAATAAAAGCAATTTTCATTTTCAAAAAGAAATTTTCCAGCCTTTTTTTTTGTACTCGTATATTTCGAAAATGAATATTTTTCATTTTTGGTCTAGTTAGCAATTTAACTGACCAACTTTTATTCAGCCTGTCTATCCAAAATATTTAATTTCTAATATACAATATTAAAGTGATATTATACATTGTTTAAATGAGGATATTTAAAATTAGTATTATAACTCTAAATTAGTACTGACATAGGCTTATTCGAAAATTAGATAAATCACGATTTCAGAAGCTTAAATCACGATTTCTCTAGGCGGAAGCTTAGCCAATTAAAAAACCAATAACTCGCAGATATAGAATACCATATAACTCAAATACAAAATATTACAATATAAACAAAATATAAAACTGCAAATATTGAAAATCTAAAACGTTTCTACATGTTATAAGGCCTAGTACTATCTCATGTTTAAATTGTATGTTGAAATCAATAACACCAATTATAATAACACGAATATAATATGACCCCCCGTTCCAACATGTACCTATGGTATAGACAGGCTTATTAGCCTAACAGTTGAACAGTTAACGCTTAAAAAAAAAAAAAAAAAAAAGACCAATTGTGTTTCGAATTCTATAATTCTAATATGGGAACATATTTTCGAAATTATTTCGAACTTTAAATTGAAAAAATAACTGTAATAAATGGCACATTGTATAGTTGCATATTCTTTTCAAAGCCAGCTTGATAATGTAATAAAAGCTGAATTACGTGCTTAATACTATTTTAAAATTTCTAAAACATGGGTTTATTCGGACAAGTTTGAAACTCATTGATTACTTTAAATGAGTAGTTCTGTCAGACCCTAAATATGGTATAGCACAAAATAGTATATTTTCGGCTGACCACAAGACATATTATATTTAAACTCTTTTCAGTTCAGTTTAACTACAATTTCGTTGCATTCGGACCCATTGCCATTTCTGTAGGTTGATTAACCACAAGATTGCTTTGATTTTGAAATTCATGACTCTGAATACTCCTTTTTTTCTATTAATACTCTTTTTGTGAAGTTAGAAAGATATATTACTCCACTTTTTATCCTTTGACGCAACCAATTTGTTCATCGTATTATAATAAAAGCAGGAATCATCAATACCTAATCGAAACAAGCTCTATAAAGATAGCATCAATAGGTTGTGCTTTGCAATATGCTTTATAATACTCTGACAAGATTTTTCATTGCTTCCGCCAGGTTTTTGGCGGAGGATTAAAAGTGAAGGAATATATCTATTTTAGAATGCCAAAAACATTTTTATTTAAAGATTATACTTAAACAATTCACTTTTCCAAATCAGAACATTTGTAATATACACTCAACTCCAAATCACTGCAATTCCAATAACCATAAATATTTTAACCTCTTTCAATTTAATTTCATTCTGTAGAATATTCAAATTTAATTATTGAAACACTAGAAAGTATAGAACAAAAAATAAGAATAGATATTCCGAAAAAACAAAGCCTACCTCCTATATATATATATACATATATAAATAAAAGGAATCATAAAATGCTAATAATGGAAGCAAATAAGAAGAAAATTAATTCAATTAAAAATAAAAAGATAGAATATAGGATCTTGCACTTTTTTTTCAGTTTTTTGCTTTTTTTCTTGTTGTTCTTTTTTCCTTTTATTAATTTTCCATTATATCTATTGTTTTCTTTCTACCAATTCTTTTTTTCTTTTTTATCTTTCTATCTCTTTCATTTTTACTGCTTTTATTTTGAATTCGCACTAGGTAACGCTGTCTAGGATGCGTAAAAAAAAATAACAAAAAAAAAGTAGCATGCAACAATGTATAGGAGAAACAAAAAAAAAAAATCCTTTGTTAAAGGATGTGATTACCATTTTTTTTATTATACTTAAGTGTATGATTATATTGTATGTGTATGTGTATAAATTAATTTGTATATATGTATATTACAAAAAAAAAAAAAAATAAAAAAAATAAAATGTAATAAAACACAGAAATTCATATCCATTATTATTATCTCATAGCAACTTCAAATTATTCCTCTTGATTTTAAAGGATAATGCTTTGAACAGTTTTTTCAATTAGTCTTTCTCTTTCTATCCTATTCTTTCTTTCTCTTTTACTAATTTTGTTTTATACCATTAATGTTTTTCCTGAAATTAAATTCAAAAACATTTCTCTCTAATAAATTCTGAATAAAATTTTTTTATTTTTTTTTTGGAATAATGAAAAACGATGATAAGGAGGAATACATATATTTTGATAATATTTGAATGTTAATGTTGATAATCATGATATTGATAATGATACTATGTATGTATAGATGATGATATTGACATTTACATTTTCTTGTTTTCTGTTTTGCTGTTGAAGTGAACAATAATTTTGACAAATTAATTTTTTTTTAAAAAGATAGATAGAGACAAAAGATCCGAAAGTTGAAAGAATATAATAATATAAAAATCATTCCTAAGTATAAATTGTTACTTTATAGGATCAGTAAAAATCCCACCTTAAGATGAAGCCAAAGAAAAAGCCAAAATGAGAATAAAATAAAAAATGTTGAATTTAGATAATGAAAAAAATCCGAATATAAAAAAAGACGTGATAGAAAATTGGATAAATCCCAAATTAAATCAAAATTTGTTAAAAAATTTTAGATCTCTTTTTTTTTTTTTTGAATAATTTTCGTGTATATTTGAATGTAATAATTAAAGGATGAATTGCATACTTTTAGGAAAATTTAATTTGATTGTGTCGTTAGTGAGGATGGAAAAATTAGGTGAAGGAAGCTTTTAAGCTGTTTTAGGAGGCAATATTATGAGCTTTAATTAGTTTTCTGTTTTGACTTTGTAGGAAAATGTGATTTTTAAGAATTCAAGTTAAAAGAATATTAGTGTTAGGTTGCATTTATTTTGGAGCTGTGATTAGTGATAAGAGCGTCGATAAGAGCGTAGCTTACAAAATCTATTTTTTTTTATCGATGATCAAAGCGATGCTCCAATATAAGCACCTTAATTTTAATCATGTGTATAGTTCTACGCTTTGCTCTTATCGACGCTTTTATCATTTATCGCATTATCATTTATCTCCAACATAAACGAACCCTTAGAGAGGTTAATACTTTTCAAATGCAGGGTATCTAATCAGTTGAAAGTGATGTTTAATCGGGGAAATATTAAAATAATATTTCGAAAATAATGGCTATATAAGCTCTAAGTCCATATCAAACAACTATTCGTAAGCGAACTTTATTTCCAAAAATTTGTTTCGTGAAATACTAACATCAATGTCCAATGCTCATCACAATCTTGAGAAAGCAAACTCGACATAAAAACTGTATCTTTTTTTAAAAAAAAACCACAAAAGATTCAATGAAAGTGTTTCACGCTTAATTTTTTGTGAATTCCTCTAGAAAAATAGCAGTTGAAATCCACATGCATATTTAATCTACTAACATGTAGACACATTGATCCATAATCACCCAAACTATTTATCTGAGTTCAGGCCTAGCTTTAAAAACAAATAGTTCGTGTCTTTGCTAATTAAAGTCAACTTTTTGACATGTTCTAATTAACATTTGTGTAATTTTAATATTTCATCATTTTAAATTTTTTAACTGTTTGATATGTCATATCAATACTTCAACTTCACCCTTCAATTTACTTTTATTATTGTGAATACATTCTGAAATAATTGTTTGTAAATACATTCACAATAACAAAAATGAATTTTTAATTGTTTTTGTGAATAAATTAAAAAATTATTGTTTGTAAAATGTAAATTCAAATTGAAGATTCATATTTAATTTCTTATATACAATAAATAGATATTTAATAAATTTAAATATATTTTGCCTCCACCCTATTTATGTTGAGTTGTCAGATCAATATATATACATATATATATATATATATATATATATATATATATATCTATTTAAACAATATTTATGTATTTATATTTGAATATTTGAATGTGAGAGATAATATATATATATATATATATATATATTATATATATGAAAACATTTGTGTATTTATATAGAAATAATAAACAAACATACTTGTATATTATATTTTAAAAATATCCTAGAATATAGAAGGATGCCTATATTTAATTGAATTTGAAATTATCTTATTTATTTTGTTAGTTTGCTTTGCTTTTGTGATAAGAGAGAATATTTGTAAAATTGGGTTTCAATTTTCATTTATATTTTATATAATTATGTATATACATAATATAATATAATAAAATATTTTTGTGTTAGTTATACATTATAGATTATAATATTGTATATATTAATATAGACGATATATTTCAAGTTTACATTGAAAATGAAGGTGGATTTTTAGAGTTTGTATACAATGTTTTTACGCTATAATGTAACTTGGTGGTTTTTTGATGACTGTGTAAATTCGTTTATTTTACTATGTTTTTGTTTATGGATTATATTAAAAAAAATAAAATAAATTAAATTTATTATATTTAAATTTAATTCTTGATTTGTATATATTTAAATACGTAACAGAATAAATAACAGCATAAAGAGACAATAGAGGGGGGGTAAATAAAATTTAAATCAATTAAAAGTTAAAATATTATTGTAAAGTATTTTGCAAAAATAATGAATTATTCATTTTTGTATTTAAATAAAGTTAGATTAAGTATATGAGAGCTTTAAACTTTAAGGAATTAATTAAAGTAATTTTTTTTAGGGAACTAAAAATAGAACTTTTTTTAAATTTGTGTAGTTACGACTTTAATACACCAAAACCACCCACATTTTGAACCAAACTTTAGGGTTTGAAGGGTGATACAAATGTACATTTTTGATCGCGCATAAGGATGTCGACGGATTTGGAGAATTTGGCTTTTGGATATTTAGGATTATCGGAAGACATGGGGAATAAGAAAAATGGTTGGGAAATTTCAAAGCAAGACCTTAGCTGGTCCACTAAGCAAACTTTTTCACATATCCTTTGTTTGTGGAACTTACCCTCCTATCTCGAAAAGGGTGCCCAGAGCAATCCTGAAAATTATAGATCAATTGCTCTAAGATCAGTACTAGCAAAGGTTATGGAGTTAACAAATAATTTCCATTTAAAAAGATATCTGGAGAGTAATGGCCTCATAAGTGACCAACAATATGGTTTTAGGTCAAATAGATCAACAGGTGACCTGTTGACTTATTTACACGTTCAACATAAGAGAACTTCTAATAACTTCTGCTGATAGAGATTTCCATGTTTAATAGTACTACTACATAAAAGTACTTATACATTATATTGAATAATTTGTTTACCAAAAAAGCACATTTGTATTCCCAAATGTTCATAAGAGTTAATTTATTAAATCAAATTTTGGAATGCATTTTATAAAAAAGTTAATTTAATGTCCAAAGGAATGCTTTATAAAACATTATTAAATATAAAACCATTGGAAATTAGAAAATTATTATTAAAATAAATCCAGTATATACTTTCTATACATTTATTTGTTTATATAATTTTTTTATATTAAAAGCAATATTCGCTCTGAATATTTCAAAATGTTGATTTTCCAAATTAAAATTCTATTAAATTTTCATAATTTTCGAATTAAATTTTTCAAAATTACCAATTTCTATTTCAAAAACATTTTCCAATTCATTTCAAATCATTTTTATTTTTAATTTAACATAAATTGTCAATATTTTCTAAAATTTACGTATACAAAATGGTTCTAATTAAAATTAAATTTGAAATATACAAAAAAATTAATTCATTTGTAAATGAATAAATATAATTATAAATGAATGTTGCATTCATACAACTGTGAGTTGAATTATTAACATTGTGGATTAGTTTCTTGTAAATTTGGTGGATGAATAAACTCGCGGTTGTTAATACCTCAAATTTCGACTAAATACTTATTCCAAATTTTATTACGCATTCGTTCCATCGGTGACTCCACTCAAATGATCTGTTCGCACACGTCTCAGTACATTTACATTTGACGCCACTCAAACAGTAAGCGCATGTTAATTGGAAGGATGTAAATAAGCAAGTTGTCGCTCAACTCAAATTTTAAGTTCGCTTACATATTGAGCAATGTCCTTGCGCTCATACTTCGAGCGGATTTATATATTAAGTGTATACTATACTATATATAAAAGTTACAAACTATTCCAATTTACTATTATTTAATTATTTAGTTGATTTGAGACGCGCTGAACTCATTTTTGAGGCTGCTCAACCTGTCAGCGCATGTCAATAGCTTAAATTATAAGCGGATTTAAAGTTTAAGTTAAGTTATGAATTGCGTCAAAATTTGAGCTTTTAACAACCTTGGTAATCTCTAATACTCAGATATTGAGGGCTTTTGAAGTTTAGTCGATTTGGCAAATCCTATAGATATTTTGGGGATTTTTACTATAGAAATGGTTTTTTTTAAATACCTATTCAGAAATTCTATTCATATTTATAGCTAAAATCATGTGTTGACTCAAAAACAAACTTCACGCGGTACCATCGACTATAAAATTAATTTGAATTATTTTAGAAAACATTTGCCTTCAACTTTCCCTTGAGGGTATCTTAAGGGTACGTAATGGCATCAGAAACTTGGAACATAAAATTTTAAATTTTTTAACTATTTCATACTGCAATCCATTGAATTTACATACTACCTTGTTTTTTTTTAAATTTTCTGATTCATTAGGCTTCAAATAATTTCAAACTAAATTTTAATATTTTGCCATAATATGGCTTTTGTCTGCAGTGCCTAAAAGGTGGAATATACATAAATTTGTTTTATTCCCAATTGTTATGCAATAAATCCCTCTAAATAATTCAATACCTATACCCAGTGTTTTGTTTAATGCAATATATAATCTAATATATATTTATCTAATTATAAAATGCACTTTGTACACAAATTAATCCAATTTTTAAAATTTTCACATTATGCATAAATATTACAAAATGAATGCATATTATATACTAATTAGTACTAATATATTGTCTAATATTAAAATTCGTATAAAAGAATTAAAAAAATCATTTTTTTTTTAAATTTTCACAAAATTTTCATTTATCAAATATTACAAAGTTTTTTTTGAGCTAAATTTATCTATTCATGAAAAACTGGGAAACTCTGATACATATATATATTATGGGGTCTTTCAAACGCACCCTAACCAAAAATTGTGGAGAAAGTGTATTCATGAAAAACTGGGAAACTCTGATACTTATATATATTATGGGGTCTTTCAAACGCACCCTAACCAAAAATTATGGAGAAAGTGTTTAATCTTCAAAAAAAAACCAAAACGTGCCTTCGTGCCACAAAAAAAAACTGCAATTTTGAATTATGAAAGATAACAGTTTTATATAAAACTATTGATGATGATTCATTATACACAGGGTAGTACAAATTTCGACTTAACTTATCGCTTGACTCAAATTTTGATTCCACTCGAGCTTTGAGCGCATGTGCCTTTCAAATTTTTGGTGGACCCAAAATTTGAGTTCGAGAGTTGAGCCCAGTTCGATATTTTTGGGCAATTTAATGTAGCTAATAACGCTGCCAAATGTTTGAGTTTTCTCTCTCGCTGTACAGTGTATTTTTCTCCCAGAGATCTGTCCAATATCTATAAATCCTACATACGACCTAAGATGAAGTATAACTATCACATTTGGGCTGGCGTTTCCCAAACTTCCCAAAGTTACCTGGACAAAATCCAAAATCGCGCCTTACGCCTAATCTATGAGTCTAAATGCAGTAACGAATTTTAATCAAATTTGGCTGTATAAAGCTATTTAATTGTATAGCATTAGAGTAAATGCTATCTAGTAGAGTATCCAATTATTCAAGAGTATATTTATAATCAAACTTTGATTAAAAATCTGCAACTTCAAATTAACTTTCGAGTCGAATGTGCCTTCTATTTTGGTAAATAAATGTAACAAGTGATCATTTTTAATTTGATAACATTTGGTCAAATTATTTAACGATGTGAATTGTCTGCATTATTGGAAAATATGTAAGGTTAAACCATGATGAAATGATTTATTATATTTTAATTTTTATTCAAAAAATGAGTGGTAATTATTTAAAAATTTTATATATCAATTTGCGTTATCATTCATTTTATTTAAAGCTGACATTGTCAGTAAACCAAAATAATTTTTTACATCAATATTTTATGTATTAAATAAAATGGTTAACCGCCATATTGATAGCATGCATGATGTGAAGTGATATATTTCAATATAATTTGAATTAAATATAAAACGACACAATGTGTTGAAAATTATTCTAGTTGGGAAATCATTAAGTGTAAAAATAAAAATAACAAATTAAAAAATTTTCTGATTTTTAGTGACGAGATATCGAAGGATAAAATATAATATAGATTTTAATGATATTTAATTTTTTTTAATTTGGCGAATATATAATCAACTGTTTTATAAGATAGAATTAGACAACTTTTGTTTTTTGTTTTGAGCGCTAATTGTTTAACTCTTAGATCAATAATTAATTGGTATATGTGGGGACAGGGGATCATATTATATTCGTATTATTAGAATTAATCTTAATAAATTCCACATACAATTTAAATATGAGATAGTACTAGACCTTAAAACATGTAGAAACGTCTTAGATTTTCAATAGATACAATTTTATTTATATTGTAATATTTTGTATTTGAGTTACTATATCTGTGAGTTATATTATTCAATTAAATTATTTGTTTTTATTTTTGCATTTGTTTATATTGTTTTACTAATTTATTTTTTTATTAAATTATATAATTATTAATTATTGATTAAGCCATTAATTTGAACCCAATGACGAATGGTAGCTGAGTCGAGTCGAAAACCAGAAAAGTTTTTTCACTTTCACTGGGATTCGAACCCGGGCCTTTCGCATGAAATGTCGGCACTCTAACGACTATACGACGCAGGCCAGCATTGTTGAAGAAATTCTAAATAGATGTATATAATGTTGCTACAGGACAATTTAGAAAATAAATACCAGATTAGTAAGGTCAAATTAAAGAGTCTGCAATTATCATATATATATATATTTATATTATTTTTTATCATCCTATAAATAAGCTGCAAGTATTTAAAAATAAGTCCCAAATGCGGAACTATTAACCATACTTAAACTAGCATTATAAATATCTTAAAAATAGAAATTAAATGGAAATGAGTAGGCCCAAATATATCGGGATGCCTTGTTAATATTGCATGACAGGCGGTTAATGTTCAAACCTAGATTAATGCGTGAAGAAAGCAGTAGCAAAGAAACTTAAGAACAAGGATGAATCCTGAGACTAAAATCAAAGAACAAAAAATAGTCCCCTGTGTAAGTGTAAGCGCTTTCTCAGAGGTATGAAAAATTGTTTTATGGCGTTATTTCACTGCATTCTGGTGTTCCTTCATTTAATTCAAAAATATGTTCCAAACGTTAATTGCATTTTGGTGTTAATTCATTCCAATCTAGCGTTCGTTCATTGGATTATGGTATTAGTTTATTACAATATAGCGTTAGTTCTTTGAATTAGCATTTTGGTTGTAGTTTATATCATTCTGATGTTAGTTGATTGGATTCTGGTGTTAATTCATTGCATTCTGGCGTTCATTTATTGCATTCTGGCTTTGGTTGGTTTTTTCATTTTAAGTTAATTTATAAACTAGCGTTAGTTCATTTTCAGTTACGTATGTTTGTTCATTCTGGCATTCTTTTTCTGAACCGTTATATGGTATGGAGTAGTAGTAGAAGTGAAGGCTTAAAGAAAATTTCAAGTCTAATTTTTATCAGGTACTTAGTTAAATGTACAGTACCTAATGCATTTCAATAAATGACATTTTTATACATATTATACGTACATTTAGACTTTTTATACCCGTATGACTATATAGTCAAAGGGTATAATAAATTTGCCATTACGTTTGTGACGCAGAGAAGGAGGGGAGGTAGATATAGACTCAAGTGTATGGATCGGATCAGAATCGAAAAAGAAATCGATTTAGCTATGTATGTCCGTCCGTCCGTCTGTCCGTCTGTCCGTCCGTCTGTCCGTCCGCACGATAACTCAAAAACTAAAGGAGCTGGGATCTTGAAATTTTCGCAAATTTGTTTTTTTGCAATAGCCGTCATCGCTATTTAAATCCAGCTATTTTGGGCCGTTGGTTCGAGTAGCTGCCATACAACTTCTTTTTTTATATAAGTATTTCTCTGTACCTATTACAGCTGCGTGTCTGAAATTTTGACAAAAGTAGTTTAGTTTCATGGCCAAAGTTATTGCAAAATTTGGTTGGTCTACTGCAGTGGGTTCGAGTAGCTGCCATACAACTTCTTATTTTATATGAGCTTTACTCTATACCTATTGAAGTTGGGTGTCTGAAATTTTGCCAAAAATAGTTTGGTGTAATGGCCAAAGTTACTGCAAAATTTGGTTGGTCTACTACAGAGGGTTCGAGTAGCTGCCATACAACTCCTTCTTTTATATGGGCATTACATTACACCTAATAAAGCTTTAAGTTTGAAATTTTGCCAAAAGTAATTAATGTTTTTAAATGATATAATGTTTATATATTCGTCATACGGGTATCCCAGAGTTGACACAGTCTACTCTACCACACTCTTCGTCGTTTTTTAATTCAGTTAACTCAATAGTTAAAAAAGTTAATTAAAGCATAATTTAAATTCATTTTTAAATTGAGTTTTCTTTTAACTTGACCTCAAACGAATAAATTATTCTCTAAAGAAATTATGAAAGTCCAAAAAGTCTCATTATTTTGAAAAAAAACCAATAATATTCAATTAAATCTAAAATTAAAAAATTTTAAAAGACTCATAATCCTTAAGGCATATAAATTCGATAAAAGTCTATACTTAAGGCATTCTATAAAAAAATTTCTATTAAAAAAATCCATAATTAAAAAATGTTTTTTACAAAAACAAAATTTCCTACAGTAAAATAATTCCTTTAAAAATAAATATTTGCTTCCCATAAATTGTTTTTCATTTAATTTTTATTTTTTTTTTTATTTTAACTCTTAGGTTTGAACCCAAAAAGAAATAATTTTCCATATTGTATAGGATATGAGGCTGATAATTAAAAATTTGTGATTTTATAGTTCCAAGCATTTTTTTTAAATCCTGATTTTTTTTTCAAGAAATTAAACTAAAAATTTAAAAAAAGAGTTGCCAGGATACCAACATTTTAAATAGAATAGTGGGCCTTGAAAAATTAAATTCTTCATAAGTTTAATAGAATACGAAGTTTTTGTGATACTAAATAACATTTAGTTTTTAGAAATTCGATACACCAAGTCCTTACAAGGATTTAGGAGGCTTCAAGAGTTAAAGAAATCAAAAATAAACCAAACCCTTGATTAAATCCGAATCTATTAAATTAGATATAACAATTCTTTCAAATTGGGGTAATCTATACAATGTCTTATATTTTTTTAATCCTATAAGGACAATAGGGCGTTCACAAATTCATTCAGACTACGCTTCAGTTTTAGTTAAGGCTTAGCGCAACCCGTTGATTGTTCAGCAGCAGTTATTGTATAAGATTACGATTATATAAATATTGAATTGTGGGCGCTATCTATATTATTATTTTATTCTAAAATTTATGAATATTATAAAATTGTTAAATTTATTAATTTATAATACAAGTTAAAACCGGAGAGCTTCCACTTGAAAAACCTACGGTATAAAAACTGTCATTAGTCACTTCCCTTATTTCTTAATCTTTACAAATGTGACAATGATTTCCTACCAACATCTGTTCTTCATTCAATTTTTTACTAAGCTACCGGATTAATACACATTTCTGATTTTTTCAAAACTATGCCGACAAAACTGCTTTACGACGCTTGATATTTACTTTTAATTCTTTTGAGAGCATCTGCATTGAGAATGAGCTTTTATGATCTTTGAAAAAAAAACTAAGTTACACTTCAAAAGCATCTAACTGGGCTCAGATCGTCAAGCTCAAGATTCGAACTTCTTTTCTGCATAAAATCTGTATAATTCGAGAACTATGTTGTTTTCATCACTTTTAATATATGAATAGACAGACATATTTAGAAAAGAGTGGAACACCCCTGAATTATTTAATTTTCTTATATTAAAACCCCAATAAGTGAATTATGACCAGAAGAAAAATTTTTTTGGGAAAAATTTCAAATTTAAAAGAAAAATAAATAAATAAACAATTTTTTAAATATTTTATTTACATAGGAAAAATAATTTTAATAGAAATTTTTTCCTTTTATAAATGAAAGTATTTAAACGACCTAATCTAAAATACATATGCTAGAGACTGAGTGTTGAAATATATACCAGTTTAATTTTCATCATATACTTAAGTATTGTACGGGGTGAGTAAAACATTTGTTTTTGAATCCAATTAAGATTTTTTATTTTTTGGACTATTTTCAGTTAAAAACGAGGAAGAGTGTAGTAGAGTAGACTGTGTGGGATACCCGTATGACCGTAACATATACATTATATCATCCGGTTAATTACTTTTGGCAAAATTTCAAACATTCAGCTTTATTAGGTGTAGAGTAATGCTCATATAAAAGAAGCAGTTGTATGGCAGCTACTCGAACCCTTTGCTGTAGACCAACCAAATTTTGCAGTAACTTTGGCCATTACACTAAACTATTTTTGGCAAATTTTCAGACACCCAGCTTCATTTGGTGTAGTGTAATCCTCATATAAAAGAAGGAGTTGTTGGATTGTTGGATTTATTTTTCGATTCTGATCCGATCCATACACTTGAGTCTATATCTACCCCCCCTCCTTCTCTGCGTCACAAACGTAATGGCAAATTTATTATACCCTTTGACTATATAGTCATACGGGTATAAAAAAGGAATTTCTGAGTAAAGTTTCAGTACCCGTCTATTGAAATTCAAACTTTATATCCAGCTCCTATGCCCCAAATAACTATTTTTTTCAGTCATTGGTTCTAGCCAGAAATCCCCGAATTACTTTAAGCTATTTTACGGGAACGACCATTTCCCCGAGAGCATTAGCTTGTTCCATGAGTTGAAAGTTGTCAAGTTGCCACCGCTAAAATCCTTTAAAAGAATTATTGAAATACTAATTATCTATCCAACTCCTATGTTCTTCCTAATTATTTTTTTCAGTCATCGGTCCGACCACCGAACCCTTAAAAAACTTTAAGGTATTTTCATGAATTATAATGTTTTAGAGAGCATGGGTTTGTAACATGAATTGAAACTTCCCCAGGAGACAAGAGGTCTTTAACCACACAACCGTTTTCATTAAATTATGAAATATACTTTTTCCATATGAAGGATTTTTTTTTTTTAAATTGCAATTCATTAAATAATTTTTCAGTCCATCCCGTACTTTCTACCCACACCATCCCTTCTCCTACTCCCCCTCATATTGAATGCATTGAAAAAAAAAAATATTAATTTATGACTTTAAGGTATAATTTATTCAGTAAAAAATTTTTAATTTTAGTCCACATCTACACAAAAAAAAAAATTCACATTTTTAAAGGAATGGAAAATGTTAAAGGAATTTCTATATAAAATCACACTTTTAAATAAAAAAAAAAAAAAACAAAAACAATTTAAAAATAACAAACATGCAATAATAAAAAAAAAAAATAAATTTTTCTAATTTATAACTATCTTTTGAATTTCATACACAGAGAAAAAAACCCAAATGAAAATTCTAAACAATTTTTTTTTTCAAAGCATTTCTAAAGAAAAGTTACCTTTCAGAATGTACATATATATGTATATGTATATGTAAATGTAAACATGTATATTTGAATACATGTCAAAATTTATGCAAATATACACGATAATCTAGGTTATGTTTTCATGTTCTTTAAACTACCGTTTTAATAAAACAAAATGTGCATATAAACTTACAGACACAGTAAATACATGTGTAATTGGGAAAAATGGTTTCAAGGATAAAAGAAAAAAAAAAACAGTAAATGGAAAATTTGTTTGCTCTAACGGTACTATTTTTGTCGAATTTCAATTTGCAGACAAAATTTTTTTTTTTTTTGTATTTTGGAGATAATTAGAGTGATAAAAGATATTTGGGTTTGGTTTTTAAAGAGTGGAGGATAAGTTTTAAATTGCATCCAAAAATTGATGGTTTCATAGACAAAATTTTAATATTGCTCATTATGACATCATTATGTACTCTTCCATTTTAATTATAGCATCACATTACAATTGCAATTAAATATATTACCAGGTTTTTTGGTTAAATAATTACTTTGGAAAATGTAACTTTAAATATGAAATGAATATTTGGTTTTAATTACCCAGTAATTTACTATTTTGCATCAGAGTAATGTGTTTGAAGGAAAGCAAAATTGTTGAAGATGTTTATCATTTTTTTGTAACTTAAATTAAGGCCGCAACGAATGGTGTTTGATGATAGTGTTATTTACGTACTGGTCAAATTGCAGTAGGCAATAGCAAAAAGCAGATCACTGAGACAACAGTGAAAAACATATATCACAAGTTTTAATTACACTTAGTCTAGAAGTACTCTTAGAAGCAATTCCTCAACAGTTCTTCTATTAGAAAGCATTCTTTTGTAAAAAATTGAAACCGATCAGCTTTTAAAGGTTTTGTTCCAGAATAAAAATTATTAAGTGGACTGAAACCTAAGAATTATTTAATTTGTAGTATAGTATATTTAATTAGTAATATATATACTACTTTAGGTAGTAGTATTAGTACTCATTTAATTACATAATGAAACTAAAGCATTTTCATAATTTTAAAAATATTAAAGTTTGATCATACTTAATTTCAAAAATCTTCCATTCCCTTTCTAAAGATCTCATTTTATAAAACGATCTTATTATTTAATGGCCTGGCTTTATATTAATCTTGATCATGCTTTAATTCACTTTAGATATCGTACTCCATTTTTTTAAATTAGTCAAGTTTAATATTACATTATATCAAAGAACCACACATCCTTTTTCTTGAGGTCTTAGCCAACCGAACATTGTAATTATTTTGGCATGGCCTATTATTAATTTTGGCTATGATATAAACTATAAGAAGAGTTAATTTCAAATATCTTCTACGTGGAATTTTAAAATGATTTCATCCTGATTACTTCTGATTTTAATTTCCATAATACTCATATACTAACTAAAGACAAATTTGCTTATAATAATCGAGTCAATATTAAGTACAAAAGTACTCATTAGTATTCACTTTAAGTACTAAATAAAGTACTAAAGTGCCTTTAATAATTCTCTTTAGTTTGAAAATTTGATTACTTTAAATTCGATCAAATGTACTGAACTCAGTATACATATGTTTTTTGGAAACATTGAAAAGAACATTTTTTTTTTTTGTAAAACATCATATTTTTATTTTTTGAATCAAAGGTTTGAGGCCAAAACTATATTCTCCGGTTTTTTGAAAAGGTTTAAAAACAAAAAAAATAAAATGAGAAAAACAAAAAACTGCAAAAGAATGAGAAAACAAACAAAAAAAATTGACTTGTTTTTAAATAAAAAAAAAAAAAAAACAAAAAAACATATATTCATACTGTGTAACACATGACATTATCCTATTCATTTCAATGGCATGTACAAACATAAGGTACTATTCGACAATCATACGATATTTTAAATTGTACTAAAAACAAAAAAAAACCTGTACTAAACGTTTTTTTATTCAATCATAATTGCAAAATACAAGGTACATATATAACAGCATAATATTTTACATAGGGATTATATGTATAATATATATATAAAAATAGTATATAATATTATATACAAGTTTATAAAGGACAATGGTGTTTACATGCATTAGCATATAAAGTCCTTTTCATATATTTTTTTTTTTTAAACCATTGTTCAAAATTTGCTTTTGTAAAAAAAAAAATGTCATGCTATTTTTTTTTTTTTTTTTTTTTTTATCTCACGAGAAAGAATTTTCTGCTTTTTTTTTATTTTTAAATTTCTGTCCTTTAACTTGCACACATACATTGTACATAGTAATTGTATACAAATATAGAATAGAACAGTAGTTTGTATACTTACACTACTGACATTTAAAGAAGACATTTTTGTTTGTTTTAAAGGTGAAAAATAAGCATGTAGCAACATGCAATGGTAACTATGGCATAGAATTAAAGAAAATATTATAAAAGATAAAATCGCATTTCTTTAAATAATATTAATTCTATTTTTAAATATACAGGGTGTCCGGGACTCAAGTACGTGCACTACATTCAGTAATTGGGAGCATTAAAACAAATAAAAAATTGTACTGGAAAAAAAAATTTCATAATTTTTCTGTTTTAACCGATTGAAAATTACACACTTTTCTATTCTTCATATCTCAAAAAAGGTTAGATATAGAGAAAAAGTTATTATGTACTAATTATAGGGCTTGAAAAGTCTCGTCTCGAAATATGCTATAAAAAGTACCCCAAATGCAGTTTGCTTCAAAAGAAAATTGAGTTTTAAAACATAATTTTTTCATTTTAAATCATTTTTAACTTTCTTAACTTTGTAAATGTTGGGTATATGGGGATCATTAGTAAACAAAAATGAAACTCTACAAAATGGATTTTTTTTAATCTCTCTACAGGAAGCTGTTCAAAAGTTATTGATTTTTTTATGAAAAGTCTCCTAAAAATCTTTAATCCCTCATATCTCGAAAAGGGTCCACAATAGACCCCGCTCCAGTGCAATTTTTTGTTTGTTTTAATGCCCCCAATCACTGAGTGTAGTGCGCGTACTTGAGTCCCGGTCACCCTGTATATATATATATTCTTATATACTTATTTACTTTGTTAGTTATTCATTAAAATATACAGTATACTGTACTGTATATACAGTAAATTGTACATAGTACGATATAATAGATTATTCTGGAAAAATATAATTCCCCCAGTTGTTGTATGATAAATTCCAAAAGTTTGCATATTTTTTCATTTTTAATAGTATTTGTATTATATACAATTTCATTGTCTATTTTATTTTTTTTTTTTTTTCAACTACTCTTCTACTATACAACAAATATTTCAAAAAAAAAATAAAAACAAATAAATTTTAAATGTAAAGGGCAACACTAAAGTGGAATTGGAGTGCATTTGATTTTATACCGTTAGGTGCTAAATAATATTAATAATAAATAATTTTTTATTTTAAATAAACTGTAGATTTCCTAATTTAAAGGGGGAAGTGTACAAAATTAAAAAAATTAGCATCGCCCCTAAATACAGGAAAATCTAAACGGCAACACTGGAAAATCGATTCTAAGATTTTTAATATAACTGTACCAAATTGATGATTGCACTGTGGGGGTTTTGATGATTGGAATTAGGAAAAATGTAGCTTTAGTTATCTTTCAAATATCCCATTCGATTTCCCTTATCCCAAGAATACCAGAATCCTATATTTCTTAAATCCGATTGCTAGTAATTTCTTCACATCCTTATTTTGGGAGCCAAGCTGTATATTCGTATTATAAATCCAATCCTAAAGTATAGTCTAAAAAAGTTTGTGGTTTTAGTGTGTTAAATTTGTACACTTTAACCTTTAGGTACTACACAGAGCTCCAATAGATCGCTTTTAAAGCTTTCGCACACTATAATTTATAGGAACTACGCATAACTCCAATAGATGGCTTTTGAAGCTTTACGTGTCCAACGTATAAAACAAATTTGAAAAAAATTTGAATCTTTGGAAAATAGAAAATATGAAAAGTGATTCAAAAATCGGGACGTATGCCTAGCAAACAAATACCCGCAACATCAACTATGCCTTTACACAAGTTTAAGTACATGTTTCAGAAACAAAAGTGTACAAAGAAGTGCTCAATATTTTAAAAAATTTTAATTGAAGCATTAGTTGTTTTATTTCTATAGAAAAGGTTTTTGGTCACAATAAGTTACCGTAAAACAGGATAGATGAGGTAAATGACTTTGCTTTTCTTAGGGTTTAATTTTATCAGTGCCGCAGGATTCTTTTAATCGAACATTTTCTTAAATTAAAAGTTTGATTAAAATTTAGTAGAATATTTCAATTCCTATTTTTAAGAAACCTAGTGTAAGTATTTATTTTGTTTTTCGAACTTTTTACTCTTTCACATATTTATAATTTTTTTTCCAACAAACTTTTGATCATAATGATGAAATTCTTTATTTAATACTTTTGCAATTGATGAAGGATGATATTAATTATTTACAAGGTAAATTTTCGGACAATATTCATTTCAATTATTCATTTTTTAAAAAATAATTTCCAATTGAGAAAAAATTTAAAAGAATTCTTATTTTTCAAACATTTAAATAACAAACGAAAATTGTTCGAAATTTATAATTACTAAAATATGTATTATAATAAAGAGTATGTTTTACTTTCTTGTCACATTGTATGTATGAGGTAATTCCAATTTAAGTCTTCTTGTGATTTTTCGTAAAAAATTCTAAGATTAAACTCACAAAAAGAGAGGACGCGTAATAAAAAAGTAAATAAGGGTATTAAAAAATTATTTAGATGCAACATAAACTATTATTCAATGGTTTCTGTGAGTTTTGCATAAAAATGGTATTCTAATCGAAAAAAAATATTTGTAATCATTTGAGCAATTTTGCTCCTTTAAATATGCAATATTAATTGCTTTTATTAGGAGGTATTAGATGACCGGGCCGATCATTGTAAGTTCTTAAACACATACGAGGTATAATCCTACTCATATTGTAAGTTTTTTTTAAAGAACTGAAAAATGTTATAAAAGATATTAAATAAAGTTTAAACACAAATTTTAACAAAAACGACTTAAAGTATGCAATATTTCATCAATATTTATTGGCAATTTTCTTATTATTAGATGAGCGGGCCTCGTATGTGTTCGATCCCTAGTCAGATTGTAAATTTTTTTTTGGAAAAGTTACTGAAAAAAGTTATACAAATTATTAAGTAAAGTTAAAAACCTATTTTTAGCAAAAACGCCTTAAAGTATGCAATAATTCATCGATATTTATTAGGAATTCACTGCTCATTAACAAAGATTAACATAATGTAAGGTCTTAGATAATTATTCAAAAACTTTTGTTGGAGTAACTGGTATTAGTAACCTTAGCACTTTTTTGAATTGATATTTCAAATATGCCTTCCTACATTAATTTTAAACATATAACTTCTATAAAACTTGCAAATAATTTAAGATTTAAGGTGAAAATTAACTCCCTACAAATATGCAAAGTAAATATTAAGAAAACATATTTTCATAGTATATTATATCAAATATTTTTTATTCTGCAGCTTATTTTCTCATTTCAAGGTTGAACTGGTAAACTTTCATATGTTATGAACCAAAAAAAAAAGTAATAAACAATTCATACTAATTCAAACATACATCTTCATAAATAAATAAACATATAAATAAAGAAAAACATCAAACATACAAAATAATGGTTGAAAAAAATATGTTACTTTTTTACACAATAATCATAATAATAACGATAAATGTCGAAATAAACTGAAATTCCTCTGGGAAAAAATGCGAAAAATAAGGGTTTGTAGGTGGGGGTATCGGTTATAAAAAACAAAATGGTTAACCATACATTTATGACGTTTACGCGAACTAAAATCCAAAAATATAAAAAATGGTCTGAAAAGAAGAAAATTTAAAATAAAAAAAAAACAAATAATAAAAATAAATTTATTGCATGACATAAGAAAATATCATGCAACAAATCAAAATTAATGGAGTGGATTTAATATGAGGTTTTATTTCCTTAAATTTTTTGGTTGTGCTGCGGGTTTTTATAAAAGGATGTGGAACTAGTGGGGGGATAATGTATTAATGGAACTAGTTGGGAAGATTTAAAAGGGATGACAATACATAAAATGATGCCAAACGACTAAATTTTTTTAAAATAATAAAACATATTTCAAAGATATATGAGTTTAGGTGGGAGAAAGGTTCTTTTGTAATGTAAACTGTAATATTAAATTGTGTTAAAGGTTATAACATTGTAATAAAACAGAGAGTAATATATTTTTTCGAGGTTATGTTAAAATTAAGTTAAAAAAAAAATAATAAAAATAAAAAATTTACAAAGAATTTTCATTAATGATATATGCTCTTTCATATTAATGCTTGGGATACTAAATGTGAATGTCCCTGAATTTATTACAAAAGAATTATGTAAAAAATTTCTTAAAAAATTTAATAAAATTTAAAATAAGTAAAAATATAATAATTTAAGGAAATTACAGGTTAAAACTATTATTACAATTACAAAAAATAACAGACGGTTCGATAAAAACAATTAAATTCTTGAAAAAATATTATTAATCAATTATTTTAATCTTCTAAATACTTAACTAAGTCTAAAATCCCTTCAAGAATTCTACGCATTATAATTTGGGTAATAAAAAAATCAGAAAATAACAACTTTTAGAAGCCCAACATCATTTAATCGTATTCCTTTTTACCCCCTACGTCACTTAATCGTTTAACATTTGAAGTTCTTAATTTTTTTTTTTTAAACGCCTGAAAGTATGCAATATTTTAGTCAGTGTTTATTTAGAATTATTTGACCGTCATTTGGCTGTATTATCACTTAAGTGTATTTAAGCTTGCTAGATTTTGCATACATATATACTTATACATAAAACATATTCTGAAAAACCAGAATTATCAGACTTTTAAATCAAACTGCAAAATGTCTCCTAATTCTCAATCTCGCCAGCATATATTTGCAATAACATACGCATTTTTATGACAATGCAAGTAACTTAATAGCAAAAAAATAGCATCAATGACACTACAAGCATTTAAAAAACAAACATATCACTATGCTTACACTGAATCCAAAGTCGAATACTCGGAAAGTAGATTTGGAAAGGACCAACTACAGTCTAAATATAGTTTGTTATCATTTTAAATGCTGAATTTAAATTTAGCAAAGTAAATTTTAAAAATTGAATAACAAAATCCTTCGCAAAGGTGGAGACTCAACAACTTCTTAAAATTTCTTTGCTATCGGATGTAGAAGGACAGACAGACAGACATACAGATAGATATATTCATTTATATATATATATATATATATATATAGATAGATTACAGTAATCAATGTTCGAATTTGGCATAATAGAAACCCATTTATTTTTTTTTTTTAAGTTCTCAGAACTTTTGCAGGAAACAATTAGAATTATGAACAATTTGGCTAGGATAGAGTTCTTTTATCCTTAAAATCTTTCATTGCCAGATTTTTTTTTGGAAAAAAATCAAATTAAAATAAAAATCCAAAAAATGTCTCCAAAATAATTTACAAAGTAAGCAAGTAAAAATATTACAAATTTAATTTTATTTAATTTTAATAAACAAATTTTTCTTGTGGAAAATTTAATAATTTCCAAAAAAAAATTTCTCCTTTTATTTTCGGAAAAAGCTAATTTTTCCACATTTATTTTCAATTTTATTTTGGGAAAAATAAAAACAAATTTTTGATAATTTTGTAAAATTTAATTTAATATATACAGACTGTGAAAAATTTAATTTTAATTTTATTATATACAACTTTTATATTTCTTTTCTGAACTTTACTTTAAAAAAAAAAAAAACAAGAAAAACTTTTTTTTTTAAGGAAATTATTATTTGTTATGGAAATGTTCTTTTGAATAATTTCCTGCCACAATAAAAAAAAAAATAAAAAAAAAAACAAATTAAATTAAGAAAGGAAAAAATTTATTTAAAGGGTGTATATGGTATTAAAATTTGCATTTCCATATTTTTGAAATAAAAATTTAAGGATATGTTTTATTTTAAAGCTTTTTATCCTTTTTAGCACATTTTCAAAAAATTTTGTAAAAATGTGCCTATATAGCTTCACTCTGTCCGTCCGTCCGTCCGTATGTTTACAAAAACTTTTACACCGTTTGAAATAGAGTAAAGAAATTTTAACCATGCGTAGTTTTTGGAAAAAAAATAATTTTGTAGAAGAATTTTTTTCTGTAGCCCCACCTGCTACGGAGCTACAGCCCCCCAAAGTTGGAAAAAGCCCTATATTTAAATTGTTATAACAAGAGTTCTGTTAGATATATTTTCAATCTGAAAACGGCAAACGATAGCTGGATTCATAAACTTTATAAATTTTTAAAAGGCAAATGTTAAGGGTTGCCATACGGTACTAAAATTTAACATTACGCAAAACTCAATTTTTGCAAAATTTTTGGCCACACATATCTTTTGAACGGTTCAAGCTAGGGTCTTGAAATTTTGAGACAAGTTAGATTTTACTCAGAAATTAGTAGGAGTCAGTTAACAAAATTTTTTTGTCAAGCCCCCTATTTAGGAGCTATAAGGGCTCGGAAATTGAAATTTTGCTATTTTTAAGCACCTGTAACTTGAATACCTGTCCAATTTTTTTTTATTAATATACAAAATTTAAAGGTCCAACATTATATTTTAACATATGTTAAAGGTTTTTCTAATATTTAAAAGCGGTTTCTTAAATTGAAGAAAGTGTCTCTCAGTTTTACCCATTTTTGCTTAGATAGTATAATTCTAAGTAAAATTTCAAATTTTTGTGGAATTCACAATTTAATTCATAGAACCTAAAAAAAAGAGGGGAAGGGGGGGGTGGTAGTTAGATGAAGTTAGATCCTTGAGAAATTTGGCAACCTTCCCAAATGAAGGGCTATAACAGGTATTCAAGTTTCCAAGTAAATATTTTCAAGCTCAGTATGTAATACAATATAAATTTGAAAATGTGCTTTTTTAAAAACCCTTGGTTTTTTTTCATCACTTGTTTATTTTGCTGTTATAATTTACTTCAATTTTATTCAAATATTAACTTTTAATATGATTTCTATTTTATTTAAATTAAAATTAGATTAAAATATTATAAAATAATTAAATTAAATTATTGAAATCTTATGATAATATTAAGAATTTTAATATCAAAAACTTTAAGTGATTTTTTTCTATTATAATATCTTGTAGATTGTGACACGTGTTCTATTGAAATAAAGTCAACCATTTTCTTAGAATTTTGGTTTTTAAATATAAATATAAACTAACTTAGGCTAAATTAAAATATTCAACTTAGTTAAAACAATTTGTATAAATAAATACTATTTGTTAATTAAAAGGGTTTTCCAACCACCAATGGACCACATTTTTAACAATTAATGTATGTTTGGAATAGACATATTGTATTTCAGATTTCTGCCTTTGTTTATATTGCCGGGATTATATTCTATGACCTTACGTGTAGCCCGTGTGTGAAAGTGACATAATACATGATTATGGGTTTTGAATATATCTATTTTGGTCTAAAAAGGGGAAAAGGGCGTCAGGAGCTATAAACCACTGAGCAAAATCTTCTCAATTTACTTCTCATTGTGGTAAAATAAGTGTTTGTAATCCAAATCATTTCTGAAGTGTTTTTAGCTCTATAATTATGATTTTGTAATCAATTTTATTATAAAATTATTTCCAAGATGGTTTGAAACATTGTAATTGAAACTGATTTATAGTACTTGAAAAGACAGTCTACCCATGCTTCTATCTAATGTGCTATAACATTTGGCTTTATAACAATAGCTTTTTTATAAGTCTCAGGTTGGCTAACCACAAATAAATTTAAATATCACCCCTGAAGTCACAATTTCTACTAAATTTACAGAAATTTATTAAAGAACTCATAACTATATATTAAGTTAATACGATTGAAATATTTTTTATAGCAATAAACGTGGCTTATTTTAAAGCTATTTTAATAAGTTCAGCAATTCGACAGGAAATCGAACATTTCACTTTCTAAAATAGGTATATAATTTCAACCGAACTACCACACTAAAAATTAAAATACAAGGAAATATACTTAGATTTTTGTGAAAAGTAAGATGATAGTGAAAGGTAATATATGTGGTGCACATCAGAAACGAAGGGAATAACTGAGGAGTACCACAATTCGATAATAAGAAAGAAAAGTTCATGCGTTTATTTTTAGAATAAATCACATAAGATGTAAATGTACAATTGATCAAATCGAATGTAAAAGAATTAAAATCGAAACGAGTTTAATAAAAGTTGTGTCTACAAAGTACGAATCTACACACTGCTTTACTTAATAAACTATTAGACACTTATAAACAATAGAAATTTAAGATAAATGTAATAAAAACCTAGTTGATGTCAAATTGATTCACTAAGATTAGAATTTCTTTATAGATTATAATGTTGCGCAAATACTTACAAAGCTCTGACGGTTTTAATAGATCTTAAAAATGTCAATTTTTACTTTACGCACCTGAAATATAAAAAAATGAATGATTAGTAAAGTCATAAAAACTATATATTAATATTTATTAGAAATTTTGAATTTATGGAAAGTATAACAAATAAAATGACTCCATCTAATCATATACTAAATTTTTTTCACGAGTGTTTAGTCTATTAAATAAAGGCTCTTTCAATTCATTATTTTATTAAATCCCATTAAATAGCTTAGAACAATCGCTACTCTAGCAAATCGGACTATCCATATACCTGTTAAAGCTTTTTAAACCTAAAATGTCCTTTGTATTCAATTTAATTCTTTTTGATTCAATTTTATTTATTTTGTGTGCTTAAGTTTGATTCAACCCAACCCCAGACACCCCACTTTTCAAATGTTTTTGAATAAGTTCCGTATTCAACTTCATTCTAACTTTTTGACACATATTCTTTGTGTATTAATTAATTATTTTCAATCTGAATCGCAATCAACGCAACTAAACCTCAACTGCACTTTAAGAACTTAAAGGACTTGCAACTCTTATGCTATTAGAAAACTTTAAGCTTCTATGACATAAAAAAGTTTGAAAGCTCTTTCTGTATACATAAATACATTTGTTTGAATTATGAAATTTAATTAAGCAAAAAAAAAAATAAGGTTTGAAAAATTAAAATGTAGAAATGAATAAAAATATGAAATTAAAATTGAAGTATAGTATTAATATGTTTCTAAAATATGTATGTCATATTTTAAAATTCAAAATATTAATACTATTAAATAAATAAATTGTCCTTGTCATAAACTAAATCATATTTAATACTTAACACCCAATTTTAAAATCAAAATATAAAACAAAAAATACACACAAATATATTTAAAACATATTTCAATAATTTTGTTTTAAATCAAAATTAATATTCAAAGTTTTATGTGTTCATTTCTACCTCATTTATAACCTATTTTGTAATTATTTTCAATTTTTAATATCATTTCATTAAATCTCACACTCACCGTACATAATATCTCCAGTACTTAACAGAATGTTCTAATTAACATTCGTGTTCTTATTCTGATACAGAAAATATTATTGCATGTGTGTGTATGTGTGTGTATTATAATTTGATATTTAAAATTCAATTCAGGTAGTATTAAAATTTCGTGAGTTGCAGGTTATTGAAAATGGAAAAATATTTCATTTCGAAATTTTATAGATTTTTATTGATTTTAGCTAGGGGCGGACTATAAATAAAATGCAATCAGATACAATTTTCAAATATTTTAACTTGTAATTCAAAATTTTAGTATTTTATTGCTTAAGGCAGCTATAGGTCAAAAGGAATTTTTAAATTTGTCATTATATTTGAGACGCCATAAAATAATGGGTGGGAGGGATTTAATAAAGACTTCGGTGAGTGAATCGATTTAACTATGTATGTTCATTTGTCCGCAGAATTATTAAAAATTAGGATTCTTAAATGTTAAAAAATTTTATACAGGAATCCCTGCGGATCGTTGTATAATTTTATATGGGATCAACTCTATGTATAATGAAGCTGTGTGGTTGAAATTTTATCAAAGGCAGTTAAGGTTTTTGCCTACGCCGTGCCTACGCCGTACTTAACTATAGTTCGAGTTTCGAATAGCTGCCAAACCACTTATATTTTTTTTTATACATAACTGAGCCTAAAAAATTTTATATTTTTTATATTTTGATCATATAATATTTGCATGTTCGCTGTTTTAAATAATGTTAAACGTATATAATATTCGTGCGAATCTTAGTAGACTGCGACAACTCTACTTCCTTTTTTAAAAAATTTTTAAATTCTAATTTTTTGTAATTATATGAGCCTTTTTTTCGACATGGGAGTAAACTTGACACATTTGAGTTTGCTTTAATGTAGAGATATTTGAGGTTATCTTTCTAAGAGTTACTTCATCCCTCCTTATAATATATATTTATCTTAGACATAAACCAAAAAAAAATTATTCCTAAAGTATAAAATTATTCCAATATAATAAGCTATGTATTCTTTTGAGTATAAATATATAAAAATATAGGTGATCAACCCTCATTAGATTAAGTTAAACGGTCAGTCTCCTCTCTCACGGCACTCCTCCTCATTTAAAAATAAAATATTTACTCCTCCGTAGATTATCAACTTTGCAATTGAGCATAATTATACAGGATTAATATTGAATGTATTTTACATTGTAATAATAATAGTCTATTTCCTTTATTCAGATAAAAATCAAATCAGCTTGTACCTGAATCCCACCCTTATTATTATTTACTATATTCCATTTCTATAATACCAAAACGTTCCAAATAATTACAAAAAAACAAAAAAAAACCAAAAATTTTATTTTAATTCCATAATTTGTCACCAATTTAATTCTCATTGATTTTTTTTGAAAAAAAAAAAAACAAGTAATAATATTTAAGAACAACGGTAAATATCACATATAAGTGTCCTTAAAGGATTCAAAATTTTTTACTTGAATACACGTAAAATATGTTTACATTACATTGATGTACCATATAATTTATTAAAAGCATGTCCTTTATATGAGTATATGAAAGTGTCCTATCTATATAGTTGACTATTGTTATTGTTGTTAGTATATAATTTATAATGTAAATGAAGGCAGCAGGAGTTTCTTTGTTTACAAAAGCTTCCCAAATGACAATATGAATTGCTTTTTAATTATTTTTTTGTTTTATTATATACTTATATTACACATATATACATACTTATATATTATATATCATAAAAAGTTCATTTCATAACCCACGATAAATTTTATTATTCTATTGTTATTCAAATAAGATTAAATATGTATGTACGAATGTACGATATAAAAGTTTGAGGTAAAAATAAAAATATTTTATAATATTTTTATCGCATGATACATAAATATATCATATTCAATATATCATATCTCTTATACTTACATAAGTTTAAAACTTGAACCTACGACCTTGTAATTATCAATGAGATTTGAATATTTATAATTTTACATACTAATTTATTTTATCTAATACAATATACGTATTTAGTGTTTACATACCTAAATATTATTATACATAAGAAAAATAATTTTATACATATGTTTACATACAAATATGTATACATATTAACATGTGGGGAATATTTTATGTAATCATCAAAAAATTTCTATTGCTAGCATTTAGAAAAAAAAAAATTAGAATTAAATTAATCGCATGGGAAACATTTCAGTTTTTTGTTTTTTTTTTATATGGAAGTTTTGTTTTTCGATTATATTAGAATCAGTTAGATATATATATATATATATATATATATAGTGTATCTTGTGTAATATATGTATGTAGATATGTATATATATTGCTAGTAATTATATTTTAAAATCCTCTTATGATCAAAATTAGTGGAAACCAAATTGAAAATTAAATTAAAATTGCTTTGGATAATTTTATATTAATATAAAATGGATTTTAAAATAAAACGAGGAAGAGTGTAGTAGAGTAGACTGTGTCAACTCTGGGATACCCGTATGATCGTAACATATACATTATGTCATCCGGTTATTTTTTTTGGCAAACTTTCAAACATACAGCTTTATTAAGTGTAGTGGAATTCTTATATAGAAGAAGGAGTTGTATGGCAGCTACTCGAACCCTCTACAGTAGACCATACAACTTTTGCAGAAACTTTGGCCATAAAACTAAACTATTTAAAGGTAAAATTTCAGACACGCAGCTGTAATAGGTACAGAGTAATACTGATATAAAAAAAGGAGTTGTATGGCAGCTACCCGAACCCATGGACCAAAATGGCTGGATAAATAGCGATGACGGCTATTGCAAAAAAACGAATTTGCGAAAATTTCAAGATCCTAGCTCCTTTAGTTTTTGAGTTATTGTGCGGACTGACGGATGGATATTCATAGCTAAATCGATTTATTTTTCGATTCTGATCCAATTCATACATTTGAGTCTATATCTACCCACCACCCCCCCCCCCCCCCACTCCTTCTCTGCGTCACAAACGTAATGGCAAATTTATTATACCCTTGGTATAATAAAAATATGACAATAAATAAATACATATACAAGTATATATTATATATGTATACAAATCAGGGGTTTTAAGGTGAAATAATTCATAACCAAAAATAATAATTTAATGGAATCATGTGGATTGTTTTTAAGTAATTAAAATTAATTTCTGAAAAGTTTAACTATTCTATTGATATTTATTAAAAATAATAAAATATTTTCATAAAATATTTAATTCAAATAATTATATATTAATTTATAATAACATATTGATTACCATAGATATTTTTAAAATTAATATTGAATCAGAAATTTTTTTAAAATAAAATGGATTTAATTATGATAACAAATTATTAAAGCAGTGGCTCTTAACATTTTTGGGATGGCGGAGGTTATAAAACTTTCCTGGAGTATCAGAATTTATACAGTATTGATTATAATATTATTGATTACAGTAATTAATTTTGATCTCAAAAAATTAAATTGTTAAAATTAAACAAAAAAAAAAAACTTATAATATATTAAAAAATTTAAAGCATTGTTTGAGTTTGACAAGTCTTACTTATTTCGTCAAGTTTAAGTCTAATATGAGATACTGGGTATCAACTCTCATTTCAGCTTCTAAATCTATAAATCTATAAATTAATGAATTATAAATACAATGTATTATAATTATAAGGCGCAGCATGTGACATAAAGCTGCATTATAGATTTTTTAAAAACTGAAAGAATTGAAGAATTGCGATAAGTTCAAAAACAAAATCCTTAATATCGGTTCCTTTTAAATATATGATTTTATAATTAAAATAATTGTAAGTTAATTTGATTCCAAAAAGCACACTACATATTCAACATGTTAAAGTAATAAAGTAGTTGTTAATCACAGCCTTTTATTTTCCGATTTTAGGAAAGAAGCTCATACCTAGCTAGGAAAGTTTAAAGATCAAGTATTTTTTTATGACATAATAAAATTTAAGAATAACTTTTAATAACCTTCTTCAATTCAATTCATTTATTTTTATCAAAAATAGCTCATTCGCTTGTACGGAGTGTATACATCATAGTAAAATCCCTTCGAAAATATCCCCTAAAACAATCACTATCCTTAATTCCTAATCCTTACTTCTAAAATTTTCTTTATCAGTCCCTATTATCGAAACCACATCTTGGATTTATTGTAAAGTTATATAGATCTAAAAATTTCACTTATTTTGAACGAGTTTTGGTTCTTTAAAGTCAAATACAGGGTGGCACAAAACGACCGATATGGTTTGAATGTTTAATAACTTTTTAAATTTATTTATTATTATTATTTTTATTTCAGAATTTTGTGAAGAAAACTTTGGGAATTGGAAATGGAACAGTACATAACAGAACAGTGATCAAAGCCCCCTGTTTAGAAGTCTTAAGGGCTCGAAATTTAAAACTTTTATGTTTTTATAAAACAGTAACTTATTCACCAGTGTATGTTTTTGCAAAATTAAACGTTAACATATTGAAGCTCCAACATTATATTTCGCACCTGTTAACAGGTTTTCTTGAGAGCATTGGGATTATATTCTAAGTATTTATTTCAGTATTATTCATAATTAATTAATTGATGAAATAACTAAATTATAATATCATTTATTTTTAAATATATTTTTATAAAAATAAATAATAAAATAGTCAGTTAGAAACCCTATATAAATTTGAAAATGTACTTTTTAAAATCCCTCGGTTTTTTTCATCACTTGTTCTACTTAAGCTAAAAATATTCCCCATTAATATACTGTATAACAAAAAAATAATAATAATAATTAACCATTAAATAAAAAAGTTATTAAACATTCAAACCATTTTGGTCACCTTCCGCCACCCTGTACTATTCAAAATAACCTAGTGCACCTAGAAAACAAATACAGCATTAGGGTGGCTTACCCATGTCATATTTAAAGTTTAATTTTTTATGAAGAATTTATTTATGAAAGTTTGAATAAGAAGAGAATCAGTCAAACTATGTAGTCAAATTTTAAGTAACTAGTTTATATTACTTCAAAATTGTAACAAAGTATATTTTTCATCTCTAGAATATGATTTGATTAAGCTCTATTTCAAGTTCTAGAGTATTGCATATCGTTGCTTGTATGACCAAAAGTTATGAAGCGACTGACGGTCTGTATAAATCTGTATAAATTTGAATACTAACTATACATACTGTTAGAACAATTTTTCAATTTCGAATTGCTTTCCAATTCACTTAACTACATATATATGTATACTCGTATATGGTATTAGTGAAAACCTATTTAAAGGATTAGTAGCTTTATTCTGACTGAATGTAATTACAAAAGCGATCGAAAACTTTTGAGAACTTAATTTAAACTCATATTTATATTTATTTAAAATTTTTTACATAATTTTAAGTTTATATCCAATACATGTTTAAAAATTATTTCCCAAATTAAAAAAAAATTGTTAATTTTTCAATAAAAGTTTGTATTTTAATAAACTTTTATTAGTTTAATTGACATAAAGAATTGTCGAACGCTCTTTAGTCATATTAAGGTCCTGATTCCTTAAAGTTTTCCTTCCGAAATATTTCTCAGATAATATATCTTCACTTAATTTAATCACTAATATTACAAAAACTATAATAAACTAAAAAATGTATAAATTTACCAAAGAAAGTATTTGAAAAGTATTACGAAAAATGTCATATAATCTTTAAAGATATGTCCTGGAAAATTCCCCCCTCTTATATTATTTCATTTTATAGTTTGTTTTTCTTATTTTATAACTCATAAATATATAAAATCCCTGGACAGAAGAAAAATAAAAACCCCATTCATGAAGAACGTCCACTTCAGAGTCCAGGACAACAAAAAAAAAAAACATAAACAAAAACAAACTAAAAAAAACAATATTATAAACAAAGTTAGTTGAAGTCAATTGAAGTCCTGCTGAGATTCAAAACTTCCTTTCATCCTTTTTTTGTTTTTTTTTTTTTTGTTTTTGTACTTTTTATTGCACACAATTTCAAGTATGTTTATGTTTTCTTCTGTATTCAGTCCTGTCTTAAAGTCTAAATTTTATGGTCGGTAGGAGAAACCCAAAAAAATAAAAAACAAAAATAAAAATAAGGGAAAAACTTTCCTTTATTTCGGTTTTAATTTTCTTGCTCATTTTCTTTTGTTTTTCTCCTGTTTTTTTCCCACTCAAAAGGCTTGAAATTGTTAGACGTCGTTTTTTGTCCCATGTTTTGTTTCTTAGAATTTTGTATATACAATTTTGTTAGGATCCCGCGAGGAAAAAACTTTTAATCTCGGAATTATTTTTACCGTTTCCTTTTCTCTATTTTTAGCTTTTTTGTTTTTGTTTTTTTTTTGTTTTTTTTTAATCCTAAACAATTTAATGGGGATGATTTAAACAGAATTATTGTTTTTTTTTTTCAGAACTTTACAATTGCGAAAAATGTGCTGTGTCATATGAGTTCAATATGTGTGTGAATGTATGTTTGTTGTATATAAACAAATCACACACATATATATATATAAAAAAAATAATTTGCAAGGTACAAAAGGTAAATAGTATATTTTTAGAAAATTTTTTGAGAAAAAAAAAATTATTTACAATTTTACAAGTGAAAAAAGGATTAAGAAGTTTTTCATTTTTCCTTAATAAATTGTTCCTTTTTAACAAAGCTAAGATTTAGAGGAAAACATTCAATTGAATTTGAGATTAAAATTCACAAGGTGCATGTGTACAGTAGACATCATATGAATGTAACAACCTATCTCATAATTGAAATGGCTCTATGATGACTCGTATTGTCCATTTGCAATATTTTGTTGAGTTACATAATTTGCAACACTCTGACGTACTCAGCTATATCACCTGAAGAAAGTCAGAGTATAACAGGGTGTTAAAACATTATGATTTCAATGGGGATTTACCTTCATTGATTAGGCGGGTTGCATTGTTTTCAGAGTGCGTACATAACATTTAAATCCCATCCAATTTTTCAAATATCCCTTTAATTTTTTAAATTCCCAAAACCCTTTCACAAATCTGTCCTTGAAACCGAACTGTACTCTTGTATAAAAGGTCCCACCTTAAAGTGTGATTCAAAACGAGTGATGGAATTAGACATTAAAAACTACAATTTTATGTAGGAACTACGTACAGTTTCAATAGATGGCTTTTAAGCTTTTTAATTTAAGAATATAACTCACAGATACAAAAACTTTTCGAATATTAGTCAAACTTATTTCAATCTTAGATCCATATTCTATACCCAATTAAGTCTTAATAAGGTCTAGTGCTAGTATTCAAGTTGACTAAGGTTAATTCTACTGATAAATATATATCACATGTAAACATTCCATCCTCTTTTAACATTTTCCTACAGATCGACATGTTTAAGTACTGTATAAAGAGAATTGCATACTTTTAGGATCAAAGTATCCACTAGCATTCGAATTGACAATGATCAATTCTATTGATAAGAATATATCGTATCAAATACCTTACTTTTTCCTAAAACACCTTTACATAATTGGGTTTTTAATATATTTTATTTAGAGAATTGCATACTTTTAGGATCACTGCATAAAGTGACCTAATGAAAGAGGTCCTTTAGAAATGTTTCCTTAAAAACTATTTATATTAAAAATAATACAAGGTACATAATTTTCGATTAAACCAGGTTTTCAAAATCTAATAATATTGGATTTTGAGGGAATTAGTAATACAGAACAGGGTTTGTACTAAGGAGTTAAGAATTAATTTAAAAAAAACATTGTGTGAATCTCTCTGTACCAATAATTTACTAACAACAAATATTTATTACAATGAGATTTATTTATTTATGAACACAAAAAAAAAACAATAATAAAAAGAGAAGTTAGAAAAATTCAGGTGTTTAACTTTCTTAAGTACCAGTTATTTCTTAAGTACCATTTTCTTTTTACCTATGTACTGCTAATATTATATTTTTGTTTGTAAACTTTTAGAGTTGAGAGTGGGGTTAAGACAACTTTAAAAAAAACAAAAATCCTTTGAATATACACACTGACACACACACACATGTACCTATCTACCTATACATAGATTCGTATACAAACCATTTGAAAAATATTGTATTTAGTTGTTTTATTTTTTAGAGCTTAAAGAGTTTAAGTAGTTCTTTTAACTTTACAAATATTAGTTGTTAGTAGAATTGAAAATACTTTGAAAAAGGAGAGAATTAAAAAACTTCTAAAGTGGTTTTGGTTACATAAAAGTTTAAAAATAATAAAAAATAAAAAACCAAGAGAAGGAAAATATTAAAATTAAAAATAACAAAATTTTAAAAATTGTTTTTTGTTTTGTATTTTTTTTTGGAAAAAAAAAAAGAGTTGTTTATTTTATGATTTCATTTGTAAAATTTTAAATTGTTTTTTATTTATTTTTGGTTTGAAACTGAAATTTTTTTGTTTATTTGTTTTTTTTTTATGTTACAAAAGTTTTAAAAATTAAACTTAAAAAGTTTAGAAATTGTATTTTTGGTTTTAAATTGCAAATAAATAAAAATATTTAAATTTGAATACTTTGAATTTTTGAAAAAAATTTTAGCAATTATTTAAAAAATGGAAAATTTAAACAATAATATTGCAAAAATTTCCATAGTAATTTTAATTGGTAATAATTACCATAGAATAACCTGAGTTGCTCAATTTTAATAATTGTGTGACATAGAAGCTATGACCGTGTTGGTTTTTTCCAAAAATATCTGGAAAATTTTGACTAAGTTAACCGCAAAAGTTATTTTATAATTCTTTTGCTAAAGAATGAGTCCAATATTCTTAATTTGCGAAGATTTCTTTAACCAATTTCAATGTTTTAACAATTGTAATAAGTAATTGTAATTGTATTTAAATAAAACTGTATTAATTTAAATAAACCTATTTAGGTATGATAAATATATATACAGGGTGTTTCTTAATTAAGTGCACTGCTATATACCACTAAAAACATATTTAAAAAAAAAATCTGGTTTTTTCAAAAAATAATTGATAAAATTCAAACGTGTTTTAAATTGAAAAGCTCGTTTTTAAGCTTTGAGAGCTTAAAAGATAGAAAACGATAGAAAATGAAAGAGGACATCTTAAGCTTTGGAATACCTTTTACAAAACTTTCATAAGTAGTCTAGAAACAGAGTTAAGAGTAAAATTATGAAAACTAAACAAAATATTTAAATTTCATTTTAACCTCCATATCTTGGAAACTAGGAGAGACCCAGTTTAACCTCCACAAAATAAATATACCTATTCATAAGTACCTATGCAATGGTATATAGGAGTGTACTTAATTAGGAAACACCCTGTATATAGTTATTATAACTGTCATAAATAGGGTTAATTTATTATAAGAATCTTGAGAATATAAGGTTCTAAGATGAAGAACTTTGTTAAGAAATCCAAAAAAAATATTAACATATGCTGGAATTACTCTTTATATCTCTCATGAATATTAAAAATCGCTTCACCTCAAAGGGGTTAAGAAAAATTATTTGGTATTTAAATATAGGTATTGAAAGAAAATTTTAAATTTTCCGATTCATATAATTAACTGCCAGTTGTGAAAATGTTCTAAGAAAGGGAGTTCTAATGACGTCACAATAAATGTTTCATTAAAAATTTTTTTTTTAAATTTTAGATAAACCGCTATTTGTTTAAAATTTTTCTCTTCCAATATAATGTTACATTAGGCGCCGTGAAATAAAGCCATACGAAATAAAGCCATAAAATGACATTATGGCTTTATTTCGCATTCAAATACGAAATAAAGCCATATCGCCAATTTTTTCGCGTATGGCTTTAATTCGCATTCAATTGCGAAATAAAGCCATATGGCTTTATTTCGCATTTAAAAATGTAATTTTGTTTGTGAAAATAGAAGCAATTTAATTTTCCAAACTTTTTTATTTAAATAGTTAGGAAGGAGTTTTAGAGTTGGTTTTAAAAGCAGGGTTTTACGCTTTTTCCAGAATATTTATATATGTGTATATGTGGGATTCTCAATTAGGAGGAATTTTAGAGTTGGATTCAAAAGCAGGATTGCCGCTTTTTCCAGAATATTTATATTTATTAATTAGGGTTGATTATTTTTTGTATGAAATAGCTATGTCGAATTCTCATACCATTCTTTTCATTATAGTGTTGGATTCAAAATCTAGCTTCAATAATTGAGTTAGCAGGGGTTCGGGGGCGGCAGCCCCCTTAATGAAAATATAATATTATTTAACATGTTTTATTACAGTGTATTAAAAAAATTAGAAACTTATTAATTTTTTTAATGAATTAGGTATCCGAATTCTCATACCATTCTTTTCATTTTAGTGTTGGATTCAAAATCTAGCTTCAATAATTGAGTTAGAGGTGGTTTGCGGGCGGCAGCCCCCGCAATGAAAATATAATATTATTTAACATGTTTTATTACAGTGTATTAAAAAAAATTAGGAACTTATTAATTATTTAGGCCCCTAGCAATTTTTCTAAGCCCCATATCTCCCAAACGGATGAGAATAGACCCTACCTCTAGAAGCATTTTTTGTTTGTTTTGAACCCTAGAATAACCCCTAGTTCTATGGCAGGTTATTAGCGAAACACCCTGTATTTATCATTTATAACTGCACTTAATTATCAATTTCTATTTTTTTTTTACTTTGTTTACTATTAAACTAGAATTTGTATCAATTTTACTATATGGCTTTATTTCGTAAAATTGTAGAAAATGATATGGCTTTATTTCGCATTCAAATGCGAAATAAAGCCATACGCAAAAAAATTCTCGATATGGCTTTATTTCGCATTTGAATGTGAAATAAAGCCATTATGTCATTTTATGGCTTTATTTCGTATGGCTTTATTTCGCGCCACCGTTACATTATACATGTATTTACAAAGAGTTTTTTCAGAACTTTTTGAAGCCCTGTCAAAAGTTCATTGCATTTCATAATTATTGTAACTACAGTGTTCTTTAAGTAATTGTACCCTATGACCTCGTGGCTAACTCAGACTTAATTAGAATTTTACAACGCGCCCTAACCAATCCTCCGCAAAGTGTCAAAAAGCTTTGAAAAAGTAAATGCATTATACAGTACAGCCTGGACCAAACACGATAAACTGTGAAAAAAATTTCTCAAAACTTTTCAAAAACTGCAAAAAAATGCGAAAATGTGAAACGACATCAACACATTGCTAATGAACTATCAAACAAGGGTCAAATCCGTTTATGCCTCATACTACTTATTTGAGTGTGAAAAAATGTAATTCAATTCAACACATAGTAGAATTTTAATTAATTAATTAATTAATATTAATTATATGCATTAAACATATTTAAAAATTTTAAATAGTTATTAAATAGTAATTAAAATATATAATTTATTTATAAAAAAAAAATTCATTAATATTAATTAATATTCAATTCACATTCAAATTCAATCTATTTAACTACCGATTATTTTCATTTAATTCTTTAAGTTTTTTTTATTTAAATATTTAATCAAAACCCAAATTTAAATATTTAATCAATACTTAATCAAAAAAAAACTTTTACTTTAAATTTCTTTAAGAATGTTACTTAGATCCCTCAAATAAGTACCCACACAATTTTCTTTAAAATTTTTGAGTATTAAATTTAATAATGTTTAAATCTGTTTATTTTTAAATTCTTTTTTTAAATTTTTTAAATTATCTCAAAAAGTTTTTATGTATATATATATGTATATAAGTAAGCTTTTAATATTTACTTTCTTAATGTCAACTTAAATACATATTTAAGACTTCAATTCCAAAACAAAATAATAAAAAAAACAACAAACCAAATGAAAAACTCAATAAATTAAATTCATTCAGGAAAGTTGGAAAAAAAACATACAAATAAACCTGAAAACTTTTCCAATTCTAAAAATCCCCCCCCCCCCCTCCTCCCTCTAGAGGACCTCTTATTTTTTCCATACCTACAATTCCTTAGTCTACAACACATTTTTTTTTTATTTTTTACTCTATAAATCTCATAAATTTTAAAATAATAAATTATACTTTGAGTACCGTTATTTTTTGTAACCGTTAGGTAATGAAACGTACCCTAAATGAAAAAAAATAACAAAAAGTCTGCGAAACGTATCGAGTATGTCCTTAATTTATTCGTAAAATATTAATAGTCCTAAATGTATAATATTTTTTTGAAAATTTTTTTCGAGGACAAAAATACAAAAAAAAAATGTTATACTGCTGTGTACGACATCTATCCGACGATAACATATGTTACATATGAGATATGTTGGAAATTACAATAAAAAGAAACAACAGCAACAACAAAAATAGGAAACATAAAACGGAAATTTGACAAAAAAATATATGTTCATATTATATATGAAAATGCTAGAAATGATTTCATTTATGCGTCATATGCGTAAAAAATATTTATATTTTATTTATATATATGTATACGTATGTATTAGCTTATACTATAGTGCGTGTAGGGGTATGTTTTTCGTTTTAGGGATTTTTTTTATATATTTTTTAATAAACATATACATTCCATACAAAATTTATTTTTTATATAAGATATATACATAAAAAATTTTCCAAAATATAAAATAATTTTCTATTTTAAGTTCAACATTTATATTATTATATTGTTTTTAGCACATTTTCAAAAAATTTTGTAAAAATGTGCCTATATAGCTTCACTCTGTCCGTCCGTCTGTCCGTATGTTTACAAAAACTTTTACATCGTTTGAAATAGAGAAAAGAAATTTTAACCACCAATAGGTATTACAAAAAAAATAATTTCGTAGAAGAATTTTTTTCTGTAGCCCCACCCGTTACGGAGCTGCAGCCCCCCAAAGCTGGAAAAAGCCCTATATTCAAATTGTTATAACAAGAGTTCTATTAGGTGTATTTTCAATCTGAAAACGGTAAAAGTTAGCTGGTTCTATACACTTTATAAATTTTTAAAAGACAAATGTTTAGGGTTGCAATACGGTACTAAAATTTACCATTATGCAAAACTCAATTTTTGCAAAATTTTTGGCTAGACATATCTTCTAAACGGGCCAAGCTAGGGTCTTAAAATTTTTGGAGTAGTTAGATCTTCAGAAATAAGTAGAAGTCGGTTAACAAATTTTTTTTATCACGTCCCCTGTTTTGCAGCTATAAGGGCGCGAAAACTAAAATTTTGCAATTTTTAAACACCTGTAACTTAAATACCTGTTAAAATTTTTTTTTTGTGATTTACAAAATTGAAAGTTTTTTAATTATATTTCAACATGTGTCAAAGGTTTTTCTTAATTTTGAAGGGTGACGAACCTACAACCCCCACAAATTCCAAAAAAGCCTATATATAAATTGGTATAATAAGAATTCTGTTAGCTATATTTTCAATCTTAATAAAGCAGAAGAGAACTGCTTTCTTAGGCTTTCCAAAAATACATCATTAAAATGTACAGAGTTGCCATACGGTACTAAAATTTACCATTATGCAAAACTCAATTTTTGCAAAATTTTTGGCTCCACATATCGGTTTAAGCTAGGGTTTTGAAATTTTAGGAGAAGTTAGATCCTTAGAAATTAGTAGGAGTCGGTTAACAACATTTTTTTGTCACGTCCCCTGTTTAGCAGCTGTAAGGGCTCGAAAGTTTAAATTTAGCTATTTTTAAACACCTGTAACTTGAATACCTGTTCAAATTTTTTTTTGTTAATATACAGAATTTGAAAGTCCAACATTATACTTTAACATATGTTTAAAGATTTTCTTAAATTTAAAAGCGGTTCTTTAAATTGAAGATAGTGTCTGTAAGTTTTAACCATTTTTGCTTATATAGTAAAATTCTAAATAAAATTCCAAATTTTGGTAGAATTCACAATTTAATTCCTTGAACCTAGTGAGGATTAGATCCTTGAGAAATTGGACAACCTTCCCCATAGAGTGGCTATTTGGACTTAAAAATTAAAAAAATTACTGTTATTATAGGTAAGCAGTAGCTTAGTCACCAACGTATATATTTCTTAAATTAAACGTTAACATTGAAGCTTCAACATTATATTCCGATAAAATACTCAGTATGAAAACACTCTATTATTTTGAAAATGTGCTTTTTTAAAAACCCTTGGTTTTTTTCATCACTTGTTTTTTTTTAATTTTAAATATAAACGCAGATTGGTATCAAAAACAGAGTATTTTCAATCTTTATATGTGTATATATATATTCCCAAAACTCACGCCACGTCCTTTATTTTGGTTATGTATTTAAATAAAAATGTTCTTTTTTACCAACATTTTATATCCAAATAAAATATGTAAGTATGTATGTTTAGTCGAAGATTTCGCGATATTCGCAATACTCTAATTGTATATTTATATTATTATTACACTAAATACTTTTATGACAGCTATATACCATTTTTTTTATAAAAATTATATAGTACAGTGCTTGTCAAAAGTATGGAACACTCACGCCATAAAACTGTAGATCTGATATTTCACTAGTTCCAGGAAAACTGTTAATTCAAAAGATACTTATTCAGTAAACAAATAAAGTTCCGAAATAAATTTTAAAGATCGAAAAGCTTCACGCAAATAAATGAATACAAGACTTGTAAAACACTCAAATTTTAACTCAGCTCAATTATATTTTTATATCCGCTCAAACTATAAGGCGACTTAATGCGTTCATAAGTTGAGTGGACTCAAATTTTGAATGAACTCAAATGTTGAGAGAAATTTAAGTGCTCAAAGATCGAGCGAACTCGAATGTTGAGTTTACTCAAGGTTTAACGAACTCAAATTTGAGTTAAGTGTGAATTGCGCGTTGAATCAAATTAAATAAAGGATTTTTGTTTTAAAACTATTAAAAAAATATATATTTAGCTTTTATATATTAGAACACAAGCTTATTTGAGTCGATTTGAATTCGGCTCAATTCTGACTAAGCTCAAATTGAGCTGACTTTTTTTTCAATTTGAGTTTCACTAAAGTTTGATTCACACTATGGCGTGAGTGAACTCAAATTTTGAGTTGAGAATAAGTTAAGTTTCTCATTTGAGAACTTTTGATGAAACCAGTTTGCAGAACTTTCTCAAAAACGATGCTCAAACTTTGATGTAAAGAGCTCCGTAAAACTAAATGACAAAATAGCATACAAACTTTGTCAAATATATAACAATATTCCAGCACACATGCCAAATATATGATTCATTAAATTTTAGTTGGAATTGTTAACATTTCATGTAATTTTAATTTATATTTTATTAAAAGGTTTATACTTATTCCAAGGAACATATAAAAAATTATGTGTGTGTATTTAAAGGTACACAGACCGAAAATGTGTAAAGGTATCGTACAAATTTCAAAATTAAACAACAAACAAATGTATATTAATAATTGTCATTTGAAGTCTCAGACCTCCCGTAATTTGATTCAGCAGGTAATAAAAATAATAACAATTACCACAAGTGAAAAAAAGGGACTAAATCAACATTGTCTAGAGAGTAGGTATAACTCTGGAATATCAAAATTATTACAAATATGCGTTGAAACGTTAACAAAAATTTACTTTAAAAATTACAACATTAAAATTATTCAAATAAAAAATTTAATCGTAATTAGAATATCAGTAGCATTTTTGCTGTAAAACATTGAAGGTTTTCTGAAATATTGAAGAAGATTATAACTGACAGTTTAAAAGATGGATTATTGATATGGACCTGATTGATTTTCGAATACTGGGAAGGGTCTGTTACTCTAAAATAAAATGGAAATAAGCCGTTGCCTTAAATATTATAAAAAAGAGTGACATAAGTCATTTATTTATGTGTTCTAGCGTCTTGTCAAATTCAAAGTTATGATCATCAATCCTTCATTTTTAATAGCACAACTCAGCTTAATACTTAATAGAAAAATTGAACAGAAATGTAAAAAGTAAAGGTCGATTTCCATAAGACCAGCACGTGACAGTAAACACGTCAGACGCTTATACGTAGTATAACATGACAGACGCTTGTGATGTCATACCTCCAAAATATAAATCGTTAATGATGATATCAAGGTACCGGTGTCACTACGTCGCCATGGATGTCATAGCTTTATATAATAAATGTATAGAGTATGAATAAAAATAACGGTACAAAGTTATAGCAGTACCACTGTATTGAAAAGCGATCTTAAACAATTTTTTATAAGAATTGCTAGAGGAAGGTCTGAACTGTCAAATTAAGATGACATATGTAATGTCAATGTTTACATTACAAAATAAATTGAATCAAACATATAAAATAAAAACAAACAAATAAAAAATTATTAATCCCTTAGACATATCAATATGATAATATCAAGTTCTACATAAAATAATATATAAAACATTAGTAAGGGTATCTTATACATATAGATAGTCCTTCATTTTTGTCAGTCTGCTATATGTGAACTGAACTTTTCAGATAAAAATTATAAGATAAAATTCTTGATACATTTCTTTTCTTTGAATTTCCTTTCCTCCGTCTTTTTTTTTTTTATTTTTCACCTTTCCTTTTCCACACATATTTTATTTTCTTTCTCACTCTAATTTAATAGGATTTTATTTTCCTTGAACTTTAATTTTTGATTCCATTGGATTCGAATTTGTTAGTATAGGAATGAAATGGAATATATTCTAAAATTTTTATGTTACTATTGATAATAATAATCATCATCATAATCATTAATGATAATATTACAAATGATTATGATGAACTTACACATACTTATATACATAATACATATGTTTGTATGTTTGTTAAGTTGGGTTTCTTATCTATGTAGAATATTTATAGATACATTACAATATCTATAAATTTTTCTATTTAAATTTTCATTTGTGACTTTTTTGTGTAAAATTCTGACGGGTGTGAATATTTTCTTTCTCTTTCTTTTTTTGGTTTTTATTTTTATTCCTTCTAAATTATGTCTGAAATCACTTTTTAAGTATTTATATTTTCTGAATTTCAGAATAATTTACTTTTATTGAAGAATTTTGAGAATAAAAATCATTAGATTTTTTTGTTAAATTCAAAATATAAAATATAAAAATGTTGATGTTGATGTTGACAATGTTGTTGATAGCAGTAAAAATGTTTGTTTTTTTTTTGAAATAATAAAAGATGTAAAGATTTGTGTCATATCTTAAAGTAAAAAACAAAAATTATTGTTTTTGACATGTGAAAATCAATAAAAAATATAAAATAAAATAAATATTTAGAAAATATTTTTTTGAGGATTAACTTTCAATTATTATTAGCGTTTCGGAAATGGAAAAGTCTAGACATTAACTATGATATACATATATATATATATGATATGATATACATATATATATATATTTATATAAAGTAAGTATTATAAAAATTAATTTAAAAAGAAAAAAAATGTCTGTAAGTCATGTTAAATTTTTTATGTCAAATTTTATGACAATGGTAACACTTTAATAACAGTAAACAATTTTATATATAAACAAAATAATTTAATCTGATGGTCTTTATCCGTTTTATATTAAAAAGAATAATTTTAATCTATTTTGTTATTAAATAATTTTATAATAAACTTACAATGATTAGAATGTGAAAATTCAATGTCAAAATAAATCTACTTCGTAATCTGAACGATATTCAGTTAAACTAGTTTTATATTCGGTTTAAATTTTAAAAGTTTGAACAATGAAAGCTGAATCCTAAGACCTATTTGGAGCTTGTAAATACAAAAATCTCAATGTTGTAAGGTCAAATTAAAAAAATTACAGTTATCAGATACAATCTGAATCAATTACAAATACTCTAAATTCAAAAATTAGTTTAATATTAAAAAATCCGAAATAAAATAAATCCTAAAATTGTTGAAATGAAAAATTTAAATAATCAGATATATTTCTTGACAATCTTGTTTACCGACTGATAAATTTGATGCTCTAAAATAATTAAAATACGTTTTTGCAAAGTTATTCTGTTATTTATTTATTAATTAAGTACAATTATAAATATTTGCACTCAATTTTGAGACCCTTTGTCAAATAGACATGTAAGGCAGCTGATAGCTATTTAATTATAAGTTATTTTTATATAATTTTATATTGTTATATCCTATTTATTTAGTTTACCCGGTCAGGGATTGAACGCGGAACCTTTCGCATGAAAAGTCTGCGTCGCAACCACCACGCCATCGGCTGAATATTCTGTTCATGTTTTATTAAATAAAAATTTGTAAAGTTTTTAGGAGTGTTTCCCCCTTTAATGATAAGAAGCTTATTAAACTTTCCAGTAGGCTTGAACAAACTCCTGAATAAATTTTGATTGATTTTTATAACTTATAGGAAATTTTACGAAAATTCACTTGAGTTGTTTTTATAGTCTGAAAGTCTTCAATTAACTTTTCTTTGTTTATTTTTACATGGGTAAGAAAAAAGCCTTCAATGTCACATAGATAGCTTGCACGATGTTCCATTGAGTTTTTCTGAAAACAATAAAAACCATCACTTTTTCAAAAACAAATTTATGAACAAATTTAGACCTTCACTAAAAATATACAGTTATTTCTGGAGTATTTAAAAAGGAAACCTGGCGGAATAGCGTTTACTATGGATTATATAATAATATAATTGTAAAAATGTAACTTGATTTAAAATTGGTTCTGTATAAAACTTTTTATACATATTTTTATCAAACTTTATTCTGTCTCCTTGTCAAAAATCTTTTGCTTAAAACATTCCAAAATCCAAAATTCTACAAAATGTCATTTGAAATAAATGTAATACAAAGCTAATTCTTTGCATCAAAAGGATTGCTCCAATTTAAAATAACTTTACAATCGTTTTGCTTTAATCATTAAGTATTTTTAACAAATGTATAAATTTTGACAGAAAACAAAAACAACAACAACAACAAAATAAAAATATTTTTTGATAATAATGACAGATAAATGTTAGATTTAATATGTCAGGAAATATTCTTTGATCTCTTTGTAATATTATGAAAATTTATTCAATTTTTTTGATTTTTGATTTTTACCTTGTATAATTTCAGTTTATAAATTTTCCACATAAGTTTTTGGCTTTTATGAATTTTTCCAAATATTTCTAGTAAAAATGTTTATGTATTGTAAATTTTCACAAGAAAATCATTATTTGTGATTTTCATGAAAAATCAATATCAATTTGAAGAATTTCGTGATGAAATTTGTTGAATTTTACAATAAAATGTCAAAAATTTTGCGGGTAATTTTATGAAATTCTAATTTTCAAAAAATAACCAAAATTGACTTTTTCTTTGTTATTTTTGTTTTTTATATTCCTGGAATTGTTCAATTCTTTAAATTTAGAATTTATTTTCAATTTGTTCATTCAAGTAAAATTGTACAATTAATTTATATAGAAATTAATTCATTTTTTATTTGATTTTTAAATTCATTTCAATTGTAATTGTTCCTTTGGTAGTGGGTGTATTGAAATGTTTATTAGTCAAAAGAAAATTTAAATTAGCTTTAAATAAATATTTCTATAGAATTTTTCTAATTAAGAGTTATTTTGAATGAAATTAAAACAAATGATGCAAGAAACAAGGGTTTTTAAAAAGCACATTTCCAAAGTTATACATTGATTCATCCCTGGTTTTGGGTAAATATATATAAGAAATTAATTTAAAAATATTATAATTTATTTGTTACATCAATTCCATATTATTTATGAATAATAAATCCATATTTTAAAATGGGCTGGGTCTGAAATCTCGATTTCATAAAATCTTGGCTTAGAAAATCTCGTTTTCATAAAATCTTGGTTTAGAAAATCTCGTTTTGAAAATCTTGTTTTTAGAAAATCCTTTTTTTATATTTTGGAAAAAGCTGATAATTCTGGTTTTGTATCCAACTCAAAAATCCTTAAAAATCAAATTTTTCAATTAAAAAAGAGATTTTCTTAAAAAGCGGGTTTTTTCAATAAAAAACGAGATGTTCTAAAACAAAATTTTCTAAAAACAGTCGAATGCAATCAAGACAAACTGTATGAAAGATGTATGAAAATACAATGTTACAGAGAGTTTCCATAATTTTGTATAACCTTAATAATATAAGGCATTAGCGCTTAAGCTATTGGTTGATAAAAATTGGTAATTTTTCATTTTTAAGTCCTAATAGTCCTTGAATAGGAAAGGCTCTGAAATTATTTGTGATTCATACAAAGATGACTTGTTTCGATCTAACATCTGTCAAAATTTCAAGTTCCTGACTTAAGTCGTTTAGAAGATAAAGAGATAATTTTGAATAAATTAAGTTTCACATAATGGTAAATTTAAGTACCATATGGCAACCCTATAAATTTATTTAAAATACATATTTAACATATTTGCAATCAAGTTTCAAGGAAATACAAAACTATTGCAAACATTTTTAATTTAAAAATCATTTGTTTTTTAACCATTTTAACAATCATTTAAAACCAATTCAAGTACTAAATTCCTTCAAGTACTAAATTCCAAAAAAAAAAAAATAAAAACACTTTAAAACTAAATACTTAATTTAAACTTTCAAATAGAATCAGTTTCGTAAATAATCACTTTTTAAAATAGTTTTCTTCTACTACCTTTTTTATTAAAACCACATTAACTCACGTACATACTTTCAAATTCTTTTTTTCCCACCTAATTATTTTTTTCGTAATTTTCGTACACTGCATGACCAGGATACCTGTATAAAGGATACACAGACAAACAATAGAATTATATACAGGGTGTTTTGCAAATAAACAACAATAGAACTAGGAACTATTTTAGATAAAAAAAAACTCTAATTAAAAAAACTCCTAAAAGCTCTTTCGGGAGTTGGGTTGATTCTCGAGGGAGGGAGGGGTGTCAATTGTGGACCCCTGCGAGATATGTGGGATTAAAAATTTAAGGAAACTTTTCATAAAAATATCAATAACTTTTGAACAGCTTCCTGTAGAGAGATAAAAAAAAATCCATTTTGTAGAGTAAGTTGTCAGCTTTAATTTTTGTGTACTAATAATCCCCATATACCCAACAGTTAGAAAGTTACGGACCCCTGTATATTTAGAACCAAAATATATAAAATACAATCATATTCGAGCAGTTTTGTAGTATTTAGGCGTCTGCCTTCTAACGAAGTGTCTCGGGTTGAAACCCTGAAAAAAAATCCAGTTCTCTTAGACAAGGATTCATTGGAGATTTTATTGAAAAAATAACCGTATTATTTGCTATTGTTTCCATTTTTTTCATTGTCTCCATTTGTACATTGTCTCCAACACTTTTCCTATAACACCCTGTTACATATTGTTTTAATAATATTCTATTATGGACTTCAAAAGAATTGAAATTGATATTAGTTAAATAAAAATTAAAAGCAAAAATCTAATTTAAGTTCAACATAGAAAATCAAACTAAAAGAAAATTATTTAAATGGTGATAATTTAATTATGGGAAAGAAAAAAAGAGAGAAAAAATCATTGTGTTTTATTATAAAATTCTTCTCTGCTCTTTTCTTTTCCATTAACTTTGTTTTTAATTTTATTTTTATACTCCTAACATTTTAATTAAATAGACACCTCTTTTAAGTAATTTTCACTTTAGCAATTTGTTAAAAACATGGAGGAGAACAAAAAAAATAAAGGATTGTGACAGGATATTGAGGAAGAAATTAATTAATTTACATATAAATAGAAAATTTTTTTAAATACTATCTCAGTTTAATTAAAAATTGCAAATTAATTCTAATTAATTTTTTTTTTTTTTTTTAAAAGAGTTTTGTAACTTATTTAATCAAAAGTTTTACTTAGTGATTATCAATTTTTTAATATTTTCATTTCAAATCAATTTTTTTTAAACGTATTGGAGTAGGTCCAGTCTTGGATAGACAAATATATTATTAAGAAGTCCAGTCTGAATATGATTAAAGCTTATAAGATATCAGCTCATGAAGTATTCGATGTTTAATTCGAATTTAAATAAGTAGAAATTCTATTATCATATCTCAATCCCAAAGTTTTCTACAAATCTCCAATACCACATATTTTGCGATTAGATAAAAATATCCTTTGAGCTCCGACAGCCTGTAAGTTTTTTAAGGTATAAAGAAAGTAAGCATCAAATTCGCTCTGATAAACTATTCGGGACAGCTGCTTCTTTATATGAAAGTTAGCTTCAACTTTTAGCAAAGTTAAAAATCTGCATTCAATTTTCCATTTTAAATGATCGACTCTGTTTAGAAAACTTATAGATCGGTTAACCATCTAATTTTACCATCTAACTCCTAGTAACAATTTTAGTTTAAATGGTTCGAAGCTAGTCATAATGCGATTAGAATATGCCGATATGTTGAAAAATAATCTCAATCTATTTGTCAACTTTGAAGCACATCCTCCATCCTTTAATTACTAAATCTAAACTCTCCGGAGCTCCTTACCTTCAAAATCAAATAAAGAACGCATTAAATCAATTAAATCGTAAACACAAATAAAATTAATTTAACAAATCAAAACGCTGTCTTCAAGAACTCTAATATTGCATTTATTTTTTTAATATCAAATTAAAATTATTTCAATGTTTTTAAAAACTACATTTCCTTTTATTGAAATTCTTTTCAACATCTTATATAAAAAAATAAATTCAAATAATACACTACCGGTTGCATTGCTTCAGGAAATCCTTTCATGACTGTCTAGAACTCATTAATTTTCTTTCATTTTATTTCATTTCTTTTGTATCAATTGTGTGTTAGGTGCATTGTTCTCGGATATAATTATCATTATTTTTACTATGGTTATTTTATTACTATGAAACAATGAAAATTATTTTTAAAAGTATTCCAATATATGTCCAGGTGTATTTACCCTTTCCCTTATCAAATGATTTTAATAGAAAAGTTTAATGACCAGACGTTATTTGAATAATTACTTACTTATGACCAGCTTTTACTTAATTTATATTAAAATGTTTCTGGCTTAAACTGTTTTGCAGCGAGTGATTATGACGTAACAACAAAAGTTATGGAAGCACGTATACGAATTCGTCCAAAACCAAAGCGTCTTAAAGTCTAAATTGATAAATCATGCTAAATATATTTTAACTAAAAAAAAGGACAAAAAACTCCACAAAACAAAGAAGTCCCAAGTAAAATAACCAAAATTTCAAAGAGACTGTACATAAACTAAAGAAATGCCAAATGGCCCAATTTATGTGTATATTTGTATATATACCCAATATTTGTATACAAAAAAAACTTAGGAAAATTTTTCGAACAATGTATATTTCATATAATTCGAGATTTAACATTGCCGTGGATTGTGGTATTTTAGACGATTTTAGGCCAGTTTGTTTTTGGGCGATTTTATATGCTGTATTTCTGTTGAACTTTTAATTTAGCTTCTAAACTAAATCAAACAATGCTTTAGACTATTTATTATAAAATAGTTATAATGCAGGAGCAATGGTTAATCCAATTTTTTTTTTCACTAAATTTGTACGGCTGTATGAAAAAAATCCCCGAGAAAATAACCCCCAAAACAAAAATGTGCAAAAAGTCCCCAAAATATACTTTTAATGAAAAATTCCCGAAATAGAAGAAAAACAATCCCCGAATTAAATGCTTTGTTCCTGTCATTATGAAAAAAGCTTAGAAAAGTTTTCAGAATTTGATATTAAATTACAGTTCGAATATTTTATTTAACTGAATTTTGGGACGGTGGTTTAGGAATAGGATTAGATAAAATTATAGTTGTTTTATATTTCTGTGAAAAGTGATACCTTTGCTTTTTCAAAAAATCAATTTTACAAAGAGAACTGAACTTCCTATGGAAAAATTCATACTTTCTACACAAAAACTACATTTCACTATACTCTATTAAAATAATTCTACCCCAATGAGTATCATAAGAATTTTAGGGACTTTTAACCCTTGATTTAGGGGACTTTTTTCTTACAGTCTATTTGTACTTCATTCTTTTCATTAGTACTTCAATTTACAATAATGAACTTGAATTCGATGAACTTAATAAAAACAAAATCCTAAAAATAACATCCATTGGAAAACATAAAAGGAATTACGCAAAAACAGAAAAAATTGCAGGAATTAAAATATTTTTCCTCTCTTCGTAAAACAATACCGTACAAAACGAACACAAAAAAATGACTAACTATTGTTTATTATAATAAAACAGAATTCATTTCTATTCATCAATTTTAATTACACCTATTTTTTAATTCACGCACATTAATACACATATAATATTTAATTGAAATGGAGTCATTGCACTTTTGAATTAACTCTGACCGACAACTAATCTAGACAATATAACAGTAAAAACGAAAAGAAAATCCGAAAGTTTTATTTATATTCTCTTTTTGTATCTTTTCTCTCACTCTTACAATTTAATTTGGATTGCGAGTATATTTTTAAAGAATGATACAAAAAATATAACAATTAGTGAACTTAAATGACATAACAACACTTTATTATTATATTTTACTGTTATTTTTTTATTTTTTATTATTTTTTTTTTTTGTTTTTTTTTTTTGTTACAAAATAGTTACAAGAGAACCAAAAGTTTATCTATAAATCCAATCTAAAAGGTTGTCCACCTTCTCAATAATACCACAACAATTGTTGTACTGCTAAAGAATAATAATTTTTGCAAGAAGAAGAAAGAAAGAAAAAAGAATGAGACAAAAAATAGACACGTCTAGAAAATAAGAAACAAAATTGCAAAAAAAAATTATAAAATAAAATAAAAAATATTTAGTAAAACAGATTGAATTTCAAAACATAAAAGTTAAGAACAAACCGTATTAAGTTATGCCATTTAACTTTAAATGTTTCCTAACCCTGCCCCTATATAATGGGATGTATTTTATAAAAAAAAGTATGAGAATATGGTGACCGTCTTGATATTGTATACATTTAAAACGTACAAAGAATTAAATTACAATAAAATATATTTTAGAATTCCTGCCATCTCTTTCTAATACTATTTTTTTGATTTAATTTAATATAGTGTATACCTACATTTTGTATATTGTCTTTTTTTTAAAAATGAAGTGACGTTTTTACTAGTATCTTTTTGTCAAACTACAGAGTTGATAAACAAGCGATCTCTTATTTTAAGCTGACCCAAAAGTGGAGCACAAAGCACATATATCGACTGAAACTTCCTAGAAAAAGCTGGGATAGTTTGAAAAAACTTAAAACGGCCCTTAACGCCTAATAAATGATTGCAATGTTAACTGAACGCTCACTCCAAGCGGGTGTTACTTTAAAAGTAAGTTTGAATACCTGGGTATAACTTTGTAAAACAGGAAGAACTGATTTCAACATCTTCGAGACTTTTAAATAGTACGAAGCAACTAAATATGAAATGCAGTATCAGCACTGTACAAAAAAAATGACAGGTGAATGACAGATAGAAATAACAAATTGTTTTAGACCATTGTAATGTTAGGTAAATGTGTAATACCTTAATAGAAAGTAAGTATATAAAGTTATAACAAAAAATAAAAATGAAAAATCTAATTCATATTCTGAACGCAACCTAAGAAATGACAATAAGAAATATAAACTTTAGGGCAACAAAGGTAACAAAATAAAAGAAAGAGATTTTTGTGTTTTTTTTTTTTTTTTACAAAAGAAATATTGGAAAGGGAATTATAAAAATAAAAAATAAAATACAATAAAATTCTACTGGTATTCTACAGGTAAGCATTCATACTAAACTAATCATAAATATATATATATATATATAAATAACAATAAATATAGAATAAATTCTATTTAGTATAGTAATAATGAAATAAAGTTTGCAAAAATAAATATATAACAATGAAATTGGACTCTATATATATTGCTCTATATAATAACTATGCAGCTATATAGAGAGAATAAAATTCCATCATAAAATGCCTTCCTTTCTACTTACATTAAGTTTCTATACTTTTTTCCATTCTTATGAAAATCCAAAAAACCAATAAATTCAAGAGACGAGACCATTTAACCATAACGTGATTCGATTTGGCAAAAAGAAGCAAAATAATAAAATTAAAAGAATGTTTCATAATGCACGTACTATTTGAAAATTGAATTTATAACAAGGAAAAAAAAACGGAAAAAAAAGAGACAAGAAAAAAACGGAAACAATGAAAGTATTTGGAAAAAAAATGAATCCACTTTTTATTAAAACAGATCAGAAATTCATTTCTATTATAATAAAAATAAAATTTATTACATAGATATGTTTATTATTATGTTTATAAGAAATTTTGAAATATATCACCTAAAAGTATGCAATTTTTTTAAAGTTTTTATTAAGTACTAGAATTTATTTGTGATTTGTCAAAGCAGTTCTTCCTGAACTTTAATAGTGAACTTAATATCACTTTTGAAACGATTAATTAAAAATAAAATTTATTATCTAAACATATGTATATATTTTCATTTTAAATTAAAAATTTTAAATAACAACCTAAAAGTATGCAATATTTTTAAATGTTTTAATTTTTGTGATTTGTCAGTTCTTACTGGGCATTGATAAAGAACAGTCGATGTTACTAAATATCACTTTTATAAGAATTAATTAAAAATAATATTTATTACCTATAGATATGTTTGTATTATCATATATATAAGAAATTTTTAAATAAACCACCTAAAGGTATGCAATGTTTTGAAATATTTTTAATTACTGGAAAATATTTGACATTAGAGTACAATAGTTTCAAGATACGCGTTTTAAAGCTAATAAAAGTGTTTTCGATAAATTTATATTGAGTTGAAGAGTTTGGTACGAGTTGTTGTTGACCAAATACCTACGAGAGCTGTTTTAGACTTAATTAAATACAAAAAGATTTAGATTTTCACAAATAAAAAATATTTAAATCATTTAAAAGTTCATTTTCTCATCAAGTACTAAAAGTTGAGAAAACAAATCAATATACCAAAATAAACGATGTTTTAAAGTCTCATAGTCTTATAGTCAAATTATAATCATAACGATTTCAATTCCATGGATCATATTTTATCATAGACAAAAATTCAATCAAATTTAAATCAATATATAAATCGAGGAAAAACGTTTTTCTAGTCCGCCTTATCTATAATAATTTTTTTTTTATTTTTAAGGTGAATATCAAACTGTAATAGACTTTCAAAATTCTTTAGTTGACTTGAGTTGAGAGTTGATGTTTTGTTTTTTGTGCTGGTGATTCTTTTTTATTTGTGATGTAAAATTTTTGAATTTTTTGATTTTAAAAATTCAGATTAAAATTAAAATTCAAACGAAAAGATATAAATAGAATATCGTATTAAATCAGAAGATTTTCAAATCCAAATTTGATTTATATTGAACTCTTGTAGAATTAAAATCAATTTCTGATGAATATAATAATGCCGATGAGATTTTAAAAATCAGTTGAAAGAAAAAATTTAAGTACGAATATATTTAACGAAGTTAGAGATTTTTTATCTCTATCTGAATTAAAGTAAATGATATTTTCAGGAATTCTTTAAGAGACACTCATTGTTTAACATAAACTTTTGAGTTATTTGAAATTTTTTGAAATTTTCAATTATTGTTTAAGATTTTTTAAGTTAGATATTGTTATCATAAGATTGTTGGACTGAAACTTTTAGATGTCAATTATTGGTTAATTGTTATCCTGCAGAACTGTGTAGGATATGAAAAAATTTATAATTTGAAAATTATTTGATTATAAGGTTAAGTAATTTATTTAATAACTAAATTAAATTATATTGTAAATTAAAAATATTGTATCTAGTTTCAATAAAACCAAAGGAAAAACTAAATATTATTAATGTGAAACAAATGCAACCACGAACCCCATACTATTAATTTAGGGAGAAGGTTTCTTTGCAACAATCAACATATTTCAATCTTGTATCTCCACTTGAGTTAAATTACCGAAAAGTGAAAATCATATTTTTGCTGCCAAAAAAGAATCACATAATGTTCGCAGTTCCTTTGGGTAGTATGTGACTTCAAGACACTAAAACCACACTCTTATAAAATAAAACTTCATAATGAGACCTTTGATAAAAATATAAAACTTGATTTTGAGATCTTGAGAAAAATATAAGACGTTCTGGTCGCTTATTTCTGGACTTATACATGAACAGACGAATAGCTTATATCTTATTAATGATTCCAGTGTTACTTCAACGGCCACTAGGGTCATTCAATCTTTCCCGTACATTTAATTCAATTATTTAAAAGCATCCTGCACTGGTAGGATAAGCACTTATTCAGTTCTCGAAAACTGGACTTACTTAACTCAACCGAGATTTAGACCTAAGCCAATAAAAGTAAGTTCAAATATTTAAGGATTTTAAAATATTGAAAATCTTTTCCAAAAAACAATTAGTCGCTCTTAAATTTCACAATCTATAATATCATAAGGCATTATTGGGGCCTTGAAAAATTCTATCATCCTTAATAATTTTAAAGAATCGCTTATGCCATAAACATTAACTTATCAAAAAGGACTCATCTAATATTTTTTTACAATGTCAAATGTTTAAAAAAAATATTTAAAAAGCAAAAGGATGCCTTAAGGAAAACTTTGTAATTTAAGGTATTTAAATTCCTCTACCGTTAAATAACAAAAAAAGATTAATTTCTTCCAAGATGAATTTACATTCCCTCATCATAGACTTTTCTTTCAAAAATATTTACACGAAAACCAAAATAACAATGGTATTTAAGTGAAGGTCATCATTTTGAACACACAAACAAGCAACAACAACAACAATCCACCTTGAAATATATTTATGAGATGCGTCACATTTCTCCAATAACTGTAATACCAGTTATAATTTGGAAAAATTTATTCATTTTCATTGAAATCTTACTGACAGTGGCAGTTTAATGTGACAGAATTTCTACAGATGATTAAAAGAAACAAAAAATAATAAAAAGATGTCCAATAATTTTTGCAAACAAAAGAATAAATAAATTGTTAACTTTTTATCATACAAATATACAAAAGTATAAATATTGTTGTCTCTTTCTATTGAATTCAAAGTATACAAAAAGAATATTTTGAAATTATATCCAATGATATGAATCAACAATTTCCCTTTGGAACATTCCATTTTATTCCCTATAAAAAAATTATAATTCCATTCCCTTAAAACGTGTAAAAATATACTTAAAAATAATAAAAACCTTAGGTAAATAGTCGGCCCTCCCATTCCCCCGTCTTTCCCTTTCTAATATCAAATAAATAAGTATTGTATTACATTGTCATAAAAAGAATTTGTTTTTTTTTTTTGGCTATTATAAAGAATAAAAATTATCCCAAGTCTCATTCATTCTCAAAAAAATATTACCATTCACACTGTTATCATAATATTTTTTTTCATTATGTTTATTTTGTTGTTGTTTTGCCTCCTGATGAATCCGAAAGATTGTCATAAAACATAAATTCTGAGACACCAACACAAAAAAAAAAAAAAAACCAATTGAAACTAGAAAATAAGAGCAAGACTGTGTCAACTCTAGGATCTTGCATGTACATTTTATTGACGTATAATGTGGTGAATTACTTTTGACAAATTTGGAAATACACAACTTCTAAGGGTGCGTTTATATTGAAGTTGCGGCAAGTGATAAGAGCGTTGATAATAAAATAGTTAATCGCGAAACTCCTATGTAAACACCTCTATGCTCTTACATAATATAAATGCACCCTTAGTCGCTGAGTTATGTATTGCAGTTGTATGGCAATAATTCGAATGTTTTACACTACACGAACTATATTGTGTGCAGACATTGACCATTAAAGTTAATTACTTTTGATAAAATTGCAGATGTTCAGCTCTATTAGAAATTAAGTTATGCTCTTATTTTAAAAGAAGTTGTATGGCAACTACTTGAATCCATTGAGCAAACTAGCTAAATTTCCATAGCAACGATTTAACAACGAACAGCAAGGATTTGCAAAAATTTTTGAATCCGAGCTTGTTAAATTTTTAAGTTATTGTACAAACGGACTGAGAGATGCACAGATATAGCTAGATCGATTTACTTTCCAAACAATACTTTATATCTACCACCTCTCTTTTACTGCGTCACAAACGTGATGGCGAATTTATTATACCCTTTCAACTACATTCATACGGGTATAGAAATGGTATCTCATGAGTAATGACACCAAAAAAGAAATGTAAAATATATAATGACTATATCGCAATCTAACTATAGCTCTTTCCATAAAGATAATGTCATCCCCAATCCCTTTGTGCAGTTCTATATATTTTTTTATATTTTGTGTCCCGGACAAATGTAAATGTCCTTCATAAGGAAAAGAATGAAAAATAAAAAAAAAACAAAAATATGAAGTTTACAAAAAAAGTCAAAAAAAAAAAAAAAAAAAAATGGTTGTTTGCTTTTTATGATTTCATCACACCTTAGGGTCATTTTTAGTAATATTTTATATGCAGGAATCTCATTTCTTTTACTCTCCATTTTACTCCTCTTATACAAAAGACCCAGAAAATCTCTTTTGACCTTGTACCAAAAAAAACAAAAACACACAAACAAAGAGATAAATATAAAAAAATGTAAAAACCACAAAAAAAAATGAAATAATAAATTTTGTTTTTTAACTTATAGTCATATAGCCTTCCCTTTCATTTATTATGATCCCACATTTATGTGTAAAATATCTTCTAATATCCTCTTAATTTCTTGTGTTCTTAGGTCTCTGGTTTTATGAATATTATCCTTTTACATTTTCTTTATGTGGTTTGTGTGTGTGTGTGTGTTTTTTTTATGAACCGTCCGTAATTTAATTCCGGATCAGCTTAAGGTTCCCCTAATGTCGCAAATTTTTTTTCAGTAAATTTTAAAGAGAATAAAAGGTAATATATTTTCTGGTGTGACAAGGACAAAATGAACATTTATTTTGTAGGTGACTTAAAATGTCCACTAAAAAATTTTTTAAAGATATTTATATTGCATACATTTAGGGGTTGTGTTTTAGTTAAGGTATGGAGGTGTGTATTAACAATATATTTTATTTTATTTAATTACTTTTGTTTGTTATATGTGTGATGTCAGTTGACAAGAGAGAGGAATCTCTAATTAAATAATAACATATTTTAAATTAAATTTATTTTAAATTTTTTTAAGTTGCTCTATTCTAGTTGAAACGCCGATGGTCTAAGACATTCTATAATTCCTTTTTAATTTTTTACTCATAATTTTGATTTATATTTAAAAAACAAAAATCCCTTATGTCCCCGAGAAGAACCTTAAATTCTATTTAAACATTATTTTTAACATGAACTTAAAGACTAATCTTAGCAAAATATCAATAAATTCGAATTTTATGTGCTAAACCGCTTCATGCTGCTTGTTTTAGTTCTTTAAAATTACGATATTTCAAATGTAGCTTAAACTTGGTTACCAATATTAATAGAATGTCTTTAAAATTTCTAGAAATCACTTGAAATTAAAATAGTGTAATCAGTCATAAAACTTTACTAGCCCGGCCTGTTAAAACAACATAATTATTGGAAATCTTAATTTTAATAGAAGACTAATATCAAATGTGCAATTAATTATAAATTCATAATTTTTAAAATATAATACCTAGAGCGAGTAGTGATGAAAATCTTGAAAAATATAAGCGCAACATAGCTTACGAAAATTCGTTTATCATGCGCTCATCAAGTTCATAGAACCATATTCCACTAAATGTGTGGAATGTGTTTACCAAAGTTGATAATGAATATATAAAAAAAATATTTCTTTTAAATATCCTATCTAATTTTCAGCATCCCCCATAATCCACCATAATCCCAAAATCCTTCCATATGCCGATCCCTACAACCAAATTGCACATTTGTATCACAGGTTCCCTCTTAAAGTTTGATTAAAAAAGGGTGTAGTTTGGTGTGTTAAATTCGCAAACTACTAAAAGAAACACCACACAGTTGCAATGGGTCGCTTTTGAGTTTTCCATTGAAATGAATCACCCTAAGACCTAAGAACATAATTTTTGCTTTATTTATTCACTTTAAGTCTAAAATAATGTAAAAACCATATTAATAGTTAGACGTCAGTTATAGTTTTCAATTAAATGCATTTGGAAAATGTTTATTTTCAATTTTCTTTGCATCAAAGACATACAATTTAAAAAAAAAGTGTTGATTTAATTATTAAATGATTTCTTAAGAATAAATTCATCTGTAAATTTTTTAAATTTTAATTTAAATATTTAAAAATAAATCAGCTTATTATTTTCCTGAACTGATCGACTATTATTAGTAATAATTATGCGCAATAATTATTATAACTGAACTGATCAACTGTATTTTGAATAATGAAACAAAATTGTTCCAATGAGAGATGTTAAATTTCTTTTGCATTTCAGTTTGTCATTATAAACAAAATTCTGAAGCAATTCCCAGATATTATTTTGTCTTGCTTTTGTATTTCAATCAGTAAAAACTAAAATTTACACTGTAATTAAAGTTAATTTACCCTGAGTAAATTTGTTTATTCTTATTATAATTCTTGTGCCCAAGGCAGCCTCACCATTGAGTATACGAAGAAATATGGCTTGATCACAAATTAAAAATAATAAGATAGGTGGTTCTTTTGAGAATCTACTTTGTTAGCTAATTTACAGGTTATTTATAGTAATTTAATGATTACAAAGCAAATTTTAGTTTTAATACAAAATTAATGCAAAAAAATGAATAACAGGAATTTTACTTAAAAATTAGAAATTCTCACGGGAAAATTTACTGATGCAATTTGACACCCGCACTTTGGTTGGGCGTGTTGTTAAATTGTTGTTTACTTATACGATTAAATGACCTGTGTTATACACTATAATAACTCATATCGAAGAAAACAATTTATAACTAATACCTTAGTCAAAGTTGATTACTTTTCTAATTAGCAATTTTCAATTTTAGCAAATGTGGTATACCGCGTAAAAGTACTCAATGTATCATTCTAATAAATGTGACTTAACCGCTACCAAAGCTCCCAACACCCCAAACGCGAAAAATAAGAAAAAATGTATACCCAGTTAATAATAATTAAAAATATACAATAAATTCTTTCAATCTTTTAAATAAATGCTTTTGCATATCAATCATATTAAAATATTAATAAAAGAATCCAATTTTCGCATATCAATCAACATTAACTGGCAATTAATTAAATAAAAATAAAATTCAAAAATTTGAATTCAAAGTCAAAAATAAAAGAAATTTCCAGAATAGAGCATATAAAAAACATCCACTTAATTTTAAAAACAAAATTTGAATATTCTTAAACAGCTTCATACTCAATTTCTTTTCTATATTCAAAAACTTCTAAGAAACGTCAGAAATTGTTGTTGTTAAATGTCATACAAAGTAAAATGTTTGCAAGTTTTTTTTTATTCCAATCTTTTGAAGTTTTTTTTTTTTTATTTGTATAAAAAATAATAGATAAAAATCCTTTTAGTCATTTGCATATATGTATGTATTTGTTTAGTGAATTACACAACATTTTCTCAATTTTTTTTTTAGAATTTGTAAATCGTGAATTTTATTTTAGTGAAAGTGTAATATGGTGTAGAATTTAATGCTTCATCACTAGTAAATTTAAAAAATAAATAGAAAATTTTTTCAACTTAACACTTACAATATTGATTTAATATGGAATTTGTCTCTGTAATAATATGTATTGTATAAATACACTGGGTTGCTAAATTTAATTTTTGGAGTTTTTTAAGCTCAATTTTTGAGTACATTATTTTTGAGAAACATATTTGAAAATTAATTTTTTAAATTATTTTTGTGTTTTGTCTCACTATTTGAGTGAAAGTTCGTTTACGATGTAATCTTTTTCAAGTATAATGTCAAACTAATCAAAATAATGAGTAAAAAATACAATATAGAGATAAATTTTACAAACAGTTGATTATAAGATACTCTATCAAAACACATTAAGTCATAGAATTAATTTAAATGACAAATTAATTTGAGTGCTATTACTCGTTATTTATTTATTTGATTCCTCACCACATACAATGCAGTAGGGAAGTGATGCCTGCCAATCCTTTTAAGGCGTGGCAGGTATATATTTTATGTTATGATATAAATTATAAATTATATTTTTTTATTAGATATGATCCGACCAGGGCTTGAACCCGAGACCATTTGATTGAAGAGCCGGCGTCTTACCAATTAAGCCCTCGATCGAATAACATAATAATATGTACAAAAAAAATTAATTAAAGTAAAGTAAAAATTATGGAATATGGGGAAAAATAGAGAAAAATAGAAAATTTCCTGCTAAGTCAAGTTGTATAATAAGTACATTAAAATTTTAAAATTTCTTAATATAGAAAAATCTGAATCAACCAAATGTTTGTCAAAATTCTAAATATGGATTTATATGCATACTCATTTTAAAACTTTCATATTTTCTTATTTTTATGAAAAATTTTAGCCAACTACTGGTATGAAGGAGTTTTGGTTTTGGAGTTTCGATTTATCAAAAGTATTGAAAACAATTTTTGTAAACCATTTTAAGTTTTTAAAATTTTTAAAAAAGTAATAATGTACCAGGATCGCAATGTACTCAAAATTCGAGTGATTTTCTCACTGAAATTATTATTTATGAACGAATAATTGAGCTGCGACTGGCATTTTTGTCACCTAATAAGCTTATTAATATACATGATGTAAATAATTTTACTAGTAACAAAAGTTTCAGGATAAAATCCAGTAAAAAAATTCCGGATTTTAAGATCGAGATTTGAGTAATTAATTCTTAATGTTAAATAATATTTGAGTAAAATTGTTCTGGATTTTAACAAATTTTTGAGTAATTAATTTTTAAGAGTAATTTTTAATATTTTAAAGTAAAGTTGTCCTGGTTTTAAGAATATAGGTTTGGACGCAAACCTTTTAAACCTTTAAAACCTTTTTTTAGTTTATAATAAAAACCAGTCTATTTCTACTATTTTGCAACTAACTGTATAATATAAACATCAAAAATAAAATATTTACATAATAATCTACAAATCTCTTGTTATATTAAAAAGGATATTCACCTATAATCAACGTGAACAACTATTATAATATGTATGTGTATATGACATGAAGTGTGAAAATGATGATAAGCAAATTTTTAAGCTATTTGAGAAAAAGTGAGATGAAAATTTAAATGCATACATAATACATACAAGTATTAATAAATATTTATATATGTGTATATATATGTATGAAATTCTTGATTTACTCAATTTCATACGGTTGATTTAGTAGGATGTGGTGTAGACGACGATGAATATGTTGTATTACATTCAGTCCTTGGCTTTAATACAGATTTTAGTTTCTTATTTTTTTTTATATACCATTTTTTGCTCATTTTTTGGCACAAACTTTATCAAATTTGTAAAGTTCGTTTTGCCAGTAAATCATTATTTTGTTGTTTTGGTTTTTTTGTTGCGGTTAGAAAGTTCATAAAAAATGTTTATGAAGGAATGTTTCTTCATTTATTGTTTTTATGTTTTTTTTTTTTTTTTTGTGGAATTTTCAAAAATTTATGATTTATGTAAAATAATAAACTTTTAAATAGAAATTTTATATAAAAATATTATTAAAGTTAATGACTCTAAAATTTTTTTCAAAAGAAACTTTTAATATATTTAAAGCTTTTTAAAATTTTATTAATAGAAAAATGGAAAAGGATATAAAAAGTGATGTATTATATATGTAGGTAATAACTTTGTAATTTTATGTGATATCCTTAGAAATGTTAGGTGATTTCAAAGTCTTTTTTTGAGGAAATCGATTTTTTTAAAATCTTTTGTAGAGCAGTTTTTAGTTAATGTTGACAAAATTTTCATATCAGTTGAACATATTTTTAATACAAATGTGGTCCCAGCACTAATAATCGAAATGGCAAAGAGAGCTTAAGCTAATGATTCTAGTCTACAGTAAGCAGGTTTTATCAAAATCTGGTTTTTTAAAATCCAGCTTCTAAAATCCGGTTTTCTAAAATCTAGTTCTTGTCAAAATTTCGGTTTTTTTCCATTGATAAGCAAAGAAGCAAAAAATATTGGATTTAGAGGGAGTTTAAAATAGGTTTTAAAAATGGGTTATTCGTCCTTTTTAGAATATAAATATAAATATGAGATATTTTGGATTTAGAATGTTTGTAGGATTAAATGTAAAATCAGATGGATTCAAAAACAAGATTAGAGCGTATAAATCCTTAGAATATATATCATTATATATATATATGTACATGTGTATGTGAGATTGTGAATTAGGAAATACTTTCGAGTTGGTTACAAAATCAGGGTTTTAATAGTTTCTTTATGGGTTGAGCCTCCTCTAGTTTAAAAGTTTTCTAAAGTATTTCAGTAAACCAGCTTTCATAGTAGAACCCTTAAAATTTACTAATACTCGAGTAAAAGAATTGAAAGCGTTTTTATATAAAATTTGCTCTGAGGTTTGGAACAGTGTGTCCTTAAACGAAATGTTAATATTTTATTTTAAACTTTAGAATAGAAAAAATACACATTTATACAATGAGCAAGCATAAAGAAATTATAAATATAAACTAGAAATATTAAGATGATTAACCACAATTGTGTACATGTATTAGCATATATGCAATACATATTAGTAAGATATTAGTTGTAAACTAGGAAGAGTGTAGTAGAGTAAACTGTGTCAACTCTGGGATACCCGTATGACCGTTATATAAACATTATATCATTATTATTATAAACATTAATTACTTTTGGCAAAATTTCAAACATACCAGCTTTATTAGATGAAATATAATGCTCATATAAAAGAAGGAGTTGTATCGCAGCTACACGAACCTTTGCAGTAGACCAACCAAATTTTACAGTAACTTTGGCAATTACAATAAACTATTTTTGGCAAAATTTCAGACACCCAACTTCAATAGGTATAGAGTAATGTTCATATAAAATAAGAAGTTGTATGGCAGCTACACGAACCTTTGCAGTAGACCAACCAAATTTTGCAGTAACTTTGGCCATTAAACTAAACTACTTTTGGCAAAATTTCAGACACCCAACTTCAATAGGTAAGAGTAAAGCTCATTTAAAGAAGTAGTTGTATGGTAGCTACTCGAACTCACTGCAACATACCAACCAAATTTTGCAGAAACTTTGGCCATAAAACTAAACTGCTTTTGCCAAAATTTCAGACACGTAGCTGTAATAGGTACAGAGAAATACTCATATAAAAAAAGAAGTTGTATGGCAGCCACCCGAACCCATAGACCAAAATGGCTGGATTTAAATAGCGATGACGGCTATTGCAAAAAATACGAATTTGCGAAAATTTCAAGATCCTAGCTCTTTTAGTTTTTGAGTTATCGTGCGGACGGACGGACATACATAGCTAAATCGATTTTTTTTTCGATTCTGATCCGATCCATACACTTGAGTTCTTCTCTGCGTCACAGACGTAATGGCAAATTTATTATACCCTTTGACTATATAGTCATACGGGTATAAACATATACTATTATTTACCACTTAATCTTATAAGGATTTTATAATTATTTAAATATGTATATATTAATATTTTACCTTTAGAGAATTTTGTATATTAATGTCCTTAACTTTTATACACAAATCAAATCCTTAATTTATATTTAAAATAACTTCATTATTTCATATTAAGGACAATTCCTTACCTGTAAAAAAAAAGAAAAAAAATTATGATTAGTATTAGCATCAAAATTAAAAACAGCAATTATATATATTTTATAATTATATTCAAAGTCAAAATTAATATTATAATTCCATTTTATATTAATTTCCTTTCGATTATCATGCAATTACTTTTTAAAAATGTACATGTAAATTGAATTTTAAAAAATATTTCATATAGTACGAGTTATAACTTTATAAGCATCCTGATTAAATTAAATTTTAGTATAACTCAATTTTCCCTAAAAAAATATATATATACTCTTTATTTACTTTAATACTCTGTAAGAACTTTATGTATTATCCTGTTGCTGTGTCTTTTTTTTCTATTATCCTTGAAGTAATCAAACAGTTAAATAATACAAAATATACACATAATATCTTCTAATTTAAAGCTAAGTCACTACCACAGCAATTCCAAGATCATAAATTTATTCAAAAAATAATTTTTAAGATTTTCTTATATTTTTTGTTTTTTTTTTTTTATTTTTTGAGGAATTTATGTAATTACTCTTATTTTATCATATATTTAAAGTGAGAGAAACCATATCCTTCTAAAGATATTTCATCAAAAAGTTAAAACTTTAGCACCCGACAGAATCATACAATAAAAATCCAATATATATATATATATAAATATATATATATATATATATAAGATTCCTGTAACAAAAGAAAAAAAAAACAATAAAAAAAGTGAAAAAGATTAGAGAGAGAAAACAAAAACACAAATTGCAGAAAAACTCCGGAATTTCCTGTTTTCAAGTTTTATTTTAATTTTTCTCATTTTTGTTTTTGTTTTTTTTCTTTTTTTTATCTTTAACAAACATATAATTGATTTATCCGGCGGCGTTAAAATCTCAGATATTTTAATCAACTTCAAAACTTCAACACGCTATCCCCTCCCCATCTTTAGGAGTCTCAACCTTAAATTACTCCCCCACATAAAACCAAATTTTACCACATTTTCACAGTATATTTTTTTTGAATATACGGTAACAGTGAGATAAAATCCATTTTTTTTTTTTGGATTTTTTAGTCCTGGTAGACATGGTAGTTGATGTCGACAACATATTCACTTCTTTGTCTGTTAATTTTTTTCAATTTTCTAATCTCCTGCTCCCTGACATTCTGATATACTCATT